>CM039504.1:14256461-14425365 GCA_022432975.1 Begonia masoniana
AGTGATGATCATATTATGTTAAGTTGTGTGGATTAAGAGGGGATTTGGGCCGGTTTGACAGTGAGAGTGGCACATAGTTCCATTGGGGTCGTATCATGGGTCATCTTTTGGACAGGACATACGCCAAACCACCCCAAACCCTCTCTTAATTCACGTTGCCTAGTTTTATATTCTTATCTTGTTCATCGGAAGACAGGCTCTTAAAACATTGTCTAGTATAAAAACATCCTGATGCATGGAATGAAAATCGTAAACCAATCAAGCACAGAATGCGAGTACCATTCGAACCATGAAACTTTGACATGAGCTAATCATCAGCATATACAATAGACAGTACAGAAAGGGAAACTTCTATCATCACATGAGTTTCTACCTAGAGTCGTGATGTAGGGTCCTAATGACCGAGGAGACCTATCATTCACTTACCTGGTTCCTCCCTTAGCAATTTGAGCTCATTTCTCTCAAACTCTTCACCTAAAACATTTAATTGCTGTAGTAAAACAAAATCCTATTAGTTCTTTTTTTTTTTTTTTTTTTCACATTCATATCAATCAAAAGAAAATTAAAATACACAGGTGGAACCAAAATTGGAAAGTTGAAAGTTTAACCGAAAATCAACCACTGGAAAGTTGATTTCAAATTAAACCCAAAAACACGAACCTTAAATTCAAACACAAACCAACACAATAAACAACAAAAACAGTTCATGCCCGAAAGAACACTACCAAATTAACAACAATTAGAAAACAACACAATAAAAGCACAATAAACACCAAATTAACAACAAGAAGACAACACAAATTGCTCTTGATCACGCCCGAAGAGTCTCCCAAAACCAAACTTTCACAACAAAAGATAAGTAGAATAAGTAGAGATTGAGAATAGTAGAATGTACCAACCAGGAGTTGAGTTTCGAGTAGTTGTCGACAAAAGAAAGCAGTTGTCGTCGGCTTGTCACCTGTCGGCCAGACTTTAGAGCGCTTCAGAGTTGAGTGTCACCTGTGGGGACTTGGGTGTTGAGAAAAGAAGAAAGAACTGAAGGGTTAGTCTGTTAGGGACGGGTTATGGGCGGCTTAGGTCTAAGAATTGGAAATTGCTCGGTTCGGTTCGGTTAATGCCAGTTCTCAATGATCCAAACCGAAAACCAAACCAATAAATTCGGTTCTGGAAATTTAGAACCGCATTTCACTTTTTTTTTTTTTAAATCAAAACCGACCATAACCGGACCAATTTCACCAGTTTTGGTTCGATTTTCGATTCCGGTTGGATTTTGCACACCCCTAGCACTAGTTACAATTTTGCGCAACGAGACTTATCCTACAATTTATGATCGTGAATCCGCATAGATCAAGTATGAAACAAATAGCATATTGTAAAAAGACATGTTGTCACGCATAATATATCATCTCATTATTAAATGCAAATAGATCGTTTGAAGAACCGTAATTGCGCTATTTAATTTGAGATCTCAATTGAACGAGGGCTTAAGTTCGAGGGTAGTGTATAAAGAGATGATGGAATCTAAGGACACATTTAGTGACCGGGATATTTGCCCAAAACAAATACTGAAATTCACGTGTCACAATAGAAAGTCCCGACCCGGGAATTATAAATGAATCGCAAACCTAAAGTACAAAATTTTGAATACCAAGAGGAAGAATTTCAATAAGTTGTACGGAGAAAGTAATGGACGAAACAAAACCCACGCTATTTGTGCAGAAATTGTCCTAGATTAAGCAAGAAGAGCCTCATCAATGGCCTTGATTAAATTTATGGAAGGCCTCATTCAGCCCAAATCTCTTGACTGTGTCCACTAAGAGCTTCTTTGATCTTCTTGGATATAATTAGCCCAACTCGAATATGCAATTGATCAATTAATGGTGCTCGTTAATTCTTGTCAAATGGGTTGTCTAGAAACGAAGTTATCTTCAAAGTGCATGCATGAAAAGAAAAAAATTAGAATTTCAACCATCGAATCTATGATGGAATTACAATTAGCATAATCCGACCAAGATTATGAGCCATTATTTGAAACATCAATTCCAAAGTATATTATAAAAAAATAAGTTAATAAAATTATAAAAATAAAATGAATCGCGAGATTTGTTAACATATAAGTTTAAGATTCAGTTTGGACCTAGGGTTCTCCGGTTGGGATTACAGTCGCAAGTTAAATTTGAGTTTTTGATTGGATTTAGATTAAATATTGAGTGCATAAAAAGTTGAGGAGCAAACCGTGGATGGTGATTGTCCTCCACTACAAACATGTCTCACTTTATAAAAACAGAGAAAACAAACCAACCAAACTAGATCAAACTCTACGGTTCAGTATAGTTTGATTCAGATTACACTGTCTCCTAATCCACATCACTTTGTTGGCCATCATTTTATATTTTGTTATGAGAAACTAAAACGAATAATTCTAAGTTTACACTGTAATTTTACATTCAAAATTTCATGTCATCATATATGCTGCGTGTTATTTATTAGTTGGTAGAATTATTATATTTCATATAAACATTTCAACTAATAGATTACAAAAACTATTAACTGAATATCACGTGACGGTCGTGTCATAGAATATAGAGTTAGATTGCAGATTTAGAATTACTCAACTATAATTTATATAATTATGATATTATTTATGCATAAAAGCAGAACTAAATTATGAACAAATGGATGCTTGAATTATGAGCTGGTAATTTAATAACTGCAAATATCAATATATCTACTATAATAAAAAAAGTTGTGCGGAAGTTTGATAGTATCCCTATCAATGCTCAAACGCAAGAAAAGGAGTTGAAAAGAAAGAAGCAATAAGGGTGCAAGTTCTGTGGACGCCATTAACGAACCAGAAGAAGAGCTTAAAAAAGGAAAGTAGAGGGAGGCAGTAAAAGGCTAAGCACTAAGAACCACCTCTGTAAGGAAAGAAACCCTAGCTTTAGCGAGTGAGAAAAGTTGAAAGCGATGTAACACAAACCAACCACTGGAAAAACAGTCAAAACTTTTGAAAAAGAAGTCAAATTTTCAGCTTTTTGAAGCAATCCCATTCATGGAAATGCCACATTCATGGGGGAAATCTAAGGAAAAATATTAAAAATGTTTTTATTTTTGAGGATTTCTGTCTCGCGGAGATTGTTCCTTCTTCTGTCCTTTTCTCCTTCCATTTTCTCTCCTATCACTCGGAAATTTGAAGGAAAACCGCACATGGATTACAGAAAAAGATTTATGAACCTGTCTGTATCTGAGAGTTTTGCGGTTTTTGTGTACGTAAATCTGATCCTGATGAAAGGATCTAAAGAGGACAGATCATTCTAAACTAAACCATGTATTACGTAACTGTTCTATTAATATATTTCCACAAAAAAGTTACTATTTTGTTTATTTTTATTGTATAAACACAATACTGTTGGGTGATCTTGGGCCTTCTCAATCCCAAAAGCTAGCTCAAGAGATGAGACTTTCTCTCACACTTATAAACTAATCACCAACCTCTTCCACAACCGATGTGGGATATCTCAACAATCTCACCCTTCACACTGTTAGCTTAAAATACGTTTTAAGTAATTATGTTTTTGATGATTAAGTTTAATATGAAATTGTGATCTGATAAGTGTAATTCAATTTGAACTGAATAAATGAATTATTATGTTATTTGTATCTTTCTGTAAATGCCCTTTGTAAAGGGTATTAAGTTTTCTAATGAATTTTTGGTTAAGTGTTTTTAAGTCTACAGTCAATCGTCCATGTGAAAGAAGAAAGAAATAAACGCAGTAATCTGTGGAAAACAATCGTCCAAAGTGTCACGTGAGAATCAGGTGACTTCAGCCAGATTCAATCGTCCAAAGTTAAAGTAGTGAGTTCAATCGTCCACAGCTCCACGTGAAAGTCAGGTGACGTTAATTCAAAAATGTTCTACGCGAGAGTTAAAATGTCACGTGAAAGACAGGTGGCTTCAAATCAAATTCAAACGTCCACCGACAAGTCAGACACAGTCATCCACGCTCGAAGGAAAGACTGTCGTCCACGTTCGAAGGAGACACTGTTGTCCACAATCAAAGTTTATATCTGCCGCTGGCAGAATCTTCCTAAAAACTTATACCGCTAGCTAAACGACAAAGTTCATTATCCACAGCTAGCACTTCAAAGGCAAAGTCCACCGCTGAACAATATCTTCCGTCAGCAGTGCCAGATATTTTAAAATACCGCGAAGCAATAGTGACACTCGTCCATGATCAAAGACAAATGCAGTCATCCACGACTGTTAAAGACGTAGTCGTCCACGCAAGCAAATAGACACACTTGTCCACGATCAAAGGAAAGGCGCAAACGTCCACAGTCTTAGCGCCAAATTCAAAAGACTGCTAGCTACAGTGATAGTCGTCCATAGCTTTAACTTCAGACCTTTAATGGAGAAGAATGAAAGCGACTTCAGAACGCAACGGCTAGCTGTCTAAGTACAAAGGTTTCATCAACGGCTATATTTCCATATTCAAACAGAGTATTTAAAGGAAAAAGAAGCTCGGGAGAAAGAACTTTTGCAGAAATTAATCTTCAAACTCTAACAAGCAGATTACTGGAATACTCTCTGTCATTCTACCTCTCTCTCTGCCCTAGAACTTGAGATTTATCTCTTTGAGAGAGTGTAGCATTTGTGCTCAATATTCTTATTTGTAAAACCTGTAAAAGGCTGTGATTGACGCCCGTGAAGATCAATCAAAGTGTAAAGGCAGTGGATTGACGCCCGTAAAGTTCAATCCAGAGTTGTAAGGCTGTAGATCGACTCCCGGGAAGTTCGATCTTGTTTTCTAGTGAGGAGAAGAAAAGAATCTTCAAGGGGGAGCCTTGGAGCGTGGACGTAGGTAAGTCTTGGCCGAACCACGTTAAAAACTTATGGTGTCTAATTTCTCTCTATCCTTTACTTTATTTATTGTCTGTGAAGTTGCTGTTAATTTGGTAATTGTATAGAAGAGAGAAAAGACTTAGATTAAGTTAATAATTTTTAATAAGTCTAATTCACCCCCCTCTTAGACAATACGATCATTCAATTGGTATCAGAGCAAGATTTAACATTGTCTAAGTTGCATTTTTCTTGAAATATTTTGTGATATATCTGAAATGACATTTAACACTACACACGTAGAGGGCCAATCAATTACTAGATCTCCATTCTTTGATGGGAATGACTATGTTTATTGGAAGTCTAGGATGAGAATCTTTGTTCAGGCTATGGATTATGAACTATGAAATATTATAGAAAATGGTCAATTTAAAGCCATGAAAACAGAGAATGAAATTAGAGTTCCTAAGGCCCCTCACGAATTAACAGACTCTGATAAGAAAAATTTGAGTTTGAATGCTAAGGAAACTAACACTCTATATTGTGCCTTAAATAGAGATGAATTTAATAGGGTACAAGGATGTGAGAGTGCATATGAGATATGGAGATTGCTTGAGATAACTCATGAAGGAACTAATCAAGTTAAAGAGAGTAAAATGAGTATGTTAGTTCATGAGTACGAACTATTCTCTATGGAGAAGAATGAAACCATTAACTCTATGTTTACACGATTTACTAATATTACTAATGGTTTAAAAGCACTTGGTAAGATTTATTCAGGCGAAGAATTAGTAAGAAAAATCCTTCGGTGCCTGCCAAGAGCTTGACAACCGAAAGTGACTTCCATACTAGAAGCTCGAGATCTCAAGGTCCTCAAACTTGAAGAACTCATTGGATCTCTTATGACACATGAGATCACCATGAGAGCAAATGAGAAGGAGGATCTTAAAGACAAGGGGATCACCAAAAGAAAGGACATTGCACTCAAAGCCTCCTTTAGTAAACAAGATGAATCCGAACAAGAAGAGGATGATGAGGATGATGAGGAGATTGCATTCATAACAAGAAAGTTCAGCAGATTTCTCCAACAGAAAAGATTGAATGGGAGGATATTCTCAAAGGGAGAAAAGACTCAAAAGGATAAGGAGATTACCTGCTACGAATGTGGGATGCCTGGACACATCAAGGCCGAGTGTCCACAAGCAAAGGAGAATCCCAAGCGATTCAAGAAGAGGGCCATGAAAGCTACATGGGATGATAGTGAGAGTGACACTTCCTCAGAAGACGAAGAAGTTACCAATCTGTGCTTCATGGCACACAAAGATGAGGTAAGTCATTCTTCCTGTGACAGTGATAATGATGAGGGTGATCTAATAGATGCCTTCAATGGCTTAGTTAAACAGTATAGTATGCTCAAAGCTAAATATAAGTCTGTGAAGAAAGAAAATGCAAACTTGATCGACGAGCATGCTAAGAAATGTAATCTGCATGAAAAGGAAATAATAGACCTTAAGTGTAGAAATGAAAAACTGAATAATCTTGTTCTTTGGTTCATAAATGGTACTAAGAACTTAACCTTGCTGATAGGAAATCAGAGAGCTACTCATGATAAAGCAGGTCTAGGTTATGATAAGTTCAATAAAAGGAAAACTTTTAAGAACTTCTTTGTTAAACCAACTACCTGTCATGCTTGTAATGAGATAGGACATAAATCATATAAATGTCCTTTGAAAACAAATAAGAAATCAGGCAATAAATTACAGTGGGTTCCTAAAGGAACCAAAACTAACTCTAGGACCCAAAAGATTTGGGTACCAAAGAAGAACACTTGATTTCTGTTTTGCAGGTTGACTGCTCTCCCAGGGAAAATAAACGGTATCTCGATTGTGGTTGTTTGAGACAAATGATGAGAGACTCAACTAAGTTTGCTGTTGTCAACAAGTAGAAAGGAAATGTCACTCTTGTTGAAAACCAAAAGGGTAAAATCATTGACTTTGGTAACAAAGGTAATCTTGCCAATTCTGCTATTGAAAACATGTTTTTACTGGATAAAGGGTTAAAGCATAATCTACTTAGTATAAGTCCAATGTGTGATAAGTGTTTTTAAAGTTATATTTAAATCAAATGAATGTGTGATTAAAGAGATTTCGAATAGCAATATTCTGCTTAAAGAAGATAGGAAAGAAAATGGTTATATTTTTGATCTGAATGACTTTGAGCATGTTGATAAAGAATTTTTTTTAAATTCTTCCTATGATAGGTGTCTTGACTTAGAAGGCTAGGTTACATAGAAATGGTCACCTTAGCTAAGATTACTGAGGAGAATTTAGTTAGTGGAACTTCATCTATATTTACAAAAATCCCATACACCCTTCTAGAATCAAGCTCACCATGGTTACATTTCACTTGATTAGAGATCCTGTTCGAAGAGGTGATTTTTTTTTTTTTTTTTGAATTTGTGAGCTCTGCTGGTTGATTAGAAAATATCTTTACAATTGTTATGGATGAGAAATCCTTCTGTGATGTTAGAATAAGGTTAGGTCTCATTAGGGTTTGAAAAAGTGAGGTTAGTCCTTTATCCGTTTTTCCTTCCGTCTGTTTGGCAATGGATGTTGTTAATGGACTTTGATGATGGACGTTGTCAATAGGCTTTGATGATGGATGTTGTCAATGGCCTTTTATAATGGATGTTGTCAATGGACTTTGTCCATGAATGTTGACACAGTCTCTGTCAATTGACCGTCATCGTCTGTTTTGTAAACCCTTCTTCTCACTATTCCAGAAGCCCTACCTTTTGAACTTCCCGCGCTCTGTCGATTCGTCTAACGCTTCCCTTTCCTCTCTGCTCTCCGACACCGATTCTTCATTTCTCTCAACTCCTCTCGAGCTCTAAAGTCTCTACCATAGTTCAATGGCATCTTCTTCCCACGCACCTTAAGTCTTCTCCAGAAAAAAGCAGAAGACTACACATACTGGAGATGCTCACTCGGTTTTGGACCCTCCGTCTTTTGTCTGGCCGAGTCACGAATTTCTCAATGACGCCGCCTTCCAGAGGTATTATGAGGATTTTGAATACAAGCCTATTATCAGCTCTCGTGGAGTAATTTTTGGTGATTTGTCTGGTTTGGATCTAGAAGAACCTTTACTAAGATTGGGGTTAATAGGGCTTTTTGACTCTGCTCGCGGGTATTGTGAAACCCCAATTCGAATGTTCTATGCCAACTTAGAACATTCTTCCAAACCTCTAGTTCTTAGGAGCTATGTTTATGGGCGCTACATTGAACTTTCTTAGGACCTGATGCACCAAATCCTTTGCTGTAATTTCCTCAATGGTACTCGAAGAGTCTTTGAGTCCACTTTGACTCCGTCTTTTCTTGGTAAACCTGCGGGCAAGGATTTAATCCAATTGATTGCCAAGGACCCAAACAACTTTCCCCTCTGGCCGAAAAGTAAGGATTTAAATCTTCGGGCTAGAGTATTCCATCAGATGATTCACTATAACATTCTGCCCGTCGAAGGCCATAGAGACCATGTCAGTGGCATGGATCTTTTTTTACTTGATCGTTTTTTTAAATGTGATCCCTTCCACATTGGTTTCATTATCCTAAACCGAATGCTCCAAGTGATCACCAGTGGATCCAAGTCCTTACCCTATAATCTTCTGCTTATGAAGATTTTCCATCAGTTTGGGGTTGTATTTCCTGAATCTGACCAGCTCCTACCCTTGAAGACTACAGACTTCTTCTCTACCTCCACTTTATCAAGAATGGGCATATCCAGGAATGATCAAGGTGTGTTTGTTGCAAGGGAGGGACGAACAGGTTCTCAAAATGTGGTGGCTGTTGTTCAAGTTGGTTCCCCAAGAGCTGCCCGAAGGCGTCCTACCAGGAGGATAATTCTTCAAGATGAAGAAGAAGTTACAAGTGTGCAAGATGACACCCTAATTCCTGATCTTGCCCCTCCAGTCCTTCTCCTTCCAGCTCAAGAGGAGGTCACTCCTGAGCAAACTCCCTTCACAGCACCATTCAGTGAACCCGAACCTCCTGCTGTCCAAGTTGATGAATCCTGCCAACCTCTCCTACGTCCAATCAGTCCAATCCGTGCACCCTCTCCCACTCCAGTGCCTTCTGTGCCAATTGTTGCTCCTCATAGAACTGCAAGTTGCCCCACTCCTTTAGTGAGGCCTTCTATCCCTGAGGACTTTCAAGATGAGATTCGGGCCAGTATTGCAAGCCTTGGGACAGGTCTTGAATATTTCCAAACTCAATATAACTCCCACCATAGTCAATTTGAGTCCTGGTCATGTCCAAACTTGATCATCTTGAGACTACAAATAAAGACCTGCTCAATCAGACCAAAATGGATTTGAGCAAGGACCTTGAATCAGTTCAGGACAGGTTGACTAAAAGGATGGATAGACTTGAAGGCTCTTTCTCCAGGGACTTTCGGTTTCTTCAGTCTGACATTCAAGCTCTTTAGCCAGAACCGCCTCGACCTCTTTGTTACTCAATGGCTTGTTCTGAAGACTTCCTCCCTCCTATCATCAGACCTGAGGTTGACCAGGAAGTGAACTTCATGCCTTTAGATATCCAAGATGTTGAGCTCAGGTTCACTGATCCTTTTAGTTCCCATGTCTCCGAGTCTACATCTGATCTTCAAGGGTCAATGGCTGCTCTTCAGGCTGCTCCTCCAGTAGAACCACCACCATGTCTGGACTTGGTGGTATATCGAGGACCATCTCTATCTGCTGCTCCTCTGCTAGAGCCTCCTCCATGTATGGACTTGGTAATATATCAAGGACCATTTCCCTCTTCTGCTTCTTCTGCTCCCACTCCCGATATTGCATCACTCATAGGTCCTTATGTCTATCCGGACCTTGACGTGCCTTCTTCGATTATTCAAGAGTTGTGAAAGCATATTTTAGGCTTAGATTAAATAGGAGATATTTTTTTTTGTAGTCAATTCTTGTTGGATTCCCGAGTGGTACCTTTTTGTTGTTTGATACAATGATTTTCAAATTTCTTCAATATACAAATATTGTGTCAATGACTACTTTTTACTGTTTCTTTTTGATAATGTCAAAGGGGGAGAGAAAGATTGTGAATGATCAACATGCATAGAGTAAGGGGGAGTTAGAAAAGAGTAGGAGATTATTCTGAGAACATTATGGGGGAGAATAAAGTTAATCATTTCATATTTTTCATCATAAAAAAGTGAGAGATTGTTAGCTTAAAATACGTTTTAAGTAATTATGTTTTTGATGATTAAGTTTAATATGAAATTGTGATCTGATAAGTGTAATTTAATTTGAACTAAATAAATGAATTATTATGTTATTTGCATCTTTCTGGAAATGCCATTTGTAAAGGGTATTAAGTTTTCTAATGAATTTTTGGTTAAGTGTTTTTAAGTCCACAGTCAATCGTCTATGTGAAAGAAGAAAAAAATAAACGCAGTAATCTGTGGAAAACAATCGTCCAAAGTGTCACGTGAGAATCAGGTGATTTCAGCCAGATTCAATCGTCCAAAGTTAAAGTAGTGAGTTCAATCATCCACAGCTCCACGTGAAAGTCAGGTGACGTTAAATCAAAAATGTTCTACGCGAGAGTTAAAATGTCACGTGAAAGACAGGTGGCTTCAAATCAAATTCAAACGTCCACCGACAAGTCAGACACAGTCGTCCACGCTCGAAGGAAAGACTGTCGTCCACGTTCGAAGGAGACGCTGTTGTCCACAATCAAAGTTTATATCTGCCGCTGGCAGAATCTTCCTAAAAACTTATACCGCTAGCTAAACGACAAAGTTCATTATCCACAGCTAGCACTTCAAAGGCAAAGTCCACCGCTGAACAATATCTTCCGTCAGCAGTGCCAGATATTTTAAAATACGGCGAAGCAATAGTGACACTCGTCCACGATCAAAGACAAATGCAGTCATCCACGACTGTTAAAGACGTAGTCGTCCACGCAAGCAAATAGACACACTTGTCCACGATCAAAGGAAAGGCGCAAACGTCCACAGTCTTAGCGCCAAATTCAAAAGACTGCTAGCTACAGTGATAGTCGTCCATAGCTTTAACTTCAGACCTTTAATGGAGAAGAATGAAAGCGACTTCAGAACGCAACGGCTAGCTGTCTAAGTACAGAGGTTTCATCAACGACTATATTTCCATATTCAGACAGAGTATTTAAAGGAAAAAGAAGCTCGGGAGAAAGAACTTTTGCAGAAATTAATCTTCAAACTCTAACAAGCAGATTACTGGAATACTCTCTGTCATTCTACCTCTCTCTCTGCCCTAGAACTTGAGATTTATCTCTTTGAGAGAGTGTAGCATTTGTGCTCAATATTCTTATTTGTAAAAACTGTAAAAGGCTGTGATTGATGCCCGTGAAGATCAATCAAAGTGTAAAAGCTGTGGATTGACGCCCGTGAAGTTCAATCCAGAGTTGTAAGGCTGTAGATCGACTCCCGGGAAGTTCGATCTTGTTTTCTCGTGAGGAGAAGAAAAGAATCTTCATGGGGGAGCCTTGGAGCGTGGACGTAGGCAAGTTTTGGCCGAACCACGTTAAAAACTTACGGTGTCTAATTTCTCTCTATCCTTAACTTTATTTATTGTCTGTGAAGTTGCTGTTAATTTGGTAATTGTATAGAAGAGAGAAAAGACTTATATTAAGTTAATAATTTTTAATAAGTCTAATTCACCCCCCCTCTTAGACAATACGATCCTTCACACACATCGGGCCTTGGGTCGGAGAAATGACAACCCAGTTTCTCTCGATGGACTGAGATTTGTTGTAAACCTAGGCTCTGATACCAATCTTAGGTGATATTGGGCCTTTTCAATCCCAAAAGCTAGCTTAAGAGATAAGATTTTCCCTCACACTTATAAACTGATCACCAACCCCTTCCACAATCGATGTGGGATATCCCAACAAATACAACATGTAAAATCCAAGAATTCAGAATTATGAAAATATTTTTTGTAAGTTAGATTGTAGTTATAAAGAATAAAATAGACTGTGGCAGAGATCTGCTATGAAAACATATTTGTCTCAACCCTAAATATTGATATGTCATTTGATGGTTGCCGAGAGAGAGATCAGAGATTGAAGAATCGAGTTTGGTGACTATACGGCATAAGAGTTAAAAGGGGTAAGTTAATTATACGCTATAATACATTTTGTTTATAAAGATTCTAGTTTTAACATGAGAACTTGATGGAGATCAGATTTCCTTTTAGAGGACGTTACATCGAGACTGTTTGGATGTCTCTAGTTAGGAAGTAAGAGTGAATCATCAAGGGTACGTCTCGATCTAACCCTATTTCCTTTAATTTGATTTGGATTTAGGGTTTCGTTGGAAAGGTTTATGGTTTGATATATAACTAGCAATTGATGGATGAAAATTGAGTATTTTTGCACAAACTTAAGTTCATGTATGTTCTATGATGGATTTGATTCGTTTAAAGTTGAAAAAATTGAGTTTTTCAAAAATCTGTGGCGGTTTATGGATGCAATAGTCAATTGGTGGTTATTTTCGGTCGATTGGGGTCAACTAGTTGATCCGGTTGTGTAACACCCGACATTTCGGCCAGGTGATTTTCTGACCATTTTCATTGTCACCCTCTTATTTAACCCTTATGATTTAAAATTTAATGTTAAGACAAATTTATTACAAGTTGAGTAAAACTAGGTTGGGTGGCAGTTTTGTAATTAAAATCGATGGATTTAGTATAAATAGGAAATGGAAACCTTAAACCTCATTTATTACCACTGTAGCCGACATTCCCTCTCGGCGATTCCTTCTTTCCCAAGTTCTTGCTCTCGGCTACCAGAACTTCCCTTTACCGACGGCTGGTTCGAGCTTGCTCTTCTCTGCAAATCCACACCCGAGGTATGAAATGGACAATGTAGTCATTCATTAGTAAATAGAGCTCTGTTTTCAGCTCGGCACTGAGTTCGGATTTTTTTTAGCAGTGGCTGAGTAGTTTGAGACTTTTTTAAAATCTGAGAGTAGAAATGTCATCCCGAATCGATTCTGAACATTTTAAGTAACCAACTCGGATTTAATCAATGGTAAAACCTGTCCACCTAGTTTCGGATTTCAGACTGCAGTGTGTCAAACAGAGGAATCAGAATGACTTTAGCTATTAGATCCTAGGGTGGTTTATGATTAGGACTACTAGGACTTTGTTTTAACTACTGTAATGTACATGTTTTAGGTGAAGAAGTTAAAGAGAGGAAGTTCGGATTGCTAAGGAATCCAGGTAAGTGAATGTGTTAAGATTTCCGGCCACTAGGGCCCTACACCGCAAGGGTATTAGGAAATCACTGAGATGTTAGCTTGTTGACTATGATTTGTTATTTCCACGATATGAAGAAGTTGTGTAAGTAAATGTAAAGTTACAGGATGTTCTACTTGTCCTTATGGTATGACTTTTCTCTATGAACCTCATGTTTACGCATATTGCCCACGTTTACGATTAAGTAGAGAACATGAAAAGTAAATGTAACCATGATTGAGTGCAGAACGGGGAAAAGACTATGTTATGTATGACTCGCGAATTCTCCCACTGGTGGAGGCCGAGTTAATGATATGTATGACTCGTGAATTCTCCCACTGGTGGAGGCCGAGTAATGATATGTAGGGCTCGCGAATTCTCCCACTGGGGAGGCCGAGTGATGTATCATGATTGCCGCGATAGGCAAATGATTATGTACGACTGCCGCGATAGGCAAATGACTATGTACCCCTGTCTTCCTCCCTCGTTCCCTGCCTTAATACATGTTATGTAAATGATAAAGATGAACATGAATGAAGAATAGTTTATGAATTATGTCTCTTTAAATTGTGTACTCATGTATATCTGTCAGCATGCATTCCTTACTAAGCATTAGGCTTATAGTTAAACCTTATGGTGTAGGTGAAGAAGGTTCAGGTGAGGATGTTATGTTCAAAGAAGATGCTTAAGGCTGGTTGCTGGAGGATGCTCAAGGTGACAGTGTGGGACTGGAGAGGCGACTTATGACCCCTGGTTAAGACTCTTATGTTACAGTATGTTAAAGGACATGGTAGCTTAAGTAGGATGAGATTATTTTAAAACGTTGAGCTTTGAAACTGTCTAGTGGATCATTGAGTCAGGGAATGATTATATAGATTTATAAATGATCTGTTGCTTAAGTCTTCCGCTATATGCATTTTGAATGAGTTGTGTTTTCTTTCTGTTGGGAGGAGTCGTTTGATGATTTAGTGTTCTCTACCGTAAGACGGAAGCTGGATGAGACAATCTTCCGGTTGACGTCATCGGCAGATGCCGAGAGTTAATTGTTTGATGGTTTAGTCTTCCGGCTGACGTCATCGGCAGATGCCGAAGGGTAGTTGTTTGTTGGTTTAGTCTTTCGGCTGACGTCATCGGCAGATGCCGAAGGATAGTTGTATGATGGTTTAGTCTTCCGGATGACGTCACCGGAAGATGTAAAATGTGTTTTGTTGCTTAGCGACCGGAAGATGTAAAATGTGTTTTGTCGCTTAGCGACCGGAAGATGTAAAATGTGTTTTGTCGCTTAGCGACCGGAAGATGTAAAATGTGTGTTGTCGCTTAGCGACCGGAAGATGTAAAATGTGTTTTGTTGATTAGCGACCGGATGATGTTTTAATTTAGCACGCGAGACCCACGTGCCCACCGGAAGATGTCTCCTTTTAGGCGATGTTAAGCGAGTCACGTGTAATGCACGTGATGACCGGACGACTAAATTTCTGAGGGTTGTCAACGCATGCAACCCATGCAAACCCGAGTGGTATTAAGTTAAGAGAATTGAGGGCACCTCCTCTTTTCCCGAAATTGTCAAGAAGCCAATGACCGAGTCTAGTCGCTCGACTCTGTGAAGGTTGAGCCGACGAGGCGTGGGAAGTCGGGCACGAGAGGGTTCGTCTTCCTTAATGGTTCTGCGTTTCTATTACCAGTTTAAAAAAAAATATATGTTAAATGTGAAAGTCTGTTGAGAGATAGTAAGTGAATGTAATAATAGTAAAAGTCAAGCAAACGATTAATGAAAGAATATGAACACGTGACGGCTCCTGGCCGGGGTCGTTACAGGTTGTCCGAACTTAAAGTTTGGCCTACCGGCCATGATGGATTGGCCACCCCACTTAGGCATTATCAACTGGACCAGTGAACCAATTGATCTGTTCGGTTGACCAAGTCTTGTGGTCGACCTATTCAATTGATAGAACATTTTAGGCGTCAATCAAAATGTATTTTTATGCACTTTTTAGCTGAATTTTTGTCATACATTGTTTTATAAAATTTATTTTGAGGAATATTCCCATATTTGTTTTACATGATCTTTATTTAGTCATGTTGGTTTTATACTATATTTATGTTTTCATTGTCATAATTTATTAGAGCATGTTAAGGTTTTAAGCTACTAATCAAGTCAATCATGTGACCTTAGTTTGATCGATTTGTGTGGGGATTTTGTTTATTATGAATATTCAATTGTTGGACGATTTTTTTGTGTTTTGTGAAATAGAGTGAATGAGAAAATTAATTGTATTTTGTCTTTGGATGTCAAACCCTAAATATGATCAGAGTTATTTTAGTTATTGCGATCGTTAAGAATCACCTTCCCCCATGCATTACGCATCGTATGCTCGAAGTGAGTAGATATATAGTAGTGGATTATTTTATTACTTACCACATTATAATGAGTTATTTTAGATACTTGCCCTATTGATGTTTTTCTCTCAGTTTTTTTTAAATACGTGAATCATTTTTTAAACCATGCTCATTCATTCTTATAACATATTGTTTATTATATTTAAATTCATATTGAGTTTAGTCGACTCACAACAACAACATCTCTTTTAACTTTTAGTTTAGTTGATCATCAGCAGCCAACAATGGAATGAGTTCGACGAATATCTTATTTAGAACTTTGGTAAAATATGACTTGTATATTTTTGTTTAACACTTTGTTAGTATCTCATTATTCCAACTAGAGTATTATGTTAATTTAATTCATGCACAATTATATTTAGATTTATATTATCGCACTACCTATGATGTCATTATTGGACCATTTGAATTAGCCCCATGCTTCGAGCTCTTGCTAATATTTAATATCTAGTGTCTTTCGCTACAACTTAATTATCTACATTCAAGGGATAGGCGGTTCAGTTCTTTTTATATGCCGAATTGTTTTTTGTTTTGCCTCAAATACTATTTGGATTGTGATAAAAATTTTGATATTAGAGTCAGACTGATGTATTAAAAGTGAAATAAAATAGATAATGTGATAATATATAAGAAATTTTTGGTCATATGTGCACAAGAATGTTTGTTCCAACACCTGATTAGATTTTATATTTAATCAAAGTATCAACGAGAGCAAGTAAGGCACGTAGATAAGAAACTAAGTCACAATTTATTGATCTTATGGTTTTTTGAAGAATGTACTACAAAATTTTCCTTAAAAGAGGATAATGTGAACAACCCTGCACGAGTTTATTTAAAAGTTTAAAATTTCATTGTTTGAAGGGTTAAAATCATTTTAGTCCTCAAAGTTTAGGGTTGGATTAAAAAAACCCTCAAAGTATGTTTATGCTAAGAATAAACCTTAACCTATCAAAAAAATCACTGGCGGTTTACCAATAACCTCCAGTTCTAAAATTTACACAGAGAACGGTTAGCCGTTCTCTGAAACGGCTAACCGTTCTATTAGGGGCGTTCTCCACGTGCAACGTACGGGAGAACGGGGGGTGCGTTAGGGGGTAGAGACCCCCTGCCCGCTGGAACGGGGGGTGCGGTTGGAGGTGGACACCCCTTGCGCGCTGGAACATGCCCCGCAAATGTGCACGGACCCCTCGTTCTCCCCGTGCCCCGCACATTTGCACGGGGGGTTTCCACCCTCAAACGCACCCCCCAGAGAATGGCTAACCATTCTCTAAGAACGGTTAGCCGTTTTCATGCAGTGAAACCCCGTGATCAATTATTATTATCACGGGTGTTAAACTGTGGGAGAACGAGGGACCATTCTCCCACCCTATTTACGGATTCTTTTGCTCTCCATTCTCACCATCCCACATTTCCCTAACTCTCTCAAACCTCTCTACTATTGTCTTGCTCTGCAAAATTTTCATTGTATAAGCGACGACGATGGATTCTAATTCACTTAGAGCTGTTGATCTAGACGAGCCAACAACTTTTGATGTCGATCTGGATTGGTGTTCACATGCCACTCCTGTCACTACCCCAGCAGGTCGCGACATATTCTTAACCTCATAACCTGATTTATTCATTTACGAACAGAGAGCCTCTAGAAATCCATGTATATATTTATTTATATTATTATTTTTTTTAAAGAAGAGAATAAATTTCCTAAAACAATGAAGACAAGCGCAGAATTAATTTCCTCTTGAGTTTCAACTTATTCGTTCACTAAATCGAATGACGTTGTCGTCCACAGAGTCAGACGACACTGTCGTCCACAGACGTTGTCGTCCACAGAGTCAGACAACATTATCGTTCACGTTGTCTCCGTCCACAGACATTATCATCCACAGAGTCAGACAACATTATTGTTCACGTTGTCGTCGTCCACAGACATTATCGTCCACAGAGTCAGACAATATTATCGTCCAGACACATCGTCCAGACTATATTGTCCAGACTACATCGTTCAAACACATCGTCCAAACTTCATCGTCCAACTACATCGTCCAGACTATATTGTCCAGACTACATCGTCTAAACACATCATCCAGACACATCATCCAGACTACATTGTCCAGACTACATCGTCCAAACTACATCGTCCAGACTACATCGTCCAAACACATTAGTCTATCAACTTCAACCAATTAACGACAACTCTTGACAACTACGCTCAACTTCGACTTTATGTTTTTTCTCATTTCACCAGACATTTATATGCCGATCAATCGCCACTTTGACCGATTGATCGGCTAACTCCCTGTTTTCATAAACTCAAATTCCACCTCTAGAATCATCATACAGATAAACATCATAAACCTCAACTTGAATACGTAGCGGAAGACTTAAAACAAACAGTTGAAAACCTTTAGTATTAAAATCCTCTTAAATCATATCAGTACTCAACTATAATAGTATTTACCGTTCATAGAAATCTTTATCTTCCTTTCACTTCAATATCATAGACATATTAAAACATACTATGAGCATCATCCCACGGGTCAAATTCGTCACCAAGCCACAAATCATCGCCATGAGCACCCTCCAGCAACCCAACTTAAACATTGTCATTTGGTTTGCAATCCTTACCTTTCAATTCATCACCTACATCATAAGGTTTAAACTATAAGCCTAATGCTTAGTAAGGAGTGCGACATATACATGAATGCATGCTTCATAAAAATCATGTTCGTGTTCTCATTTCTTATCATGAAACTCATGTTCTTGTTCATGTTCTTGTTTATATCATGAAAATCATGTTCTTGTTTATATCATGAGAATCATGTTCTTGTTCATGTTCTTGTTCATCGTTCACATGACATGGATTAAGAAGAGAATCGTGCTGGGGAGTGGGCAAAGTGCGTGTACATAGTCCTTACAGACAGTAATCTTGGTCCATTTCATGGACAGTGAATCATGGTCCCTCGAGATGGATAGTTTTGTTAACATGGCCATACCACCCCAACCCTCATATAATCATTTTGTACATTTAAGTTTCATGTTATCTCGTTTCATTTCTTTTACATAAATCCTGCATGCAAAACATTCCATATGTCAATGGGGAAAACATGCTGCATGTACATGAATGCACAAAAGAACGTCATACTATAACCCTACACTACTCATCATAACGTAGCACTCAACAGATCATAACCATCAAACACCATTAACCCAATCATCCATACTAAATTTTTAGTACCCTTATGATGTAGGGCCCTAATGGCCGGAACCCTAACACCCACTTACCTAGGTTCCTTAGCAAGCTGTGCCTTCACGTGACTCGTTCCCACCTACTCATGTCACATTTCATTGTTAAAAATCAATCCTAGACAAACTGAGTTCAAAACTAGTAAATCTCTAACTAAGGAAATCTCCTAAGAGTTAGGCTTATCATATTCGAGCATTTCATCGAACACCTTGTATGCATATTTCTACTCCCAATATCATTAATGGTATTTAAGCTCTTCAGCCAGTCCGATTTAAACAACATTCATACCAACGTTAAGTTTTCAACCTAAGCATCAACAACATCTGAAATCTCAAGTCCTAACTAGAGTAATCTCCTAAATCAAAACTTAACAAATACATTATCTAAGCCTTACCTAGAGCTCGACTCTTGAAGAAATGAAGGAAGAATCAACGTTGGTAGAGGGAGAATCGCCGCGAGAGGATTTCTTGAAGGAGGGGTCAACTGAATATGGGAGTTCTCGTGGAGGGAGAGGTTTTTGTGAGGTTTTAGATTTCCTTTTTCTATTTATATCAATTAAAATCGACTTTATTTACAATCTTGCCACTAAACTTAATTTTCACAGAAAACAAGTAATACCCGTCGTTTTAGATACTCGTAATTTTCTTATTCCACAAACCACCCCAAAAGTAATCTTCGCAATAAATACCTGACCGAAGTGCTGGTTGTTACAACTCCTGCATATGGTGATTTTCGAGCATTCGATCACTTATACGAAAATGAAGAAATCGAGTTGCATTCGACCTCCAGAACTCTAGACCAGAAGCTTCGAACACCGGTCTGTTCGGAGGATGATGAGGTGGGAAACAGACCGGTAAGAGAAGAAATCTCATTGAATTTTTTTGGGGGAAAAATACAGTTATTTGAAGGATATTAAAACAAAAATAGTCGAATATTCTTTGAAAAATTATTATGGGATAAAATTCATTAAAAGTGACAGGCGGCGACTGACGGTTGAGTGTGAAGACGGGTGTGAGTGGAGACTCCATGCTTCTTAGAAGCAAGACGAGCTGACGTTTCAAATAAAGAGTTTGATTGATTCTCATAGCTGCTCGAGGAAAATAGAGAATCGACAGCTAGAGCAAAATGAGTGGCAGATCATTATTTGGATAGGTTCAAAAGTTAACATATGTGAGAAATCTCTTCCTTTATCGAGACTGTCATGAAAGATTTGACTGTTAACATTACACCCAGTATTGGCAGAAGAGAAAAAAGCATAGCTCGAACAATTAACGAAGGCAAGGGTGACGAACAATACAAACTAGTCTAGTCGTACGTAGCAGAAATATATAGATCAAATCCGGGTAGCACATTACAAGTACATACTTATGAGATGGTGCATGATTCATTGGTATGTCAAAGAATGTATATGTGCATAGCTGCTTCCAAGGCAGGTTTGCTGCAGTACGGTCGCCCTGTTATCTGTTTGGATGGTTGTCATTTTAAGGGCTCGTGTTCCGGTCTATTACTCATAGCCATCAGTATTGATGGCAATGATGAAATATATCCCGTTGTTGTTTCCAACGTCGAAAAAGAGTGCACAGACACATGAACGTGATTATTGCAAATATTGAAGCGAGACCTAGACACTGAATCGGGGTGTGCGTGGACAATTATTTTTGTTTGACAAAAAGTATAATACATTTCCGATTGTTATTTCAAAATAGGGGCATTTTGGTAATTATATTGTTTGATGTTGACTGTGTTATTCTTATCAAATATTAGTGGTGTAATTGTATTGTATAAGTAAGTTCCGTCTAGGAGACTAGAATTTAAGTGGGACCGTTTGTGGGTCTCCAGCATTTCCTAGGAACTTACTTGGAAAAGTAGTTTTGTCTAGGAGATTGTCCAGTATATTATTTTCTAGGAATTATCTTGATCAGTACTCTCCACGTTATATTGACTCTATTTTTCTTTCAAAAATTATCGTTTGCTGAAGGCCGCGGAAGAGGAATTTAAAGAAGCCGAACACCGCTATTGCCTCAGGTATATGTACGTAAACTTTAAAGGACAATTTCAGGGCAGAGCCTATCGAGATGCGTTGTGGAATCCGGCCAGGGCAACCACAAGGTGGCATTTTGAAACAGAAATGCAGAAATTACACTAGCTTAGCCTAGAGGCCCACACATGGCTTCGAGCAGAAGAGCCTAGATATTGGGTTAGTCGTGCCTTTTCTTCGAATCCCAAGTTGCGACATTTGATTGAATAATTTGTGCGAGTCATTCAATGCACTTTTACTGCCGGTCAGGGATAAACCGATCTTGACCATGTTCGAGATGATCCGAAAGTGCATGATGACTCGCATTGTGAAGAAATTTGAGAAGCTAACCTAATCAACAGGCCTCGTGTGTCCCAAGATAAAAAATATGCTTGAGAAGCTAGAAAGTGCAGCTCGAAATTGGAGTGCTCAGCTTGGGGGAGGTTCACGATTTGAGGTCAGCAACGGCTACAAACAATACGTAGTCGACATGAATACGGGTGTGTGCAACTGCACCAGGTGGGAGCTTACTGGAATCTCGTGTGTCCATTCCATTCCATGCATGCATTTCATGAGAGTGACACCGAAAAATTACGTGCATCCATGCTATCACCGGGAAACCTACCTGCAGATGCATTCACAATTTATTCAACCCGTAAGCGGTCCCAAAATATGGCCGCAAATACCAGATCGACGGGAACTGATCCCGCCCAGAAGATATCGCCAACCTGGTAGGCTGAAGAAGACAAAAGTGCGAGATGTCGATGAGCCATCAAGTTCGACAATGAGTAGGCAAAACTCAAAGATGTCTTGCGGTATATGTCGGCAGAAAAAGCACAATAGTCGCACTTGTCCTCACCGGGGATCCATTTCAGACGCTACTTCTCAAGACAAGTTTATGGGTTTTGACACGTTTATGAGTTTCGACACATTTGACGGGATGTAGATACAGATCAACACATTTTTCTCCTTAACACAATCATTCTTTTTTAATAGAGTTTCCATTATGTGTAGGAATCAAGGACAGGCGGCCGATACAGCAATTATTGACTGTTGTAATTTCGGTGCTGGGTCCATTTTTTAAATTTTATTAGACTAACCTAAAATAAAAAAAATTTATTTAAAAAAAATAATTACAATTTGAAATTACTTCGAGATGTAATTTGTTATATCGGCTTCATCGGCCCAGAAGGACATCGCAAAGCTTGGTGCTTGCAATGCATGTTTGAGTGCTCAAGATATTTTAAGTTGTAATTTTTTTTTGGGATTTAATTTATTATATCATCTTCATCGGACCAGAAGGACATCGCAAAGCTTAATGCTTGCAAGACAGGTTTGAGTTGAACTGTACTCAAACCTGCCTTGCAAACATTTGCAATGTCCTTCTAGTCCAATGAAGCAGATATAGCAAATTACATCTCGAAAAAAAATAATTACAATTTGAAATATCTTGAGCACTCAAACCTATCTTGTAAGCATTAATATTTGCGATGTCGTTCTAGACTAATAAAGTCGATATAACAAATTACATCCCGAAGATATTTCAAATTGTAATTACTATTTTTTTAAATAATTTTTTTTATTGTAGTTTATGTTAAGAATACTTATCTATTAAAGGATATTCACATTAGAATTATTTATTTGTTTTAGTTTATTTAAACAAAAAAAATTGAAAAAATTGACAGAGTTTCGTTTGTTTTATGACTCCTCCGTAGCTATCTTCAAACAGTTCCTGCAAATTCAAATAAAAAATATAGACCCAATGTTATGCCCCGTAGGCCCATCACACGATCACATGTACAATCACATGTTTTATCTAATCTATGTACTTACACACTTTACTCTTTTACAGGTGACATTTCTTACACCGAATTGGAAGACATACTCACCGATGTAAAGTGGGAGATGGAAGCTCAAGATCAGGAGCAATCGAAGCACATCATTGCTTGGGAGACAAGGCTTGGAGAACCCGAAGCTCATATGGGAATTTGTCTTCTCGAGCATTGATTTCTATGTATTTTTATTTTAAAACTTATTGGGCAAACATTGGTCTTTTTGTTAAGTTTTTATATAAGCATGCATGTTAGGCATTTAGGGCTAGATGCTTGGTAGGATAGTTGTGGCTTGGTTTGGTTTTAAAATGGCTTGAGAACCAAAGGAGTGGATTAATGAAGAAAACCAGCTGCCGTACATTGAAGAAGAACCAGATCGCCTGCTGTTGCTTGAAGAAAACCGGTTGAAGCCTTCATTTTCGTGAACCAGAAATTAGCGAAGGAGAAACCAAAGAACCAGCGGCGAACATTTGCCCAACGTCTGTACTCGAAGGAGGTGACCATTTTCGTTTTTGGCCCGAATCGCCACTGCATTCGTGTCGGAGAAGCTGTCGTGCAAGGAAACCGGCGAGCTGACAGAAACAGGGCTACCCTCGAAGCCCTAGCGACAGAGGAATCTCTGCTGCTCTGCTTCTTCTTCCCGCACCTTCAATGGTTCTCGGCCATTTTCAAATGCTTCTCCAGCCACTAGGATGATATAAATCATTGCAATTAGTGACTGTAAAACGTTGGTTCAGGTAATGAGAACAAGTAGACCGTTTCCCTAAGAGTGAAACAGAGAAGGCATTTTTGCCATCAGGTGAGCTTCGGCTTTGCCGAACAGGAGACAGCCTCCTAGTTCAACAACCCGAGGTTGTTGTTGAACTCTAGCACCATTCTCCTCTCCTACCTTTCAAGGGTTGGAAACCAGAAGGAGGTGGACAGAAACCGGTTCCTCAAGTCGACGTCTTTCTCTGGAAAACGTTTCACCGGCGCTAAGCTTTTAGTTGTTCAGCCTACTTGAGGTTGTGCAAGCCTCTGTTGAATCAACTGTACCACGCCATTTCACCTTACACACACTTCACTCGCATGACACTAATCTCACTAAAACTCTCTGATTCTTACTATATTTTTGCCCGTTTGGTTTTCTGTTCTTGAGGTCACTCGGTTTGGCCGAGCACTTGAGTAGCTAATGATCCCCTTTAGCCATTGCAGGAGCTTATTTATGGCTTGACTCACAACATTTGGTATCAGAGACCAGTTGGCTCTCGAGGTGTACTGGTTGTTGGGCTAGGACCATTTCCAGAATGTTTGAGGAGCTACAAGCCATCGTCAATCGGTTTGCTGTCCTCTGATTTACTGATATACTATCTCTATACTGAATGTCATGTTTTGAGTTTTATTAAAATGTCAGCATGTTGTTTTTGGGTTCTCTGTTAACTATGCATAAAATTTTCGTTGAAATGATACTCAAGTAACTGTTGTTTACTGTTTTTGAGAGTATTGCTGCATATTATATAATTGGTTCTGATTTGGTGTTTCTACTGTATGTTTATTGTGCCGACACTGGTTCCATAAGTTAAACACTCTAAGCATGATATTTTAGTTGTTGTTAACACTTGTGTGTTGCTGTTTCGTTCTCTGTGAAATCAAACAAAACCAGAACTTCCTGTTTCACTGTTTTATTTGCTGCTGATATCTGTTTTTTCTGTTTTGTTTGCTGCTGATACCTGTTTTTCCACCCGAGCGTTGTTCTTGTTTTCAAATTGCTTTTGGCATCAAACTTTCGTTTATGGAGATTTAGCTAAGTTCAAATTTAAAAAAAAAAAAAACAAAAAACCAGTAGAGAATTTGTCTTTTCGAGCAACCAGAACTGTTTTTCAATTTTTCCTGATTTTTACTCTGCTGCTGCTGATCCCGTCTTTCAAAGAAAAATTGACAGATTCCGATTTATTTCTGAAATTGTTTCACTTTCAAAGCAAACAAATTTACAAAGTGAATTCTGTTTCGGGAACCACACGAAATTTCACTGTTTGCTCGGCCGACGAGCTTCGTTGTTTTATTGCCCAGAAAATTTGGTTTTTTCAAACTGATGCGTGCCGATAACCATCACCGAATGTTTACTTGGCTGAGGGATGGAAATCTTGGCTACCGCGTTTCCTGAGTGGATGAACTCCGATTTCCCTTTTCTGTGCAATGCTTCCGGCGAGCTCCCCTGTCGCCTGAAGTTTTCTTTTTTCTTTTTTCTGATTTATTGTTTTAAAATTAAAAAAAAAAACAAAAACAAAAACAAAAACAAAATATATATATTTTTATATTTATATAATTAAGTAAATCCTTTAATTAAAATGACTATCCTCTCTAATTTAAGGTCTCAACTTAGTTAAGTTAAATTCTGTCCTAAACTTTTAGGATAACGAATATAACTTAATTAATTTTTCCTAAAACTTAGACACTTATGAAAACCTGTAGTGAAATCATACGTGAGGCGAACCAAGAATTAGGACCAGAACCCAATCAAGGCAAAGGAGTACCCCAATCTGGAAACCCCCACGTAGGAGAAACCAGTATGCAAGGTTAAGTGTCAAGGACTTGGATATTTTATGGCCCAGTGCCCAAATCAAAGAGTAATTGTAACGCCCCCGAACCCACCCTGGCTCGGAGCGCTACTTTGTTAACCGATCCCACGTTAAAACATAAACTCCCAAACATAAAAGAAACTTACACAGCTGACTTTACAACTAAACTCCCGAAACTCTCTTACTTCATACCTAGCTGCCTAGACTCATCAATTCCCTTACCTCTAACCTTTCAGCACCACGGCGTCTTTCCCGAAAATTTCGGCAAAGTAACGCCTGAAAATGGCGCCTCCAAAATGCTAGGTACCTGCACACAAACCAATCCCAACCAGATCCAGAATATTTCTAACCATCTAACCAACCTACGAAATCTCTAACTAACCACATATCGCCAAGAAATGCTATCAACATACAAAATAAAGAAAATCTCCAATATAGGGTAACACTTCACCCTGACCTATGACTATATACAATGAATACACATCAGACATCCACCCAAAAAGAACTACACATTTCCATCAACTTACAAGCAGACTTTTACAATACTACCAAAATACAAAACCCACATTCTCCAAAGACCATGGTGGAGTCGCCCCGACAATTTCCCGCACCAACACGCCCCGTGCATCTCCGACCGCTCTCAAGTCCTGGCTGACTCACATAGCTCACTTGTAGCCGCGTCGTTACCTACACCACAGAACACACACACACACGTAAGCTTACGCTTAGCAAGTAGGGAATAACAAAGATATAAACAAGCACAATGCATAACAACACGACCACAATGCAACACTACAACCCGACTCAACACGATACAGCCACACGACTAAACAATGCTAGTTGCTCGCACCAAAGTGCCTTACTCATTGCCCGCACCGAAGTGCCTTACCCTTTAACACGTGCCTTACTCTTTAACAGACTACCATGCCAAACAATGCCACACCTCACAACAATGCAACTCAACAACACGACACAACACCTCACGACAACCCATCTTCGAGACACAAAGCGTACATCTCTTACGAGACACCCAGCGTACATCTCTTACGAGACACCCAGCGTACATCTCTTACGAGACACCCAGTGCGTACATCTCTTACGAGACACCCAGCGTACATCTCTTACGAGACACCCAGTGCGTACATCTCTTCGAGACACAAAGCGTACATCTCTTACGAGACACCCAGCGTACATCTCTTACGAGACACCCAGCGTACATCTCTTACGAGACACCCAGCGTACATCTCTTACGAGACACCCAGCGTACATCTCTTCGAGACACAAAGCGTACATCTCTTCGAGACACAAAGCGTACATCTCTTACGAGACACCCAGCGTACATCTCTTCGAGACACAAAGCGTACATCTCTTCGAGACACAAAGCGTACATCTCTTACGAGACACCCAGCGTACATCTCTTACGAGACACCCAGTGCGTACATCTCTTACGAGACACCCAGCGTACATCTCTTACGAGACACCCAGTGCGTACACCTAGGCGTACATCTCTTTCGAGACACAAAGCGTACATCTCTTACGAGACACCTAGTGCGTACATCTCTTCGAGACACAAAGCGTACATCTCTTACGAGACACCCAGTGCGTACATCTCTTTCGAGACACAAAGTGTACATCTCTTACGAGACACCCAGTGCGTACATCTCTTTCGAGACACAAAGCGTACATCTCTTACGAGACACCCAGTGCGTATATCTCTTTCGAGACACAAAGCAATGCATTATTCAAACACCAATCAACAAACAACCACCAAGCAGTTCATTACTCAAACACCCAACAGCAAACAACAACCAACTAATAACAACAACCAGCACTTTATCCAACAATACCCAAACACTAACAATAACAACAATTCAAACCATGCATGTCCCACAAACACTTAACCAAACCAAAACAAAGCAAAGCAGTCAACAAACAACAATTCCAAACAAATCAAAGCGCTCAACAAACACCAGTTCCTCAACAAAGCAAAACAATCACCGATGCTTAACCAACGAAAAAGACAACCAACAACAAACAATGCTTATCACAAAAATAATCCTACCGTTCCGTGGTGTAGGCCCGAAGGCAAAACATAACGTCCTCTACTTACCTGGCGTCTTAGCTTACTGAGGATTCTCGGTTCCCTATCCACGTACGGCTCGACCTACGACAAATAGTCAAACTTCATTACAATCAATCCTACATTCCCCAATTACTCTCAAACTACTATTTCTAGCCTAATCCAACTAAAATCTAACTAAATGGGCCACCAATTTGGGTTCAGTAAAAACTGACCCGAACTTCAAACGCGCGTACCTTTTGTGTCGGATATCGGAATCGAACGATTCCAGCGGCCACGTACTCCTCTACTAACTTATTTTAACCTGCCAAAAGGAATTTCAAAACAAATAACCCTAGCAAGAACAAAATGGCAAAAACCCGAACTGCCCCTTTACCCGGAAAATCCCCCATTCCGATTTTCCATAAATTCTCACTCAATTCCTCACTAATCAATCACAAATACCCTCAATTAACATAATCTAACCAAAAATCCCAAACTACAAGCAAAATCCGAAATGCCCTAAAGAGGGCTTCACTGTATTTTCGCCCAAAAAGGGCTCTTCACAACCAGGCAACCAAAACCGGACCAGGGTCGGCAAACCCATGCCGGAGGCGGCCAATCTAGGCCGGTGATCGGAGCTCAAACTCGCTCCTCACCCTCGGCCACCAACAAAACCAAAACAGGGGAGCAGGAAGGGAAAGACTTACCGTTCAGTTCAGTGCGCGACGACGGCCGGAACTGGCAGCCTTGGAGTCGCCGACGTCGTCTGGCCGGAAATCGCTGGAAATCGGCGGCAGTTTTTGGTCGGCGATCATCGCCCCCGTCGCTCTCCCCTGCCTTCGGCACCCGAGCGCAAAATGGCTTCCTCGAAGCCATTTTGTGTTATGTTTCTTTTTTTTTTAAAAAATTAAATAATAATAATAATAAATATAATAATAATAAAACTAACTGTTAATTAATCCTCAATTACCGTTTTGCCCTCTCGTGTTTCCGACCAATACGAATTTCGTTATTAAATTAACCTAATCCCCGTCTTAATTTCAATCAAATTTATTTACTTTATATTTCAATTAATTAAAACTCAAGTACTTAAAACAACACATTTTATTATTCTTTTAAATTTAATCTCGGGTGTTACAATCCACCCTCCTTACAAAAATTTTGTCCTCAAAATTTGTGGCCTAGGTATTCCTCAACTTATGCATCTCAACTCTACCCTCTTAACTTTAGAGTCGCCACACTAAGTCTTAACTACTTCTACGTCTTTAGTCAGTTATCATTAGTGAAAATTTCTACATCCTAAAAGTTGGACTTTACTTATCTCTACACTCTATAACTCAAATACTCATATTTCCATTAACTTTAGCCTAAACCCTTATCATTTAGACCCTCTATCATACAAACTTAGTTCCCAAAGCCCTCTAACGTAGTTCTTAACTCTAGTTGTTCCCTGAGCTCAATTCACTTAGCCCCTCATGAACCTTACTTCTAAGTTCACTCACATAACACTCACATAAACTTGAGTTGTCACGCTAAATGTCAACTACTTTACTACCTAAATCACTTACTGAGTACCCATAATAACTTATCAAGCACTGAAAATTTCCTACAACTTCAAGTTTACATAACTTAAACACTTCTCACTAGACTCTCAAAGTTGTCTATCTAAGTTTCAACTCTAACTTTTCCCCAAATAATCACGACATTTATTAGAATTCTTCCAACATAACTCTCTTACTCAAGGCTCTCACCAATTATTCTTTAAAGTATCTAATAAATTGTTAACTTATGATCACTAACTCAACCTAATCTATTCAACCAATACTTCAATCATCACCAAACACTCTCAAATTATTAAGTCTTTCCCCACTTTACACTCGACACCCTAAATGATGGTTATCCTAACTCTCTCTCATAGTTAATTAATCTCATCACTTCTTTCTTTCCTATATCCGTCAAAAATTTAGAAATTAATCTAATCGTTTTTCTAGCTTACATCTCCCAACTTTTATTTCATCTTTTACTAATAATTAAGTTCTCCTCCACATCTCACTCTTAAGCTCGCCAACACTTAAACTTATCAACTCTAGCCTTATCTATTTACAACATCAACTATTTCGACTTCGTTAGATACGAGTCGAATCTTAGAACCTTCTAACTTAACAGTATCCCTAAGTAACTCAAATACTTTTTGTGCAAGATCTCGTTCCTCTCAAATCATATTTTAACCTTTCCCCAGAGTTTACTCATAAAAAAAAATCTCTGTGTGAGACCTTTCCTTCCTTCTTATTCGTTATTCTCTAATACTAAATCCTTACTGACTAATCTCATTACTTACCTCTTCTAACTTTCATCTCCTATCCTCAACTTATTGACACAAGCTTAGAATAGTTTCTACCTCAACGTTTTGAAACTTTTTAACTTAAGCTTATTCATAATGCACCTACCACTTCTCGTGCAAAATTCCTGTCAACTCACATTCTACTGAACACGCATATCAATTCCTAAATTCCTAACCTCCTTTCCCCATTTTCAAATTTCAAGATTCACTCAATATTCTCTCCAAATTTCCAAATTTTACTAACTACTTAATTCTCTTTTACTTTTCAACTTCAACTAGTCCTCCATAGCTCACCTACTCATACGTCCTTAGACCTTAACTTGAACACTCCCTAATTTCCTCAAACTTCACTCTAAAATGTAAGAACTAATCCACTCTCTTTTACTCTTCACCTCGATTCTAATTATTCAACATAATATCATTACTCTAACATCTACCTAATCAAGGTATCTAGGTCTCTATTCCCACCTTTAAGTTGTAGCTTATAGGTCGAATAACACCAATAACCAGACAACCCTTAATGCTCCTCTAACATGCCAAGCATACAGTACCTACATCCCTAACAATCCACCGGTGTACCTACATCCACTAATACCTCAATATTTATTAGTCTCCCAATTCTAAGTAAATCTCTAAATTGTTATCCCAAAAATTGAGTAATACGACACCTCTACATGACTCCTATGCCTCTTACCACCCAATAAGCACGACTAATGTTGACCTCAATTTAATCGACAATTAATTACACTCATTTACAACATTCTTTAAATACTACCAACTCTAACTTCAAACTTTTCTAACTCTACTTTAATTTATTTCTAAACTCCAAAGGTTTGCTACTTAGGATTTCATTTCTATCTAAGGATACAAAATCCTAGGTTATCAATCTTACATTCTCATCCTAAGATTCTCTAATCTCTCTATGCTCAATTCTACGATATTACCTTGTCTGTTTCGCCTTTCCAATAAATTCCTCGCTATTCAAACTATCAGTTCACTACGTCTATAAGTTGGCTCATAGAATCCACTGAGGTTGTCTCGGTACTCTCGGAATTTTCTAATCCATTAGAGTTCCAAAACAAACAAGGGTGAAAACAATCTAATCTTAAATATAAACTAACTAAAAGTAAAGAAATACTTACAGTCGGTAAAGCACGTTGCATGGCGGCCGGCATTGTCGGGTAATCATTTGAACGACTCGACCATTTATGCTCTAATACCATCTTGTAACGCCCCCGAACCCACCCTGGCTCGGAGCGCTACTTTGCTAACCGATCCCACGTTAAAACATAAACTCCTACACATAAAAGAAACTTACACAGCTGACTTTACAACTAAACTCCCGAAACTCTCTTACTTCATACCTAGCTGCCTAGACTCATCAATTCCCTTACCTCTAACCTTTCAGCACCACGGCGTCTTTCCCGAAAATTTCGGCAAAGTAACGCCTGAAAATGGCGCCTCCAAAATGCTAGGTACCTTCACACAAACCAATCCCAACCAGATCCAGAATATTTATAACCATCTAACCAACCTACGAAATCTCTAACTAACCACATATCGCCAAGAAATGCTATCAACATAAAAAATAAAGAAAATCTCCAATATAGGGTAACACTTCACCCTGACCTATGACTATATACAATGAATACACATCAGACATCCACCCAAAAAGAACTACACATTTCCATCAACTTACAAGCAGACTTTTACAATACTACCAAAATACAAAACCCACATTCTCCAAAGACCATGGTGGAGTCGCCCCGACAACTGCCCGCACCAACACGCCCCGTGCATCTCCAACCGCTCTCAAGTCCTGGCTGACTCACATAGCTCACTTGTAGCCGCGTTGTTACCTACACCACAGAACACACACACACACGTAAGCTTACGCTTAGCAAGTAGGGAATAACAAAGATATAAACAAGCACAATGCACAGCAACACGACCAAATGCAACACTACAAACCCGACTCAACACGATACAGCCCACACGACTAAACAATGCTAGTTGCCTGCACCAAAGTGCCTTACTCATTGCCCGCACCGAGTGCCTACCCTTTAACACGTGCCTTACTCTTTAACAGACTACCATGCCAAACAATGCCACACCTCACAACAATGCAACTCAACAACACGACACAACACCTCACGACAACCAGAGCGTACATCTCTCACGACGACCCAGGCCACATACATCCGGTACTTTCGAGACACAAAGCGTACATCTCTTTCGAGACACAAAGCGTACATCTCTTACGAGACACCCAGTGCGTACATCTCTTTCGAGACACAAAGCGTACATCTCTTTCGAGACACAAAGCGTACATCTCTTTCGAGACACAAAGCGTACATCTCTTTCGAGACACAAAGCGTACATCTCTTTCGAGACACAAAGCGTACATCTCTTTCGAGACACAAAGCGTACATCTCTTACGAGACACCCAGTGCGTACATCTCTTTCGAGACACAAAGCGTACATCTCTTTCGAGACACAAAGCGTACATCTCTTTCGAGACACAAAGCGTACATCTCTTTCGAGACACAAAGCGTACATCTCTTACGAGACACCCAGTGCGTACATCTCTTACGAGACACCCAGTGCGTACATCTCTTTCGAGACACAAAGCGTACATCTCTTTCGAGACACAAAGCGTACATCTCTTACGAGACACCCAGTGCGTACATCTCTTTCGAGACACAAAGCGTACATCTCTTACGAGACACCCAGTGCGTACATCTCTTTCGAGACACAAAGCGTACATCTCTTACGAGACACCCAGTGCGTACATCTCTTACGAGACACCCAGTGCGTACATCTCTTTCGAGACACAAAGCGTACATCTCTTTCGAGACACAAAGCGTACATCTCTTACGAGACACCCAGTGCGTACATCTCTTTCGAGACACAAAGCGTACATCTCTTTCGAGACACAAAGCGTACATCTCTTACGAGACACCCAGTGCGTACATCTCTTACGAGACACCCAGTGCGTACATCTCTTTCGAGACACAAAGCGTACATCTCTTTCGAGACACAAAGCGTACATCTCTTACGAGACACCCAGTGCGTACATCTCTTACGAGACACCCAGTGCGTACATCTCTTACGAGACACCCAGTGCGTACATCTCTTTCGAGACACAAAGCGTACATCTCTTTCGAGACACAAAGCGTACATCTCTTTCGAGACACAAAGCGTACATCTCTTTCGAGACACAAAGCGTACATCTCTTACGAGACACCCAGTGCGTACATCTCTTTTGAGACACAAAGCGTACATCTCTACGAGACACCCAATGCGTACATCTCTTTCGAGACACAAAGCGTACATCTCTTACGAAGCACCCAGTGCGTACATCTCTTTCGAGACACAAAGCGTACATCTCTTACGAGACACCCAGTGCGTACATCTCTTTCGAGACACAAAGCAATGCATTATTCAAACACCAATCACAAACACCACCAAGCAGTTCATTACTCAAACACCCAACAGCAAACAACAACCAACTAATAACAACAACCAGCACTTTATCCAACAATACCCAACACTAACAATAACAACAATTCAAACCATGCATGTCCCACAAACACTTAACCAAACCAAAACAAAGCAAAGCAGTCAACAAACAACAATTCCAAACAAATCAAAGCGCTCAACAAACACCAGTTCCTCAACAAAGCAAAACAATCACCGATGCTTAACCAACGAGGAAGACAACCAACAACAAACAATGCTTATCACAAAAATAATCCTACCGTTCCGTGGTGTAGGCCCGAAGGCAAAACATAACGTCCTCTACTTACCTGGCGTCCTAGCTTACTGAGGATTCTCGGTTCCCTGTCCACGTACGGCTCGACCTATGACAAATAGTCAAACTTCATTACAATCAATCCTACATTCCCCAATTACTCTCAAACTACTATTTCTAGCCTAATCCAACTAAAATCTAACTAAATGGGCCACCAATTTGGGTTCGGTAAAAACCGACCCGAACTTCAAACGCGCATAACTTTTGCGTCGGATATCGGAATCGAACGATTCCAGCGGCCACGTACTCCTCTACTAACCTATTTTAACCTGCCAAAAGGAATTTCAAAACAAATAACCCTAGCAAGGACAAAATGGCAAAAATCGGAATTGCCCCTTTACCCAAAAAATCCCCCATTCCGATTTTCCATCAATTCTCACTCAATTCCTCACTAATCAATCACAAATACCCTCAATTAACATAATCTAACCAAAAATCCCAAACTACAAGCAAAATCCGAAATGCCCTAAAGAGGGCTTCACTGTATTTTCGCCCAAAAAGGGCTCTTCACAACCAGGCAACCAAAACCGGACCAGGGTCGGCAAACCCATGCCGGAGGCGGCCAATCTAGGCCGGTGATCGGAGCTCAAACTCGCTCCTCACCCTCGGCCACCAACAAAACCAAAACAGGGGAGCAGGAAGGGAAAGACTTACCGTTCAGTTCAGCGCGCGACGACGGCCGGAACTGGCAGCCTTGGAGTCGCCGACGTCATCTGGCCGGAAATCGCTGGAAATCAGCGGCGGTTTTTGGTCGGCGATCATCGCCCCCGTCGCTCTCCCCTGCCTTCGGCACCCGAGCGCAAAATGGCTTCCTCGAAGCCATTTTGTGTTATGTTTTTTTTTTTTTTAAATTAAATAATAATAATAATAATAAATATAATAATAATAAAACTAACAGTTAATTAATCCTCAATTACCGTTTTGCCCTCTCGTGTTTCCGACCAATACGAATTTCGTTATTAAATTAACCTAATCCCCGTCTTAATTTCAATCAAATTTATTTACTTTATATTTCAATTAATTAAAACTCAAGTACTTAAAACAACATATTTTATTATTCTTTTAAATTTAATCTCGGGTGTTACAGTAATGATCCTGAGAGAAGACACTGGTGAATATGAAAGTGAAGATGAACAACCCGATGACGAAGTTGAGGAAGACGAAGAAGAAGAGACTAAATCTGAAGAAGAAGTTTTTCATGCACCTGATGGACCCCTACTCATGGTGAGTAGACATGTACTCATGTCGGAGAGCACGGGAGAAGACTGTTAGAGAGAGAACATCTTCCATAGTAGATGTCTCATCAAAGATAAATTGTGCTCATTGATCATTGACGGAGGCAGTTGTGCAAATGTCGCCTCAAAAGAATTGGTTACCAAGCTAGGACTAGAGACCACTGCTCACCCCCATGCATATAAGCTTAGATGGTTGGATGACCGTGACGACGTAAAAGTGACCAAACAAGTCAAAGTTGAATTTTCCCTTGGAAAATATAAGGACACGGTCCTCTGCGATGTTGTACCTATGAGTGCAAGTCATTTGCTCCTAGGTAGGCCTTGGCAGTTTGACCGAAGAGTGAACCATGATGGATATACAAACTATTATTCTCTTAAGTTTGAAGGCAAAACCTTTAGATTTGCACCCATGACCCCAGCCCAAATATCTAAAGATGAAGCTGCAAGAAAAAAAGCTAAGACTAAGGCTAGCTTATATATGACTAAGAACGAGGTTGAAGCATCTGTGCTTAGAGGAGACCCTATGATTTTGATACTCTTCCGTGACAGAGTTATGGAGCTAGGAGAAATACCTACACCCGTTAAGAACTTACTCCACCAATTCCAAGATGTCTTCCCGGAGGAGCTACCCCAAGGATTACTACCTTTACGTGGTATTGAACATCAGATTGATCTCCAACCTGGTGCAGTTTTACCAAACCGACCCGCCTATCGGATGAACCCCAAAGAGACTAAAAAGTTGCAAGATCAAGTACAAGAACTATTAGACAAGGGGTATATAAGAGAGTCCATGAGTCCCTGTGCCGTACCATCTTTATTGGTACCCAAGAAAGACGGTACTATGAGAATGTGTTTTGATAGCCGAGCCGTGAACCAGATCACAGTAAAATATAGATTTCTCATACCTAGGCTCGAGGAGATGTTAGATGAACTCAGTGGAGCTGCCATCTTTTCCAAGATAGATCTCAAAAGTGGCTATCATCAAATAAGAATGAAGGAAGGTGATGAATGGAAGATGACCTTCAAGACTAAATACGGACTATTCGAATGGATGGTGATGCCCTTCGGATTATCCAGCGCACAAAGTACATTCATGAGGCTCATGCACCATGTGCTTAAAGAGTATTTAGGAAAGTTCATCGTTGTTTACTTCGACGACATTTTGGTGTATAGCACTGACCTTCCACAACACCTTAGCCACCTTAGTACCCTGTTTAAAACCCTTAGAAAAGCCAAGTTATTTAGAAACTTGAGCAAGTGTTCATTTGGACAAGACAAGGTGTACTTCCTAAGATTTATCATCTCTAAGGATGGCATGGAAGCTGATGAGGACAAAATCAAGGCTATCAAGGATTGGCCTACACCAAATTCGGTTACCGAAGTTCGTAGTTTCCATGGCCTAGCTTCGTTTTACTGGAGGTTTATACAAGACTTCAGCTCGATAGTCTCACCGCTCACAGATTGTACCAAGAAAGGGAAAGAGTTTACTTGGACCCTGAATTGTCAAAAGAGCTTCGAGCTGATCAAGGACAAGTTGTGCCATTCGCCTGTACTTGCACTCTTCAATTTCAGTAAAGTATTTGAGGTAAAGAGTGATGCCTCTAGGGTTGACCCGTTGCGTATTTTAGCGAAAAGTTGAAAGGAGATACCCTCAATTATTCAACCTACGATAAGAAGTTTTATGCGGTTATTAGAGCATTTGAGCATTGGCAACATTAACTCTTACCTCGAGAATTTGTTATCAACACCGACCACCAATCGCTCTGACATATCAAGAGTCAGCATAAGTTGAATAAGAGGCATGCTAAATGGGTGGAGTTCTTGGAGAGGTTTCCCTACACTTTGAAATATTTAAAGGGAGAAAACAATATCGTGGCTGATGCACTTTCAAGAAAACGCATTCTCCATACGAAATTAGGAACCCAGTTCTTTGGTTTTGAGTGGGTCAAAGAGAATTATGAAACCGACCCAGATTTTGAAACCTACTACGCCCATTGCATAGAAAAGGCCACTGGAGAATACCGTCTCATGGATGGTTATTTGGTAAAAGCGGGAAAGTTATGTATTCCCCAAGGAAGTCTAAGACGGTGTCTCGTGAAAGAAGCGCATTGTGGAGGCTTGGCAAGCCATTTCGGAGAGAAGAAGACTCTGGACATGCTCAAGGAAAATTTCTATTGACCCCGTATGATGAAAGACGTACACCGTCTAGCGGAAACATGTGTGATATACAAGAAAGCCAAGAGTAGGCTTCTCGCTCAAGGTTTATATATGCCTCTGCCAGTCCCATCACACCCATGGACAGATGTTAGCATGGATTTCGTTCTAGGACTACCACGAACTGCCCGAAGTAAGGACTCCATTATGGTAGTTATGGATCGGTTTTCCAAGATGACACATTTCATCCCTTGTGCCAAAATCGATGATTCCCTCATGATAGCTGACCTGTACTTTAAGGAAATCGTTCTCCTACATGGAATTCCACATTCAATAGTGTCAGATAGGGACACTAAATTTTTGAGCGCCTTTTGGACCACCTTATGGAGAAGGTTGGGGACCAGGTTGTGTTTGAGCACATCCTTCCATCCCCAAATGGATGGTCAGATGGAAGTTGTTAATAGGACCTTAGGCACCCTCTTACGCAGTATTATAGGAAAAAAACTAACCAACTGGGACATCGTCCTTCCTGACTTACAATTTGCCTACAATCGCAGCCTACATTCCACTACTCAGTAATCGCCTTTTGAGGCTGCGTATGGGTTTAATCCCTCTACACCGTTTGACCTTGTACCCCTACCATTTAAACACTTAGCTAATCCATCAGGAGCAGACAAGGCTGAACGTATTAAGAAACTACACGAGAACGTCCGAAAAGCCATCGAGAAAAGAAATAGTGCTGTAGCCAAACAAGTAAACAAAGGACGTAAAGAGGTTATTTTTAAGGAAGGAGACTTAGTTTGGTTGCATTTACGTAAGGAAAGGTTTCCCAATCAAAGAAGGTCAAAGCTTCTTTCTCGAGCAGATAGACCTTTTAAGGTCTTGGAGAAAATTAATAACAACGCCTACAAGATAGAGTTACCTGGAGAATATGGCGTGTCAGCAACTTTCAACGTCCAAGACTTATCTCCATACAAAGGCGAGGAAGATTGCCTTGATGGGCCTAACTTATCAGATTTGAGGACAAATCCTCAACAACCTGGGGAAGATGTTATGTCCCGTAGGCCAATCACACGATCACAGGTACAATCACATGTTTTATCTAATCTATGTACTTAAACACTTTACTCTTTTGCAGGTGACATTTCTTACACCGAATTGGAAGGCATACTCACCGATGTAAAGTGGGAGATGGAAGCTCAAGATCAAGAGCAATCGAAGCACGTCATTGCTTGGGAGACAAGGCTTGGAGAAGCCGAAGCTCATATGAGAATTTGTCTTCACGAGCATTGATTTCTATGTATTTTTATTTTAAAACTTATTGGGCAAACATTGGCTTTTTTGTTAAGTTTTTATATAAGCATGCATGTTAGGCATTTATGGCTAGATTCTTGGTAGGATAGTTGTGGCTTGGTTTGGTTTTAAAATGGCTTGAGAACCAAAGGAGTGGATTAATGAAGAAAACCAGCTGCAGTGCATTGAAGAAGAACCAGACCGCCTGCTGTTGCTTGAAGAATACCGGTTGAAGCCTTCATTTTCGTGAATCAGAAATTAGCGAAGGAGAAACTAGAGAATCAGCGGCGAACATTCACCCGATGTCTGCACTCAAAGGAGGGGACCATTCCGTTTTTGGCCCGAATCACCACTGCATTCGTGTTGGAGAAGTCGTCGTGCAAGGAAACTGACGAGCTGACAGAAACAGGGCTACCCTCGAAGCCCTAGCCACAGAGGAATCTCGGCTGCTCTGCTTCTTCTTCCCGCTCCTTCAATGGTTCTCGGCCATTTTCAAATGCTTCTCCAACCACTAGGATGATATAAATTATTGCAATTGGTGACTGTAAAACGTTGGTTCCGGTAATGAGAACAAGTAGACCGTTTCCCTAAGAGTGAAACAGAGAAGACATTTTCGCCATCAGGTGAGCTTCGGCTTTGCCAAACAGGAGACAGCCTCCTAGTTCAACAACCCGAGGTTGTTGTTGAACTCTAGTACCATTCTCCTCTCCTACCTTTCAAGGGTTGGAAACCAGAAGGAGGTGGACAGAAACCGGTTCCTCAAGTCGACGTCTTTCTCTGGAAAACATTTTGCCGGTGCTAAGCTTTTAGTTGTTCGGCCGACTTGAGGTTGTGCAAGCTTCTATTGAATCAACTAGACCACGCCATTTCATCTTACACACACTTCACTCGCACGACACTAATCTCACTAAAACTCTCTGATTCTTACTGTATTTTCGCCCGTTTGGTTTTCTGTTCTTGAGGTCACTCAGTTTGGCCGAGCACCTGAGTAGCTAATGATCCCCTTTAGCCATTGCAGGAGCTTATTTATGGCTTGACTCACAACATCCAACAACTAGATTCCAGTATGTATAATAAACATGAAGACATAAACTGAAAAGTAAAGTACCTCAAAATACAAAAAAAGTACAGTACATCATATTTACAGACGAAAAGTAAAGTACATAAAATGAAATACAAAATATAAAATATCTTATGTCGGTGGGACATCGTCGTCTCCGTCCACTATCCAATCCGTCAGCCTGTCAGTGAGCTCTCTAAGGGACTCACTGAGATAGTCTTATAATTCGACCACCTTTTGCTGACTCGCGGCAAGCTCCCCGACCCTGCCGATGAGTGACTTCATCCTCTGGTCCCTCTCCTACTGCATCTGATACATATGCTGCATGTACTGCTGCATATGCTGTTGCTGCTGATGCATTTGCTGCTATGTCTCATAAATCTGCTGTATATGCTGCATCATGTCCCAGCTACTATGAACACGAGGGGCAAATGGCGGTGCGGTCGCATCCTCTGTGACGGTGGCATGCTCGATGGCGGGGACATCCTCGGTGGCAGTGACAGGGCGTCCTCCATCCGAGTCAAATGGATCCTGCCAAATAGATCGACAAATCTGTGTGATCTGATCTGCTCTCCACTTGGCACTTGAATCTGAGAATGCTGGAGGATCTTCCAAATTAAAGTCCCAAACGGCAGATTTTTATTCTTGGTTCACCCGACCTCAAGCATGTGACCTATAATAATGTATCCCGGGTCGAACAGCGTGCCGCTGTAGAGCTTCTCCATTATGTATAAATCCATCCAGCTGACGAGATCTTTATGACCATCCCTTAGCAGAATGGTGTGGCTGATCAGGTTGTGTACCACTCAAGCTTTGGCGTTCAGAGCCTTCGATCTTGGCTTCACGAACTCTGCAATTCTTGAATTGCAGTGGATTTGCCTGAGGAACTCTAGTCCCTTTGTTGTTCTGGAGAAATCACACTCTGGGAAACTGTGATAGTATCTCTCCGCCTCAGTGTCCGTAAATCCCAGCAAATCGTTGATAACAGCTAGAGAGACGACAACTTCTGTACCGAATAGGTATGTCTTCAACCACCCGGACCTCCCGGTACTAACCAAATTGGCATAAAATAGGCGAACAAATTTGTCCCAGTTGTCGCCCTTCATGTTGTATACCCCGTGCAATGAGATGTTGTCAAACATCTCCTTAACCTCCAAAGACTCCCAACCGCAAAAGTTGGCAGTCTTCCCATAAATAATCGAGCAGATTCCCGTATCCCGCTCGTACTGCTATTGACACCCCTCATTACAAAATTCAATGGATAAATAACTAAGCGGCGGTTGCGGCACTTGATCCGACGCCCGGTTTTATGAGCCACCTTGTGACATCCGGAGAACCTTTCGACCAATAAACATTCTTGGGGGGGGGGGGGGGGGGGCATTTTTGGGTTTGAGGGTTTTTTTTTCAAATTTTCATTTTTGGAATTTTCGGCGAGAAAGCAGCTCGGATTTTTGGGATTTTCAGTGCAAAAAAAATCCCAAATTTTGTGATTTTTGCGAAAAACCTCAATTTTTAGCGATTTTCAACTCGGGTTAGGGTTTTTGGCTCAGTTTTTTTATTTCCTTGAAGGTTTTTTTGCATATTTCAGTGAAAAACAGCCGGATTTGATGATTTCAGCAGCAAAATGCACGAATCTGAGGGTTTGGATGAGAGAAAACTCAAGAAAACCTGTCTGTTTTCTTATATACTAACGCAGAACGACAAACTGTGTGAGGGTGAACACCCCTTACGTGTTCTTAGAACGGGGGATCGTTCTATGAACACGGCAAACCGTTCTTAGAACATTCATCACCTGTAGATCACTTTGACGCGCGGGGTGAGTTTAAGGGTGAAAACCCCCCCGTTCTAAGGTGCGGAGGGTCTTCACCCTCAAACGCACTCCCCGTTCTAGCGCACACGTGCGGGGCACGGGGAGAACGAGGGTGCGGTTCTTCCTGCGCGCATATGCAGGGCACGTTCCAGCGCGCGAGGGGTTTCCACCACCTAATCGCACCCCCCGTTCCCCCGTTCTCCCGTGCGTTGCACGTGGAGAACACCCCGGATAGAACGGTTAGCCGTTCTCAGAGAACAACTAATCGTTTTCTGTGTAAATTTTAGAACGGAGGGTTATCAGTTAACCGCCAGGGATTTTTTTGATAGGTTTTTGATAATTTAAGGTTTATTTTTAGTATAAACATACTTTGAGGTTTTTTTAATCCAACCCTAAACTTTAAAATGATTTTAACCCTTGTTTGAAATTGGCTATGTCCACTAATTTATGAGAAGTGACACTGAGTAAGATTGCATGCATGAAATGACACTATTATATCGAGAAAATAAAAAAATTAATTTTGTCACATTTATTTTAAAAAATGATGGAAGCTGTTGAACCTTAATTATTTGGCTAATGATGACAGAGATTCGCTAGATGGGAAATGACTCTAAATGCTAGTAATGAATTTAGATTTCATTGGTGAATCCGTGGAGTAAGAGATTGACTTCACCACATCTTCGATTGGAAAGATGATGAAACTTTTTTTTAAGAAATTGAATACCTAGTGAGGGTATGGAAGTTGAATAGTTTGAGACAAGATTCCAAGATAATTAATGTAACATAAAACATAAATAGAAAATGATTGGTATGTATCACGACTTAGTCTATAAGGAACTCGTAATTTTTGAAGTGTGCCAAATTTTTAGAAATGATACTCTTCATATAGTTTTTGGTTATGATTGATGGAATGATAAGTTTAGAAATCACGTGTAGATTAAGATTTTATATTGACGCATGTGAGATTCAATTTCATGTTTTATAATTTAATTATTACTTAGCATGTTGAGGCTATTGTGACAAGTGTTGTAGTTGTTAGCTTAAAGATAATTAAACTTAGTTTTTGTTTAGATGATTAATATGCTAAATTGGTTAATTAATTTCAAGATTGTTTATTTATGCATAAAGATTGAATATTTATCTTATTTAGAAATACATTTGATAAGATATATTTAGTTGTATTTGTTGACTTAAATAGTGTTTAAGTCTAAATATGTTTTTGATGATGTTTTTAGAATGTCAAGTATGTAATTTGATTATGTTTATTAATAGAGAATAATAAATTATTCATGTGATTTAATTTGTTGGAAATACCCTCGAAAAGGATATTTTAGTAGTCTAACAATCGGGTTGAGTGTACAGGGCTAAAAATTGATAAACAAAGGGTACATCCACCGATCGCAAAATGACATAGAAGAGTTCCTTATGCCGATCGCAAAATGACAAAGAGTGAAGTCGTTTAAAGGCTACTTCTACCGATGGTGATTCAGCGTTTAAAACATTATTCATGCCGATACCAGTTCAAGCGTTGAAGTGTTGCATCATCCGATAGCGTTTCGAGCTGCATCTGCCGATAGCATTCCAAGCTGCATCTGCCGATGAAGTCTTCAAGATACATCTGCTGATGGAGTCTTCAAGATACATCTGCCGATGGCATTTGAAGATACATCTGCCGATGGTGTTTTCAAGTTGTTTCTGCCGATGATTTTTCAAGATGCATCAGCCGATGGTTTTTCAGAATGCATCTGCCGATGGAATTCAAAGCTTGCATCTGCCGATCATTTATCATGTTGCATCTACCGATGGCGTTTTGAAGATACTCATGCCGATAGCTTTTTAAAGCTGCTTCCACCGATGATCTTCCGCCAGAATTCAAAATAGCCGCGAAGCTACAGTGACGTCGTTTTCAGCATTAACTCCAGAACTTTAATGGCGATGACGATTTGCAACTACAGACGGCAACGACTACCTGATCTAGTACGGATGCTTCCCAACGGTAATATTTTCCATTTGAAGAAAGGAGCATTCAATTCTGTGAAGCTAAAAATAAGACAGAGTATTTAAGCCGAGGTTAGAGCACGAAGATCCAACTTTTGTGAATTTGATTCTTGAGCCCTAACCTGCGAAATCTATCGTACTCTGTATTTCTTCTACACCTCTCGATATTAACTTGAGATTTCATTCTGGTGAGAGTGTAGTTTGTGCTTGAAATTTATAAACTCAAAATCTGTGTAAGGCAGTGGATTGACGCCCGTCAAGTTCAATCCAGATCTGTAAAAGGCAGTTGATCGGAGCCCGGAATTCCGATCTGTTTATTCACGAGGAGAAGGTTAAGGATCTTCAAGGGGTGAACCTTGAAGCGTGGATGTAGGCTGGGTTGAGCCGAACCACGTAAAAACTCTTGTGTGAATTTCTCTCTCACTCTCTATTTTATTTGTTTGTCTGCTGTTAGCATTTAAGCTAAAATCACGAGAGAAATTATATAGATTATTAAATTAAGTTCTAAAAAGTCTAATTCACCCCCCCCTCTTAGACAAATCTCGATCCTACAATTGGTATCAAAGCTAGGTTTATCACTGTCTAAGTTGGTTTTAAACATATTGTGATATATATTTACAATGGCATTCAACTCTAACTCCACACACGTAGAAGGTCAAGCTGTCAATAGACCTCCATTTTTTGATGGTTGTGATTATGTTTACTGGAAGGCAAGAATGAGAATATTCATTCAAGCCATGGACTATGAGTTATGGAACATTATAGAATATGGTCCATTTACAGCCATGAAAACTGTAGATGGCAAAAGTGTTCCTAAGATTTCTACTGATATAACTGAATCAGATAAGAGAAATCTAAGCCTTAATGCCAAGGCGATAAACACTCTATACTGTGCTCTAAATAGAGATGAATTTAATAGAGTACAAGGGTGTGAAAGTGCTCAAGAAATTTGGTACTTATTAGAGGTTACTCATGAGGGAACAAATCAGGTGAAGGAGAGTAAATTGAGCATGTTAGTTCATGAATATGAACTGTTTTCTATGGAAAAAGAAGAAACCATTGGTTCAATGTTTACTCAATTTACTAACATCACTAATGGTCTTAAAGCACTTGGTAAGATTTATTCAGGTGAAGAACAGGTAAGAAAAATTTTGAGATGCCTCCCTAGAGCCTAGCAACCAAAAGTGACAGCAATACAAGAGGCTCGGGATCTAAAAGTGCTTAAGCTTGAAAAGCTCATTGGCTCTCTGATGACTCATGAGATAACCATGAGGGCCAATGATAAGGAGGATCTCAAGGAAAAGGAGATCTCCAAGAGAAAGGACATAGCCCTCAAAGCCTCTTCAAGCAAAAATGAAGCATCTGAGGAAGAAGTAGAAGAAGATGATGAGGACATTGCTCTCATCACTAGGAGATTCAGCAAGTTTCTCCGTAGGAAGAAGCAACAAGGCAAAAGTTTTCCAAGGAATGAAAAACTTCTTAAAGACAAGGAGATTACATGTTTTGGGTGCGGCAAGCCTGGCCACATGAAGGCAGATTGTCCACCGGCCAAGAATTATCCCAAGAAATTTAAGAAGAAGGCTATGAAGGCCACTTGGGATGATAGTGAAGGTGAAACCTCCTCTTCAGAAGATGAGGAAGTTGCAAATCTGTGCTTCATGGCACATGAGGATAAGGTTAGTTCTCCTTCTTCCAGTATTTTAAGTGATAGTGAAAGTGATAATGAAGATGGTGAATTAATAGATGCATTTAATGATTTGGTGAAACAATTTAGCATGTTAAAGGCCAAATACAATTTGTTGAAAAAGGACAATGAAGGTCTAATAGAAAAGCATGCAAAAGAAGTTGATTCACATAAAAAGGAGATTAGTGAACTTAAAAAGAAAAATGAGACTTTGAATAAACTTGTTCTGGTGTTCTCAAATGGTAGCAAGAACCTAACATTGCTGATAGGAAATCATAGAGCTACTCATGATAAGGCAGGTATAAGTTATGATAAGTTCAATAAAAGGAAAGTTTTCAAGAATTTCTTTGTTAAACCGTCCACTTGTCATGCATGTAATGAAGTAGGACATAAATCCTTTGAGTGTCCCTTAAAATCAAACAATATAAAATCTGGCAGTAAACTACAATGGGTTCCTAAGGGGACCAGGACTAACACTAGGACCCAAAAGATTTGGGTACCTAAGAAGACCAATTGATTTCTGTTTTGCAGGTTGACTGTTCTCCTGGAAAAGATAAATGGTACCTCGACAGTGGATGCTCGAGGTATATGACAGGAGACTCAACCAAGTTTGCTGTTATCAACAAGAAGAAAGGAAGTGTTACTTTAATGGAAACCAAAAGGGCAAAATTGTTGGCATCAGTAATATAGGTAACGTTTTTAATCCTACTATTGAAAATGTGCTTTTAGTTGTGGGATTAAAGCATAATCTGCTTAGTATTAGCCAGTTATGTGATAAAGGATATGAGGTGATTTTTAAATCAAACTCTTGTATAATTAAAGATGCATCAAATGACAAAACTCTGTTCACTGGCTATAGGAAGGAAAATATCTATATTATTGACATGGATGTTATTGAGTATATTGATGAAAAATATTTTGCTGTTAATTCATCCCATGATTCTTGGATTTGGCATAGGAGATTAGGACATGTAGGGATGGAAACTTTAGCCAAGATTACTAAGGAGAATTTAGTTAGAGGAATCCCTAAGATATCCTTTGAGAAGGATAAGGTCTGTGAAGCCTGTCAAATGGGTAAGCAGATCAAAAGTTTCTTTGCATCGAAGAATGCAATTTCATCTTCTAAGCCTCTCCAACTCCTTCACATGGACCTCTTCGGTCCTTCTAATATAGCCAGCCTAGGAGGCAAATTCTATGCCTTTGTTATTGTTGATGACTTCTCTAGATTCACTTGGGTACATTTTTTGAAGTCTAAGGATGAGACTTTTGACACTTTCTCTAGCTTTAGGAAAAGAGTTCAAAATGAAAAGGAGCTCACCATAGTTGCTATTCGTAGTGATCATGGTGGAGAATTTGAAAATGAGAAATTTGAACTTTTGTGTCTCAAGTATGGAATTGAGCACAATTTTTCCTCCCCTAGAACCCCTCAGCAAAATGGTGTTGTTGAGAGGAAAAATAGGTCTCTTGAAGATCTAGCTCGGACTATGCTCAATGAGAATTCTCTTCCTAAATACTTCTGGGCTGAAGCTGTCGCAACAGCCTGTTATGTTCTCAATCGGGTCTCCATAAGACCTATTCTTTAGAAAACTCCCTATGAGCTTTGGAGTGGAAAAACTCCTTCTGTTAAGTATTTTAGAGCCTTTGGTAGCAAATGCTTCATTCTTAATACTAAGAATAACTTAGGAAAATTCGATTCCAAAACTGATCTTGGAATTTTTATTGGTTATTCTCTTTCTAGTAAAGCATATAGGATCCTTCTTTAGGAGTTAAGACTAGATCCTCTCTTAGGAATCTCTGTGCCAATGTGGTATTTATCTCTCAAGTAGAGCCTAAGAAGTTTGAAGAGGCAGAGTGTGATGACAATTGGATTTTAGCTATGCAAGAGGAGCTAAATCAATTTGAAAGGAGCAAGGTATGAGAACTTGTTCCACGACCTATGGATCATCCCATTATAGGAACCAAATGTGTTTATAAGAATAAATTGGATGAAAATGGGATTGTTGTGAGAAACAAGGCTAGACTAGTTGCTAAGGGATACTCTCAAGAAGAGGGTATTGATTTTGAGGAATCTTTTGCCCCTGTAGCTAGATTAGAGTCAATTAGGATGCTCCTTGCTTTTGCTTGCTACAAAAACTTCACACTTTTTCAAATGGATGTAAAGAGTGCATTCTTAAATGGTTATATTACAGAAGAAGTTTATGTTGAGCAACCTTTAGGTTTTGAACCTTTTGACAAACCCGACTATGTCTATAAATTAAGGAAAGCTTTCTATGGTCTTAAACAGGCTCCTAGAGCTTGGTATGATAGGTTGAGGAACTTCCTTGAGGAAAGAAATTTCAAAAAGGGTAACACCAACTCAACTCTATTTACCATGCAAAAGGATAAGGATATTTTGTTAGTTCAAATTTATGTCGATGACATTATTTTTGGATCAACTAATGTCAACATGTGTAATGAATTTTCCTCTCTCATGCAAAGTGAATTTGAGATGAGTATGATGAGGGAGTTAAAATTCTTCTTAGGATTTTAGATTAGTCAATCTCCTGATGGAATTTTCTTCTGTCAAGAAAAATACATCAAGGAACTACTTAAGAAATTTGGATTAGAATCCTCTAAGTCTTCTAAGACTCCCATGAGTACCACAACTAAATTGGACAAAGATGAAAATGGAATAAATGTGGACATAAAGAAATATCGTGGTATGATTGGATATTCAGATTCTGATTATGCAGGTAGTCTAGTTGATAGAAAAAGCACTAGTGGCACCTATCAGTTCTTAGGTGAATCTTTAGTCTCCTGGTATTCTAAGAAACAGAATTCTGTTGCATTATCAACTGCTGAGAGTGAATATATTGCTGCAGGCAGTTGTTGTGCACAAATGCTTTGGATGAAACAGACTTTGGAAGATTCTAATCTGTTTTATGATAGGATTCCTATTCGATGTGACAACACCAGTGCTATCAACATTTCTAAGAATCCAATTCAGCATTCTCGAACTAAGCATATAGAGGTCAGATATCATTTTATGAGAGATCATGTTCAAAAAGGTGATATTTCCTTAGAATTTGTTAATTCTGTTGATCAATTAGCTGATATCTTTACCAAGCCTTTGGATGAAAAGACCTTCAATAATATTAGAATAAGGCTAGGTCTCATTTGGTTTGAGAAAAACTAAGGTTATCCCTCTGTTGGTGAATCTTGAGTGTTAGCTGTGAAGGCATCGGTAGATGTTTTTGTTTTCTATTGGCATCGGTAGATGCTTTATTTTCTATAGGCACCGGTAGATGCACATCAATTGGTAGGCATCGGAAGATATATTTTCAATCTTCCGACACGTGTGACTCATCGGACTAATCAGTTTTACACGTGTGACTTCGTCCCGTCGGGCGAAACCCTCTTCTTTTTAAACTAAGTTTCTTTTCAAAGACGCTTCACTTTTTGCGCTCTTTCTGAAAACCCTGCCCTACCAGTTCTCTCTCTCTTGAGTCCTATTCTTTCAATGGATTTTCTGGGTTCATCTTCCCACGCAGTTTCCAAACCTGCCAAGAAGAAGGCCAAAGTATCAGCTCGTCCTCCACGAGAGATTCCTCGTGCCAAAGAGAGGCCATCTCTTTTCTTTCTCTCTAAGGCTGCTGAGTTAAGGTACCATGACGACTATAGGTACAAATCTTTAATTCCCAGTCGTGGGATTTACTTTGATGACTTAGCTGGAATGGATATTATAGAACCCTTGAAGGATCTCGGGTTATTAGGATTATTTGAAGTAGAATCGTACTATTACCCAGAAGCCATCCGAATGTGTTATGCCAATATGAGTTTTACTTCTGATTTCTCTATTATAAAGAGCTATATGTATAGCAAGCATATAAAGATTACTCCCCAGTTCATTAATGCCCTTCTGGAGTGCTCCCATTTAGATAGCTGCACTTATCAGTATATGTCCGGCACTGAGCCTCCTTTCTTTGGTACCTCTGAGGGTCTCAGTTTTCTACAGCTTATAGTTATTGACCCAAACCGTACCCCTGATCCTCTTAAAGGCAAACACCTGACTGCAAGAGCCAGGTTATTTCATCAGATGATAGGGTACAATATTGTCCCTAAGGGTGGTCACCATGATGAGGTGAGTGCAATGGAGCTTTTTGTTCTGTTTGCACTGTACCAAAAGGCCCCCTTCAATCTTGGATATGTTGTGGTTCGAAGGATGATTCAGGCAGTGACGTCCAGGGCTACCTCCTTTCCTTACAATCTGCTTCTCATGAAGATTTTTATGCATCTTGAGGTTGTCTTTCCAGAGGATGAAGACCCCTTCCGTCTTCAACCCACAAGTTTCTATTCCAAAACCACCTTGAACAAAATGGGAATAAAGAGAACAAGAATAGGGGAGCTTGTTGTGAATGCTCCTAAGGGAAATACTGCTAAGGCAGCAGTTGCCAAAAAGGGGAAGAGAAAACTTAGCCTGTTAGAGGAGTCCACTGCTGAAAGAGGGGATGACTCTGAGATACCTGCATTTGATAATTCCCCTTCTCAATCTCAGGCTTCTAGCTTCCAACCTCCTCTTGTGCGAAGGCGTCCTGCCCCTTTCTCACGGGCACTTATTTCAGAGGCAATCTCTACTCCCTCCTCTGTGCCCCTACCCCTTCCAGAGAATCCTCCATCTCCTCCTCCTGCACTTCTTTTACCGGCTCTGCTTCCTCCAGGTCCTCCATCTCCAGCCCAACAGACTGCATCTCCTCCATCTCCAGCTCCACAGGCCCTACCTCCTCCATCTCCAGTCCAACCGACTATACATGCTCCCTCTCCAGTTCAGCATGCTCCTCAAGTCCTAACAGCCCCAAATGTCCAAGTCTCCTCACCAATTCCATCAGTTACTCCTGCAACTCCAAAGACATATCAAAGGAGATTTTTCATAAGTGAGGACCAATACTCTGACCTGAAGGCTTCCATTGCCAGCCTTGGCTTTGCACTCAGCTCCATTGAAAGTCAGCTTGATAAGAATCAAAAGGACATGGGCATATCCTTAGATACCGGTCTTGATTTGCTGTCTCAGAAAGTGGATGCTGATAGGCGCATGGTTGTCAGGGAACTTGAGTCTCTCCGATCTTCAGTTGATGCCTTGACTTCCACACCTGCACCCGCATCATCTAGTTCTGTCAGTGTTCCTACAGCTTGCTTTGAAGATCTTTTTCTTCCTTTTTCCAAGCCAGCAGTTGCTGAAGATGTGCGCTTACTGTCATTGGATCTTCAGGAGGCTGAACTAGCATTCTCTCCTCCTGTGGTTCCTACTGCTGGTGCTTCTGTCGAGCCTCCACCATGTATGGACATGGTGGTGTACTCTGAACCTTCTCCACCTCCGGCTTCCTGTGAAGCCTTGGTGCTTTATCAACCACCCATCCCTCTTGATATTCATTCTCTTCGTGCACTTGTAGATGCCTATTTTCATTCAGACCTTGAAGAACCTGCTTGGATTAGCCAAGCTTTATGGAATCATTTTGTTTCTTTCTTTAAATAGATGTTTTTGTTTGTAAACAATTTTTGATTCTACTTACATTTTTCTGATGTTTCTACTCTTTGTGATGAATGCATTGGTTCTGTTTGTCTCTCTGTTTGTTTTTGATAATGTCAATGGGGGAGAATGGTATAAATGTATTTGATCAATGATTTATGCTTTGTGCCATTGCTGAATATGTTTTTGGTTGTTGTGTGTTTTTGAAACTCTGGTATGCTCTGTGTTTCTTTCTGGAAAATATGCATTTACTATGGGGGAGCTAAGATTATGGGGGAGAGCATTGTTTAATCAAATTTTATACTCATAATTTGTCATCATCAAAAAGGGGCAGATTGTTGACTTAAATAGTGTTTAAGTCTAAATATGTTTTTGATGATATTTTTAGAATGTCAAGTATGTAATTTGATTATGTTATTAATAGAGTATAATGAATTATTCATGTGATTAATTTGTTGGAAATACCCTAGAAAAGGGTATTTTAGATACATCTGCCGATGGAGTCTTCAAGATACATCTGCCGATGGAGTCTTCAAGATACATCTGCCGATGGAGTCTTCAAGATACATCTGCCGATGGAGTCTTCAAGATACATCTGCCGATGGAGTCTTCAAGATACATCTGCCGATGGAGTCTTCAAGATACATCTGCCGATGGAGTCTTCAAGATACATCTGCCGATGGAGTCTTCAAGATACATCTGCCGATGGAGTCTTCAAGATACATCTGCCGATGGAGTCTTCAAGATACATCTGCCGATGGAGTCTTCAAGATACATCTGCCGATGGAGTCTTCAAGATACATCTGCCGATGGAGTCTTCAAGATACATCTGCCGATGGAGTCTTCAAGATACATCTGCCGATGGAGTCTTCAAGATACATCTGCCGATGGAGTCTTCAAGATACATCTGCCGATGGAGTCTTCAAGATACATCTGCCGATGGAGTCTTCAAGATACATCTGCCGATGGAGTCTTCAAGATACATCTGCCGATGGAGTCTTCAAGATACATCTGCCGATGGAGTCTTCAAGATACATCTGCCGATGGAGTCTTCAAGATACATCTGCCGATGGAGTCTTCAAGATACATCTGCCGATGGAGTCTTCAAGATACATCTGCCGATGGAGTCTTCAAGATACATCTGCCGATGGAGTCTTCAAGATACATCTGCCGATGGAGTCTTCAAGATACATCTGCCGATGGAGTCTTCAAGATACATCTGCCGATGGAGTCTTCAAGATACATCTGCCGATGGAGTCTTCAAGATACATCTGCCGATGGAGTCTTCAAGATACATCTGCCGATGGAGTCTTCAAGATACATCTGCCGATGGAGTCTTCAAGATACATCTGCCGATGGAGTCTTCAAGATACATCTGCCGATGGAGTCTTCAAGATACATCTGCCGATGGAGTCTTCAAGATACATCTGCCGATGGAGTCTTCAAGATACATCTGCCGATGGAGTCTTCAAGATACATCTGCCTGCCCCCCGATGAAGTCCTTCAGATACATCTGCCGATGGAGTCTTCAAGATACATCTGCCGATGGCATTTGAAGATACATCTGCCGATGGTGTTTCAAGTTGTTTCTGCCGATGATTTTTCAAGATGCATCAGCCGATGGTTTTTCAGTATGCATCTGCCGATGGAATTCAAAGCTTGCATCTGCCGATCATTTATCATGTTGCATCTACCAATGGCGTTTTGAAGATACTCATGCCGATAGCTTTTTAAAGCTGCTTCCACCGATGATCTTCCGCCAGAATTCAAAATAGCCGCGAAGCCACAGTGACGTCGTTTTCAGCATTAACTCCAGAACTTTAATGGCGACGACGATTTGCAACTACAGACGGCAACGGCTACCTGATCTAGTACGGATGCTTTCCAACGGTAACATTTTCCATTTGAAGAAAGGAGCATTCAATTCTGTGAAGCTAAAAATAAGACAGAGTATTTAAGCCGAGGTTAGAGCACGAAGATCCAACTTTTGCGAATTTGATTCTTGAGCCCTAACTTGCGAAATCTATCATACTCTGTATTTCTTCTACACCTCTCGTTATTAACTTGAGATTTCATTCTGGTGAGAATGTAGTTTGTGCTTGAAATTTATAAACTCAAAATCTGTGTAAGGCAGTGGATTGACGCCCGTCAAGTTCAATCCAGATCTGTAAAAGGCAGTTGATCGGAGCCTGGAATTCCGATCTGTTTATTCTCGAGGAGAAGGTTAAGGATCTTCAAGGGGTGAACCTTGAAGCGTGGATGTAGACTGGGTTGAGCCGAACCACGTAAACACTCTTGTGTTAATTTCTCTCTCACTTTCTATTTTATTTGTTTGTCTGCTGTTAGCATTTAAGCTCAAATCATGAGAGAAATTATCTAGATTATTAAATTAAGTTCTAAAAAGTCTAATTCACCCCCCCTCTTAGACAAATCTTAATCCTACAGTATTAACGTGCTTGTTTAAGTTCTTTCAGTAATGACTAAAATTTATAGGACTTGAATAATGAAAGTAAAGGAGTTATGTTTAACTTTTGAGTAAACAAACAATTTGAAACCCAAGAGCTTAAAGTGCCGACTAGACCAGCAAAGTTTCGATCGGTCCAGTATTGAAGAAATTCCTAAGAGCTCAAAGTGTCGACCACTTCGGCAAAATGCCGACTGGTCCAATATTGAAGAAATTCCATAGTTCAAAATGTTAACTCCTCTAGCAAAGTGTCGACCGTACAAACATTGAAGAAATTCCATGAAGCTCAAAGTGTCGACACCTCTGCAAAGTGTTGACCATTGAAATCTACAACAGTGTCGACCGAGTAGTTGTAAAAGTTCAAAAATCAACTTATTAGGTGAAATGGTCGACCAATACACTGTTTTCTAAAGACTTCTATAAATAAAAGAGAGCAACTTTGTGCAACACAACCGAACCTAAGAATCGTAACAAAGTAATGCTAAATTCACTTGAGAATCTAAGTCTTCAGCTTACACCACACTCTTCTAAGATTAACTTGAGATTTTATTTGTAGAGAGTGCATGATATCGTTTTTATTTGATTCAAACACTTACTCTTGTATATCAGTGAATGAGCTAAGGGTGATGTCCTGAGAAAGAGTCACGTGTAAGATTTTGGATTGACGTTTAAAAGTTTAATCTAACAAACTCGAGGAGTTTTGTTGGGAGAGAATCTTCAATGAGGAGCTTTGAAGTGCGGACATAGGCAAGGTTGACTGAATCGCGTTAACAAATTTTTTTGCACTTTCTTATTCTTATGTCTTAACTTTATGCTTAAGATAACTTTTGATTTTAAAATCACCTGATTAATTGAGAAGTATGCGTGCAAACTAATATTGTTTTTAATCACAAAAATTTTTAAACATTTTTATGTAGTTAGAGATTTTAATGTCTGTGGTTGTTTTAGACATGGTGTCTTTTAATAGTATAACTTTTTATTTTTTGCCGATTGTGTGTTGTTGGATATTAGAACAAGATTCTTTTGTTTCCACAATATTTATACGTCAAAATCTTTACTATTGATAACATCGCTAATTGTAAACGGTGGAATGTTTTTGGTACTCGCGATACGTGTACGATAATTTATGATCATGAAATGTCAATAGAAAGATATCAATAGATTTGATATAATCTTGTTTATAGACCGAGAGTGATTATAAATGTCAACTGATTGTAATGCAAAGAGTGTAACTCCTTGGTTAGTAAGCGGGCAAGTTGATGAATACCACAACAATTTAAAAATAATTCTGTTAATCCTGATTTATGAGTTTGTAGGACATATGAGATAGGGGTGTACGTGGTCCGATCCGGTCCGGTTATGAAAAAATTTAAGACCGGACCAATAATATTCGGTTTTTATTTTTTAGGACCGGTACCATCAAAAAATTTTTAAGGACTGGACCAGAATTTTGGTTTCGGTTTTGGTCCGGTTCCAATTTTCCCATTAAAAAATATTTTTTTAATAAAAAATTTTAAATTAAAAAATTTCAATGGAAACTTTAATTTTTGTCAACACACCTTTAACAGAATGTGTGTATATCACAAAAAGAAAGCATTATGTGAAAGTAAAGCACCATAAATTGAACCTGCATTTGAATCATTAAGCAGCTGATTGAAATTTCTTTAGCATATCACAATGTGGTGTTTCCGATATAAATCCCCATTGGCGTCGCTGCATCTCAAGTCGACAATTCTGTGCAAGAATACTAAAATATTCTCTTTCGACCCGCTGTTCAAGTGCCACACGATTTTGACCACCCAGAGGATAATCTTCCTCAAATTTTCTTGATTGCACATAAAAATTGACACCCTTTTCTGTGATATGTCGATATTCATAGGGATAAGCTCGGGAGAGTGAATAGATAGGTTGTGAGGAGGGCAAAAAGTTCAACAGCAACAAAAACAATAGAGGATAATAAAAACAAAGGAAAACATCAATAAAAACAGCAACAAAATTAATAGAATCGAAACATGCTCTCGAAAATTAACAGCAACAAAAACCAACTAAAGAAAACACCCACAAAATTAACAGCAAAAAAACATGCTCTAGGAAATTAACAACAACACCATGAAAAATTCAGTTAAAAAACAAGACGAAAACAGCAATGAAACACCCACAAAACAACACAACAAAACCGATGATTGGCAGGTTGTAGCTCAGAAAACTAACAGAATCAAATGCTCTCGGTCACGCCCGAAGAGTCTCCCAAAAACAGTAGCACAATGAACGTAAAATGGAGAACAACGTGGAATGATACGACAGATTGTAGCTGAAGAGAATGCATCCCTATACGCCTAACACACCCTTCACAATTCATCTACACAATTCCACCTACATCAACCATACATTCCAACATAAACTCACTCAAAATCTCATCCATTTCTCACTTCATCAATCACCCAAAATAACGACTAACAACGTATTTTAAAACCCAATTAACTCGAGAAGCATTTAAAACAAAATACGTTTTCACGAAAACGAACTGCATGGATCTGTTTGAAAACCAAACATTTCCTCCTGTTGAAATCATCAAGTAGTTAATAAAAATCGGGATAAAAACCTTAACATACATCGGTTCATATTAGATGTGGTATTGTGACAGACCCTTAATCGATCTACACAATAGATCAATAGCCTCCTTTCAGGCCACATCGCCATTTTCTTTAAAACATAGTGCAAAAATTCATTTTCTATGCATAATTTAAAACTGTGATGCATGAACAATTTATAGCATAATTTAAACATATAGCATATATACCATCAAAACTATAAAAACATAAGCTTTAAAAGAACTACACCTAACTACCCAACGAAAGAAATTTAAACAAACACGTCACCAAAACTCCTCGAGACGACTTCGACGTACGGTGTAAGCCAATCGGCCAGAGTAAGTCACGAGAACTTAGCTCGTGTGCGTTGAACTTCAAGCTCCGTCCACGAGCGTTGTTTACCTAAGGCAAATTCACAATTTGTCGTTAAAACTAGTTTGAATCATTAACACCTAAATTATCGAAATCCTTAACTAAGGAAATCTCTAAATTCTAACTTAACCGAACGAAGCATTTTAACAACAATTTACGCTCGATACCTCGAAACCTCCATTAACGAGCTTTCCAAAAACCCCGAAAATTCTCAAACTTTAAGATTTCTCACAAATCGATTTAACTTCATCCAATAACATCCAATATGTCCATTACATCCGCAACTAAGATAACCTATCGATTTCAAACCCTAAATCACGTTTTTAACGAAACCCTAAACGAACCCTAATCGTTTAAACTCCGTAAAAACTGAAATAAACTTTGCTAAAACCTTAGAATCGTACCTAGGGTCGGGATTGGAGAAGAAATCATGAAGAATCGAGACGATCGGAGAGGAGATCGGTCGCCGAAAGTGAGAACGCCGTGAGGGAGGAGGAAGTGTCGCGAGAAGAGGGAGAGAGCACAGAGAGGAGTCGCGTGAAAATGGAGAAGGAAAAGAGAAAGTGTGAGATTTAATTAAAAATTTGACTTGGCAATTACCTTTTTGCCCTTCCTTTGATTTTCTATTTGTTTCGTCTTTCGTTTCGTTAATTGTCTAACAATTCGTTTTCTCCAAATCTCCTTATTTCGCCAATAAATCCAACTTATTACTAGGGTTCTATTAAAACTGTCCGTTCGTAAAACGAAACTCGTTTACTATTTTTACCAAAGTACCCTTTATATTACGATAAACGTAATTCTCATAAAATTAGCGTTAAACTCCTAAAATTTCCAAAATTTTCTTAAAATCCTTATGAATTATTAAGATCGTAATAACGCTTTCTTTTTGCAAAATGGACTTGATTTGACATATATCCAAAAATGCTATTTACATTAAAATATTAATAGTCCGTACAGCCGGGTATTACAATCCATCCACCTTATTTAAAATTTTGTCCTCAAAATTTGATTATACAAATAACTCAGGATACTTAGCCATCATATCTTGCTGTCGCTCCCAAGTTGCTTCTTCAACCTCGTGGTTCCGCCATAGGACTTTAACTAGCGGAATCTCTTTGTTGCGCAATACTTTGATCAAAGACTCCAAAATACATACAGGCTTCTCCACATAAGTCAAAGTAGGCTGTACCTCGATGTCTCTCGCCTCAACGATATGCGATGGATCGCGCAAATACTTCCGAATAGACACGTGGAATACGTCGTGGATACCCTCCATTGAAGCCGGAACCTGTAGTTGATACGCCATCTTCCCGATCCTCTTCAAAATAGGGAAGGGCCCCACATATCGAGGGTTCAACTTGCCCTTCCTTCCGAATCGCATTACACCTTTAAATGGAGAAACCTTCAAGTAAACCTCGTCACCTTCTTCAAACTCTAACTCTCTCCGTCGAGTGTCAGCATAGCTCTTTTGTCGACTCTGAGCTACCTCAATACGCTGTCGAATAACTGCAATCTTCTTTGTCGTTTGCTGTAGGATCTCAGGACCAACAATACTGGCTTCACCAATCTCATCCCAATATAATGGAGATCTACACTTTCGACCATATAAAGCTTCATAAGGAGCCATACCAATGGTAGCCTGGAAGCTGTTGTTGTAAGAGAACTCGATCAGTGGCAAATATCTGTTCCACGATCCCTGAAATTCTAACACACAAGCTCTGAGCATGTCCTCCAGAATCTAATTCGTCCTCTTTGTCTGACCATCAGTCTGAGGATGAAATGTCGTGCTGAAATTTAGCTGAGTTCTCATAGCTTTGTGCAAACTTTTCCAGAACTTCGACGTAAATCTCGGATCTCGATCTGAGACAATAGAAACTGGTACCCCGTGCAATCTAACAACCTCCTGCACATAAAGCTCAGCAAGCTGATCCATAAAAGATGTCATCTTCACAGCTAAGAAGTGAGCCGACTTTGTCAATCGGTCCACAATCACCCAGATGCCATCATGACCCTTCGTCGTCCTTGGGAGCCCCACAATAAAATCTATGGAGATCTGCTCCCATTTCCACTCTGGAATCGGCAGTGGCTGTAGTGTTCCGGCCGGCTCTGATGTTCTGCCTTAACCTGTTGACAAACTAAACAGGTTTCAACGTACTTGTCGACCTCCCTCTTCATATTCGGCCACCAGAAGTGTTGCTTTAAATCTCTGTACATTTTAGTGCTTCCTGGATGCACAGAGTAAGCTGAAAAATGTGCCTCGGCCAATATCTCCTTCTTTAGATCCTCATCGTTAGGCACGTACCACCTATGGCTGAACTTTAGAATACCATCGTCTGACAAATTAAATTCAGATATGTCTCCAGATGTCATGCTCAATCAAAGCTCCTCACACTCCATATCTTTCTGCTGAGCTTCACGTATCTTATCCAGAATAGTCGGCCTGAGAAAAATGTTGGTGAGCATATTGGACAACTCTGCCACTATCTCCACATCGAACCTCTCAATCTCAGACCGTAATGTAACTGACAACGCTGCAAGTGAAGGCTAACTCGCAGTAGGCATACGGCTTAAAGCATCAGCGACCTTGTTCGCCTTTCCTGGGTGGTATTTAATATTGAAATCATAATCTTTGACAAACTCTAGCCACCTTCTCTGTCGCATATTAAGCTCCTTCTGCGTAAATAAATACTTCAAGCTTTTGTGGTCAGAAAATATCTCGTACCGCTGCCCATATAAATAATGCCTCTAAATTTTCAGTGCGAAGACCACGGCTGCTAATTCCAGGTCATGCGTAAGATAATTCTGCTCATATGGCTTCAATTGCCGAGAAGCATACGCGATAATCCTCCCTTCCTGCATCAATACACATCCGAGTCCAACTCCAGATGCATCACAGAAAATACTGAATCTCATACCCTCGACAGGTAGCATTAGAACTGGAGTTGTGGTCAACTTTTGCTTCAATTCCATAAAACTGTTGTCACAAGCAGCTGACCATATAAATTTCTCATTCTTTCGAGTCAATCGTGAAAGAGGAACTGCAATCTTTGAGAATCCCTCTATAAACTTCCGATAATAGCCAGCCAACCCGAGAAATCCACGTTCCTCTCGCACGTTCTTAGGCTGTGACCAATCTCTGACCACCTGAATTTTGCTCGGATCCACAGAAACCCCTTCCTGTGATATGATATGGCCCAGAAAACTGACCATATCCAGCCAAAACTCGCATTTAGAGAACTTCGGATAAAGCTGGTATCGTTGTAAAATTCCGAGAACAATCCTCAATTGCTCTTCATGCTCCTCTTTCATCTTAGAATAGATTAGAATATCGTCAATAAAAACCACAATGAATTTGTCCAGGTACTCTTTGAAGACTCGGTTCATCAAATCCATAAACGCTGCAGGGGCATTAGTAAGTCCAAAAGACATAACAAGGAACTCATAATGCCCATACCTCATTCGGAATGCTGTTTTCTGAATATCTTTCTTCAGGACCTTCAACTGATAATAACCCGAGCGTAGGTCAATCTTGGAAAATACTTGGGCACCCTGCAATTGATCAAACAAATCATCTATCTGAGGCAGTGGATACTTATTCTTCACTGTGAGCTTATTCAGCTCCCTGTAATCCACGCACATCCTGAGAGTCTCGTCTTTCTTCTTGACGAATAGAACGGGCGCATCCCAGGGTGAAAAACTGAGTCGGATGAAACCCTTATCCAGTAACTCCTCTAGCTGAGTTTTCAACTCTCTCAATTCAGTAGGCGCCAATCTATACGGATTCTTAGACACTGGCGCGGAGCTCGGATATGCATCAATAACAAATTCGATCTCCCTGTCCGGCGGTAATCCAGGAAGATCATCAAGGAATATCTCAGAGAATTCTCTGACTATAGGAATGTCACTCGGCTTTACTCCGCTGAGCAACTGAGTATCAAGTACTGTGGCCAAATAAATAGAGCACTCACCTTTAAACTGCTCGTTGACCTTCATGGAATAAGAGATAGGCGATCCACTCAATCGGTTCATCGCCTGATAAGAAAACTCTGCTTTACTCATGGGCCAAAACGTCACAATCTCGGATCGACAATTGATGGTGGTGAAGTGCTGTGACAGCCAATCCATCCCTTAGATAAGATCATAGATCTCTATGCCCATAACAATTAGGCGAGCATAGAGGGTACTGTTCCTGACTGAGACAATATTGCCCTAGACAACTTGACCTGACTGCATACGCTCTTCTGAAGGTAGCATCACACTGTATTCGCATTCTGCTAACTCAGGCACAAGCTTCAGTCTAGACACGCAAGCAGTGGAAACAAAAGAATGCGTAGCCCCCGTGTCTATCAAAGAAAATACCGCCACACCCATAATCAAAATGGTAGCTGCTATCACGGAAGGCTGAGCCTCATCATCAATATCATCAGGCTCGATAAATGCAAAGATCCTCGTCATAACCCTCCTCTAGTCTGTGCCTGACTGCTCACGGCCCTACTTCTGGCAGTCTTTAATGAAGTGGTCAACTTCTCCACATCTGTAACATTTATTTGTGCCCACCCGGCACTCGCCACTGTGTTCTTTCTGGCACTTGGGACACCACGGCATTTGAGAAGCCCGTTGTACCTGCTTCCCTTTGCCTCGATCATTACCTCCCTCTAAAGGCCTTTTAACGCCTCTCTGTTGTTGTTGTGGCTGTGCTCTCAGTTGCCAACCCTTATTTCTGATCTGATGATGGATCCCTTGGTCTAGCAGAACTCTGATCAACAGACTCAATCTCTAATGTCCTGGCCACTATCTCATCGTAGGATACATTCCGCACCCCTGAGATCGTAAGACTCTTTCGAATTTCCTGGCCAAGCCCCTGTACAAATTTGCGTACCTTGTCCTCATTGACACTGACCTGTCGCGGCGCAAATCAGGACAAAGCCTCAAACCTCCTCACATAGTCGGCAATCGAACCAACTTGTCGTAGTTGCATAAACTCCACCATCTTTGCCTCTCGTACTGTATGGCTGAAGTATTTATCATAAAATATCATCTTGAAGCGCTCCCAACTCATAATCGTCACATCGGTGGTTGCCTTGATCGAATCCCACCAAAATCGGGCATCCAGTGCTAAGTGGTAGCTAACCAATGCAACCTTCTCTCCATCCTCAATGCTTGCATAGGCTAGCATGTCCTCTATGGTTCGAATCCACTCCTCGGCTGAAGAGGAATCCGTAGATTGCCCGTTTAATACTGGAGGTTGGAGCCTCTGAAATCTCTCCATACCACGATTACCAGAAGTCGATGTCTCCCGGGCTCTAGCACCTTCATGGTCTATTAAGGTGCCTACCTGTTGGGACTGTCTCTCCATTTGTTGGGCCTGACACTCCATATGTTGAGACTGTTGGGCAATAAAATCCTTGAGGGTGTCTATCGTATCGTCTCAGTCATCTCAGTCATTTCCTCGACGCACCATATTTCTATAATTCCTATAAATATTAAAAACAAATAACTCTAAGAAACTGAACTTAAAGAAAACATATAAACATACTTACAGTTGAGGAAGGATGTCCGCGTAGTGGCTGTGCAGTCGAGCAGTCGACAGAACCGTTTTTAAAACCCGGGGGCTCTGATACCATAAGTTGTAACAACCCTTACCCGTATCCTAATTTTACCGTATTATTTTTTTTTATACTTAAGGCTTTAAACTATTTGATAAAACTTAAAAACAATTTAAATAAACTTAAAACAATTATTTTAAAAACAATTAAAACAAAGAAAACCATCGGACAACAAACTGGAGGGCATAAGGGACTTTTGTCCTAAAAATGTGAAGGGCGATCGATCGCCCATCGGCGTTCGCATAATGCCCAGCAATCGCCTCCACTAGGCGATCGCTCACCATACGCCCTGGAATTTCTTCCAGGGCGTGACCAAAGAGGGGCGATCGATCGCCCCTCACAGGCGATCGATCGCCAAGTCCTCTGGATTTTCCAGCGGACTTGCCTCCTCTTTTTTTTTTCCTCTTCTTTCCTTCTACTTCTTTATTTCTCCTCCCTGCATCCCTATACGCCTGACACACCCTTCACAATTCATCTACACAATTCCACCTACATCAACCATACATTCCAACATAAACTCACTCAAAATCTCATCCATTTCTCACTTCATCAATCACCCAAAATAACGACTCACAACATATTTTAAAACCCAATTAACTCGAGATGCATTTAAAACGAAATACGTTTTCACGAAAACGAACTGCATGGATCTGTTTGAAAACCAAACATTTCCTCCTGCTGAAATCACCAAGCAGTTCATAAAAATCGGGATAAAAATCTTAACAAAATGTTTTATAAAATCAATTTGCCAAAACATTTATACATCATTCTATCAGCTAACCAGAACCAAACATCCTAATATGTTCGACTATACAATTTTTACTACGATCTAACTATTATGTCCCAATTATCTTTACATCATTTCCCACGGATCAAAAGGCGCCTCGACTGTCCAGCACACTTACACGGGCCATCCTCCTTCAACTGCATCACTCCTCGGGTGGAGGGATCTCATCCTCACCTATGTCAAGATCACCTACACCATACAGACAATCTATGAGCTAAAGCTCAGCAAGTTTCGTAAATGCAAATACATGCTGTGCATATGAGTTCGTAAATCATGCAATATTTTCTTATCTTTACATAGGTTGTGTAACGCGCCGAATTATATAAACCCGGTTCGTTACTCATAAACTCGAAACTTGACTAAGAAACTTTGGACTAAATTAAAACTTCGCTCGAAAGTCAAAATTTGACATTTCCTAAAACTTAGAAACATTTAAAGACTTGCAGCGGAAATCATTTAAGCAAAAATAGAGTTAAACAAAACTATGAAAAAAACAATGTTTGAATAATCGGTTAGAATATTAAGAAATAATCAACCAAAGAAAGTAAAGGTTTAATCGGGAAATACTTGAAAAGTTACAGAAGTCAAACGTGTCTGCCGCTGAGCAAAGTTAACGGAAGAGACTGAAATAGAAAACAGAAGGCTTCTTCTGGTGACAAAACGACAAAGACTTTGGCTACGTCATCCGGTGGGTTTAACAAACGACGTCCACCGGTGACTAAACGACAAAGTCCATTTTTCCTTCACAAGACAAAACAAACTGAATACATCGCCCGGTCACTAAGTGACAAAAACTCATTGCTCGCAACCACCGGTCATAAGACGACAAAAGTCTTCCTACGTCTACCGATGACGTCAGCCGGAGGATTTCCTTCATCCGATTGACTTTATCTCACATCCACCGGTGACGTCAGCCAGATGATTTCCTTCATCCGATCGACTTCATTTCACATCCACCGGTGAACTTCATTCGCCAATGGTTGAACTTACAAATTTCACTCAAAGCATTCAAAACAACCTGACCCTAAATAACGTCTGACATTCAACAAAAACCATTAACAAAAGATCAACATTTGTATCCTCGACATAACTTTGGAAATAACAAACTCCAACTACATTTAATTCACGTTTTCTTTGGCAGAGAAGAAATTCCCAAGAGTATCAAAACATCAAATAACTACTGAAACTTCACCTACAGACAAGTGTTAAACCGCCTCATCAGAACACCAAACCGTGGCATGAATGTGCTTCAACAGCTTCGCCTATTCCTCAGTAAATTCAGAGAACTCTCCAGTGGTTACCTTAACACCTACATCACAAAACTCATCTATTAGCCTAATGCTAAGCAAGTAAAGCAATAATGAAATGGAATACTGAAACATAAATCCTAATCATGCAGTTTCTACTTTCACAACTCAGTTGCAATTTCGTTCATTCATTGAAATGATCCCTCGGTTCCATTGGAAGGTGGATCAACTTTCCCAAAGTCATACATCATCTTCTCAATTAAGGGGCGGATTAGTTCCCTTAACAGCTGATCTGATCCCTCAATTCCATTGGGAGTGGGATCAGTTCTCCCAAAGTCATACATCCTCTTCTCAATTGAGGGGCGGATTACTTCCCTTAATAGCTAATCTGTTTCAATCTGTTCATACCTTGCCATAACATTTCATGTAAATTCATTTTCGTATTTCTTCAAAAACTTGATGCATGACAAAAAGAAAACACTCAAACATACATAAACCTACTGTTTTGTGATGTAGGCCCGAAGGCACACACAATACTTCACTTACCTGGCTTCCCGAGAGGTTCCTGGTTGCAGGATATTCCAAGAGCTGGCTCACCTAAAACATAAGCACAGCGTTACTTAAACTTCATTCTAAACATTCAAAAATCTAAGGGGCTAGTCTTGGGAGTTCTTTTCTTCACCATTCCCGATTCCTCTCTAAACACCAAACCCCATCCCTCACTCACAGCACTTCTAAAACGCATACATTGCCATCCATCAGTTACCTAGACACTAAAGCAGCAAGTAATCGAATAAAAACTTACCTTGGTTGAAGGAAAAATCGGGCAGGGGAATCGCCTAAGGGTTCCTGCTAGAGAACTTATGGCCGAGAGAGAGAGGGATAAACAGAATGGCGGCTACAGTGCATTAAACCCAAAACCTCTTTCCTTAAATACGTTATCCACTTTTAAATATCTAATTACCCTTTTGCCCTCGTATACTCATTAACTAACCTAATCACTTTTCTCCAAATTCTTCAAAAATTAGTACATCATAATTTGATAAATTAAATTTGGTTTAATAGGAACCGGGTGCTACAATCTACCCTCCTTAAAAGAATTTTGTCCTCAAAATTCAATACCTGAATAATTCTGGGTGTTGGTCTATCATGTCTTGCTGGTGCTCCCAAGTTGTTTCCTCTATGTTCTGGTTATGCCATAAGACTTTCACCAGTGGGACTTCTTTGTTGCGCAACACTTTCACTGCATAGTCTAGGATCCTTACTGGTTTCTCTTCATAAGTAAGAGTGGGGTGAACTTCAATACTCTGAGGTTCCACAACTTGAGATAGATCTCTAACACACTTCTTCAGCATGGAGACATGAAACACATTATGGATTCCTTCTAAAGAGGCTGGTAACAGTAGTTGATAGGCTGATTTCCCAATCTTCTTCAAGATTGAGAAAGGTCCAATATATCTGGGGTTCAACTTGCCTCTCTTTCCAAATCTCACAACTCCTTTGAAAGGTGACACCTTAAGGAAAACTTCATTACCAACATCAAATTCCAGTGCTCTTCATCTTTTGTCTGCATAGCTTTTCTGTCGGCTTTGAGCTGTCAAGATTCTTTGTCGGATAAGAGCAATTTTCTCCACTGTCTGCGGCACCATGTCCGGACCAATCAATTGTGCTTTTCCAACTTCATCCCAATACAACGGGGATCTGCACTTTCGTCCATACAATGCCTAGTATGGTGTCATGCCTATTGTTGCTTGAAAACTGTTGTTATAAGAAAATTCAACTAAGGACAAGTATTTGCTCCATGAACCTTGAAAGTCTAATACACATGCACGAAGCATATCCTCTAATGTTTGAATAGTCCTTTCGGATTGTCCATCAGTTTGAGGGTGGAAAGCTGTACTGAAATTAAGCTGCGTCCCCATAGCCTTGTGCAAACCCTTCCAAAACTTAGATGTAAATCTAGAGTCTCGATCTAAAACTATAGTGCTTGGAACTCCATGCAGTCTAACAACTTCATGCACATACAACTCGGTAAGTTGATCCATTGAGTATGTCATCTTTATCGGTAGAAAGTGGGCAGATTTGGTTAAACGATCAACTATCACCCAGATTGCATCATGTCCTTTTGCTGTTCTAGGCAACCTCACAACAAAATCCATCGTTATTTGTTCCCATTTCCATTTAGGGACTGGTAGAGGTTGCAATGTTCCTGAGGGTCTCTGATGCTCAGCTTTAATCTGCTGACATCACAAACATGATTCTACATACTCTGCCACACTCCTTTTCATACTTGGCCACTAATAATGCTGTTTAAGATCCTTGTACATCTTCGTACTTCCAGGGTAAACAGAAAATCGAGAAGAATGTGCTTCAGAAAGAATCTCATCTCGAAGTTCCTTAATGGCAGGTACAAACCATCGATTTCTAAACCTAAGGATTCCATCACGGAATAGTTAAAATTCGACTTGTCTGTAGAGTCCATGCAGGACTTATACTTATTGCATTCAGTGTCGTTCCTTTGAGCTTCCTTTATTTTCTCCAAAATAGTAGGCCTCAAGGATATGGCCGAAAGCATAGCTGATATACTGGATACTGCTTCTATGTTAAACTTTTGGAATTCAGACTGTAAAGCTAGTGGCATGTCTAAAATCATGGCTGAGGCTGATGTTGTCACTCTACTCAAGGCATCTGCCACAACATTTGCTTTGCCAGGGTGGTACTTAATCTCGAAATCATAATCCTTTACAAATTCCAACCATCGACGTTGCCTCATATTTAATTCCTTCTGTGTGAAGATATACTTCAGGCTCTTATGATCTGAAAATATCTAACAAGTTTGACCATACAAATAGTGTCTCCAAATCTTTAGAGCAAAAACCACAGCAGCTAACTCTAAGTCATGCGTAGGGTAATTCTTCTCATGTGTTTTCAACTGCCTAAAGGCATAAGCTATTACCTTCCCATCTTGCATTAGAACACAACCAAGACCAATTTTGGAAGCGTCACAATAAATGCTAAACTTACCATCTTCAACTGGAAGGGTTAAAATTAGAGCATTGGTCAGTTTCTGCTTTAGGATTGAAAACTATGCTCACATTCGTCAGACCATATATACTTCACATTTTTCCTTGTTAACCTAGTAAGGGGGGTAGCAATCTTCGAGAATTCTTCAATGAACCTTCTATAATATCCTGCTAGTCCAAGAAAACTCCTAATATCCGTAGCACTCTTCGGTTGGGGCCATTCCTTAACTGCTTGAACCTTTGCTGGATCAACAGATATGCCATCTCCAAAGATGACATGTCCTAGAAAGTGAACTTGGTCCAACCAAAATTCACACTTAGAAAACTTGGCGTATAGTTGGTGCTGTTTTAATACTTCCACACCAAGGTCAAGTGCCTAGCATGCTCATCCTTAGTACGCGAATAAATTAAAATGTCATCTATGAGCACTATGACAAACTTATCCAAATACTCATAAAACACTCTATTCATGAGATCCATAAAGGCTGCGGGTGCATTTGTCAATCCAAAGGACATGACCAAAAACTCATAATGTCCATACCTTGTGTGAAAGGCAACCTTAGGAATATCCTGAGATTTGACTTTTAATTGGTAATAACCGGACCTAAGGTCAATCTTAGAGAAAACACGTGCACCATTAAGCTGGTCAAATAAATCATCAATCCTTGGCAATGGATACTTGTTCTTGACAGTTAACTTATTTAATTCCCTATAATCAATGCACATTCGCATTGACCCATCTTTCTTTTTGACAAAAAGGACAGGTGCACCCCACGGTGAAAAGCTTGGGCGTATGAACCCTTTCTCCAACAGATCCTCCAACTGCTTCTTTAATTCCTTAAGTTCTGTTGGTGCTAGCCTATATGGATTTTTAGACACAGGCTCAGCGCCGGGGTAGACATCCACAACAAATTCAATTTTCCTATCTGGTGGCAAGCAAGGAAGGTCATCTAAAAACACTTCAGGGAAGTCTTGGACAATTAAGACATTTTGGGGTGTTGTTTTTCCTACGAGTTGTGTATCTAGAACACTGGTCAAGAAGCATAGGTACTCTCTACATGGTGAGGGACTACAATTTATCGAAGTCATAACAGACATTCACTCACTCTTCTTTAAAGCTTGGAAGGTATGACTTAAACCGTCAGGGGGTTGGAACCTAACTACTCCAGTCCTACAGTCGATTGTGGCATAATGTTTAAATAGCCAATACATTCCTAGGATTACATCAAATCTCATTATATCCATAATAATGAGATCAGCATGTAGACTCACGCTTCCTACTAACACATCACTGTCAAGCATCACCTGGTTAGAGTACATGCGTTCACCAGAGGGTAAAGCAACACTAAACACATGCATAGAAGGGGTAAACTGTGCATCTAACTTAACAGTAAAAGTAGATGCTATGAATGAATGTGTTGCACCAGAATCTATCAATGTAAAAGCAAGTATAGAGTTGACCAATATAGTACCTGCACAACAGCAGGCTGCTCATCATCGCCCAACTCAATCATGGAGAATATCCTCGGCTTAATCATAGCAGGGCCATTCTTAGGAGCTGGACAGTCCCTAACGACGTGGCCAACCTTGTTACAGTTGAAGCATCGAGTGACTCTGGGCTTCGGACAATCCCTGAATGTGTGTCCAACTTCCCCGCAATTGAAACACTTTCCCGAACCAAACCTGCATTCATCTGGGTGACTCTTCGAACATTTCGGGCACAGAGGAAACTTCCTGGCATCCGACACTTTCTTTCCCGTTCCTTGGCTATGGTGGCCTTTACTAGGCCTCTTTATTCTCTTTTGATGATGTGGCTGGACCGGCTTTTGTGGGACCTCTTTTGGTCCAGCACACTTCCTTTCAGCTTCTTCCACTTCCAGAGCAGTGGACACAACCTCGCTGAATGTCAAGCCTTTAATACCGCAAAATTTAACCCCTCTGTAGATTTCTGGCTTCAGTCCATGCACAAATTTGAATACCTTGTCCTCGTCCCTGAGAGCAAAATGTCCAGCAAACCTGGACAGGGACTCGAACTGCCTACTGTACTCGGCTACAGACCCTGTCTGCTTCAAGTTTAGAAATTCCAACTTCTTTGCAGTTTGGACAGTACTGTTGAAATACTTCTCGTAGAAAATGTCTTTGAATTGCGACCAAGGCATCGCCAAGACATCAGTGGTGGTCTCTATTGTTTCCCACCAGAGTTGAGCTTCACCAGCCAAGTGAAATGTCGCCAATGTGACCTTGTCTCCTTCTCCTATGTTGGCACACCTAAACGTACTTTCAATCTTCCTAAGCCACCCTTCAGCAATAACTGGATCAGATGATTGTCCATCAAACGTGGGTGGTCTTAGTCTCCGGAATCTATCTCCAGAATGTTCATTGCTAGAACCCGAGTTGGCACTTCCTTGTACCTCTCAGTTCAACAGTACTCCTAGTTGATCAGACTGCTGGCGCACTAGGTCTGTTTGCTGACACACCAACTCTGTCAGTTGCCTAATCACACTAGGCTCCTCTCCACCACTCAAGTTTGGCATTTCCCTTGGCACTCTTGGTCTTCCTGGTCGTCTGGCCATTGTACTAAATTCCTGTACAAGGTTAATTACACTCTTAAGTATCTAATAGCTAAGGTTAACATAAACACTTACAGTTGTTGAAGTACTTCCAGAGCAGTGGACACAACCTCGCTGAATGTCAAGCCTTTAATACTGCAAAATTTAACCCTTCTGTAGATTTCTGGCTTCAGTCCATGCACAAATTTGAATACCTTGTCCTCGTCCCTGAGAGCAAAATGTCCAGCAAACCTGGACAGGGACTCGAACTGCCTACTGTACTCGGCTACAGACCCTGTCTGCTTCAAGTTTAGAAATTCCAACTTCTTTGCAGTTTGGACAATATTGTTGAAATACTTCTCGTAGAAAATGTCTTTGAATTGCGACCAAGGCATCGCCAAGACATCAGTGGTGGTCTCTATGGTTTCCCACCAGAGTTGAGCTTCACCAGCCAAGTGAAATGTCGCCAATGTGACCTTGTCTCCTTCTCCTATGTTGGCACACCTAAACGTACTTTCAATCTTCCTAAGCCACCCTTCAGCAATAACTGGATCAGATGATTGTCCATCAAACGTGGGTGGTCTTAGTCTCCGGAATCTATCTCCAGAATGTTCATTGCTAGAACCCGAGTTGGCATTTCCTTGTACCTCTCAGTTCAACAGTACTCCTAGTTGATCAGACTGCTGGCACACTAGGTCTGTTTGCTGACGTACCAACTCTGTCAGCGGCCTAATCACACTAGGCTCCTCTCCACCACTCAAGTTTGGCATTTCCCTCGGCACTCTGGGTCTTCCTGGGCGTCTGGCCATTGTACTAAATTCCTGTACAGGGTTAATTACACTCTTAAGTATCTAATAGCTAAGGTTAACATAAACACTTACAGTTGTTGAAGTACTTCCATGCAACGATTGGCACTGATGAGTAATCTTTTGAACGGTTTAACTGACATGTCTCTGATACTATACTGTAACGCCCCGAATTATATAAACCCGGTTCGTTACTCATAAACTCGAAACTTGACTAAGAAACTTTGGACTAAATTTAAAACTTCGCTCGAAAGTCAAAATTTGACATTTCGTAAAACTTTAAAACATTTAAAGACTTGCAGCGGAAAACATTTAAGCAAAAATAGACTTAAACAAAACTATGAAAAAAACAATGTTTGAATAATTGGTTGGAATATTAAGAAATAATCGACCAAAGAAAGTAAAGGTTTAATCGGGAAATACTTGAAAAGTTACAGAAGTCAAACGTGTCTGCCACTGAGCAAAGTCAACGAAAGAGACCGAAATATAAAACAGAAGGCTTCTTCCGGTGACAAAACGACAAAGACTTTGGCTACGTCATCCGGTGGGTTTAACAAACGACGTCCACCGGTGACTAAACGACAAAGTCCATTTTTCCTTCACAAGACAAAACAAACTAAATACATCGCCCGGTCACTAAGTGAAAAAACCCATTGCAAGCAACCACCGGTCATAAGACGACAAAAGTCTTCCTACGTCTACCGATGACGTCAGCCGGAGGATTTTCTTCATCCGATCGACTTTATCTCACATCCACCGGTAAAGTCAGCCGGATGATTTCCTTCATCCGATCGACTTCATCTCACATCCACCGGTGAACTTCATTCGCCAATGGTTGAACTTACAAATTTCACTCAAAGCATTCAAAACAACCTGACCCTAAATAACGTCTGACATTCAACAAAAACCATTAACAAAAGATCAACATCTGTATCCTCGACATAACTTTGGAAATAACAAACTCCAACTACATTTAATTCATGTTTTCTTTGGCAGAGAAGAAATTCCCAAGAGTATCAAAACATCAAATAACTACTGAAACTTCACCTACAGACAAGTGTTAAACCACCTCATCAGAACACCAAACCGTGGCATGAATGTGCTTCAACAGCTTTGCCTATTCCTCAGTAAATTCAGAGAACTCTCCAGTGGTTACCTCAACACCTACATCACAAAACTCATCTATTAGCCTAATTCTAAGCAAGTAAAGCAATAATGAAATGGAATACTGAAACATAAATCCTAATCATGCAGTTTCTACTTTCACAACTCAGTTGCAATTTCATTCATTCACTGAAATGATCCCTCGGTTCCATTGGGAGGTGGATCAACTTTTCCAAAGTTATACATCCTCTTCTCAATTAAGGGGCGGATTAGTTCCCTTAACAGCTGATCTGATCCCTCAATTCCATTGGGAGTGGGATCAGTTCTCCCAAAGTCATACATCCTCTTCTCAATTGAGGGGCAGATTACTTCCCTTAATAGCTAATCTATTTCAATCTGTTCATACCTTGCCATAACATTTCATGTAAATTCGTTTTCGTATTTCTTCAAAAACATGATGCATGAAAAAAAGAAAACACTCAAACATACATAAACCTACTGTTTTGTGATGTAGGCCCAAAGGCACACACAATACTTCACTTACCTGGCTTCCCGAGAGGTTCCTGGTTGCAGGATATTCCAAGAGCTGGCTCACCTAAAACATAAGCACAGCGTTACTTAAACTTCATTCTAAACATTCGAAAATCTAAGGGGCTAGTCCTAGGAGTTCTTTTCTTCACCATTCCCGATTCCTCTCTAAACACCAAACCCCATCCCTCACTCACAGCACTTCTAAAACGCATACATTGTCATCCATCAGTTACCTAGACACTAAAGCAGCAAGTAATCGAATCAAAACTTACCTTGGTTGAAGGAAAAATCGGGCAGGGGAATCGCTTAAGGGTTCCTGCTAGAGAACTGATGGCCGAGAGTGAGAGGGATAAACAGAATGGCGGCTACAGTGCATTAAACCCAAAACCTCTTTCCTTAAATACGTTATCCACTTTTAAATATCTAATTACCCTTTTGCCCTCGTATACTCATTAACTAACCTAATCACTTTTCTCCAAATTCTTCAAAAATTAGTACATCATACTTTGATAAATTAAATTTGGTTTAATAGGAACCGGGTGCTACAGGTTGTCACCGATATCTCAACCCCTAAATGGAGAGGGCACATCATGTGCGTTGAACTTCAAGCTCCGTCCACGAGCGTTGTTTACCTAAGGCAAATTCACAATTTGTCGTTAAAACGAGTTTGAATCATTAACGCCTAAATTATCGAAATCCTTAACTAAGGAAATCTCTAAATTCTAACTTAACCGATCGAAGCATTTTAATCACAATTTACGCTCGATACCTCGAAACCTCCATTAACGAGCTTTCCAAAAACCCCAAAAATTCTCAAACTTTAACATTTCTCACAAATCGATTTAACTTCATCCAATAACGTCCAATACGTCCATTACATCCGCAACTAAGGTAAACCTATCGATTTCAAACCCTAAACGAACCCTAATCGTTTAAACTCTGTAAAAACTGAAATAAACTTTGTTAAAACATTAGAATCGTACCTAGGGTCGGGATTGGAGAAGAAATCGTGAAGAATTGAGACGATCAGAGAGGAGATCGGTCGCCAGAAGTGAGAACGCCGTGAGGGAGGAGGAAGTGTCGCGAGAAGAGGGAGAGAGCACAGAGAGGAGTCGCGTGAAAATGGAGAAGGAGAAGAGAAAGTGTGAGATTTAATTAAAAATTTGACTTGGCGTTTACCTTTTTGCCCTTCCTTTGATTTTCTATTTGTTTTGTCCTTCGTTTCATTAATTGTCTAACAATTCGTTTTCTCCAAATCTCCTTATTTCGTCATTAAATCCAACTTATTACTAGGGTTCTATTAAAACTGTCCGTTCGCAAAACGGACATCGTTTACTATTTTTACCAAAGTACCATTTATATTACGATAAACGTAATTCTCATAAAATTAGCGTTAAACTCCTAAAATTCCCAAAATTTTCTTAAAATCCTTATTAATTATTAGGATCGTAATAACGCTTTCTTTTTGTAAAATAGACTTGATTTGACATATATCAAAAAATGCCATTTACATTAAAATATTAATAGTCCGTACAGCCGGGTATTACAATTCGAGTTCCTCGTTCCGAGCTTCGTCACCTAAAACATTCCACCATTCAGTTATTAGGGCTAAGTTCAAATAGATCGTTCTAAAGGCCAAACGAAACTCCTAGCTAAGAGAAATTTTCTAAAACTCTAATTTACTTCATTGGGGCATTTTATCGAGCAATTCGCGCTCAACATTAACCAAGCCTCATTAATAGAGTTTTCAAAATCTCCAACAGCCAAAAACTCCAACAATCACCTATAAACCAACTAACTTTCCCCAATAACCACCAATACGTCCATTACTATTGTAAATACAGTAAACCTAACCGTTTCTAATATAACTCGACTATTTCGGTAAAACCCTAAACAAAACCCTAACCGTTTAAACCCTAGAAGTCTAGAACTTACCGTCCAAAAGCATAGAATCTTACCTAGGGTCGTGATTGGGGAAGAAAATGTGAAGAAAATCGATCGATTGAGGGAGGAAATCACCGGCGTGGAAGGAACAACCGTCTGGAAACCACGATCACCAGAGAGGGTTAAGAGGAGAGGAAAATTACGTTAGGTGTTGGGAGAGAAGAGGGATTATGTCTTTTTAATATAATTTGACTTGTCAAATTACCAATTTACCCCTCTATTTGACTTTCCATTAATCCTCTTCTTGTTTCGTTAATTGACTATCAATTCGGTTTCTCCAAATTTTCTTATTTCACCAAAAATTCGCATTTATTACTAGGGCTCTAAAAAAACTTTTCATTCGCAAAACGGACTTAGTTTGCTATATTTACAAAAATACCCATATATTACTAGAATTATCTAAAACTCGTAAAATCGGCGTTATATCTCCAAAAATTTTCTTCTTTCTCTAGATACTCCAATTTATTCATGGGGTTCCAATAAAACTTCTCGCTCGCAAAACGGGTTAAATCCACAATATTTATGAAAATGCCCTTATATAGCAAAATTCTAAAATCCCATAAAACCGGGTGTTATACTTATTGTCTTCAATGTCTCTGCTCAAGCATCGTTGAAACTTACTTCCAAAAATTACTCAGCATGGAAAGTCCAGTTCAACTCTCTCCTCATCGGGTACAACCTTCTTGGCTATGTTGATGGCACTTTTCCCTGTCCACCAAAAACCTTATCCACCACAGATCCAGTCGAAGCCACCATTTCTCTCCTCCTTAATCCTACCCATGATCTCGACGGCCACTCTTGTTCCACTCATCTCTTCGTCCTTGACCTCCAGAGATGCTTGGATCTCTCTTGCCAAAACATTTGCTTCTCCCTCATGTGGCCGTATCATGCAAATTCGTGATAATCTCGCCCAACCAAAAAAAGGCAACAGATCGATTCAAGAATACATGCTTGACATCAAATCCAAAATCGACTCCCTCGCACTGATGAATGACCTAGCTGATTTTCGTGAACTGTCAATTTGCATTCTCAATGGCCTTGGTAAGCGCTACTCCGACCTCTCACATGCTTTACAGGTACGTGAAACTGCTCTCACGTTTGATGAGCTTTTCGAACACCTGCTTAACTACGAAGCCAAACTATCAAATCTTGTCTCGACAAATGACTTGACACCAGCCACTGCTATGACAGCACCAGTCACCTCATTGAATCATCATTCTACTCGAGGTGGTCGTGGCTATAATTGACCCTTCGGTCGAGGACAATGTCCCTCAGCTCCTCCTCACCCGTCCTCACCATCATGGTCTCCGGTTGATGATATATGGGGAAATGCCAATTGTGTCGACAACAAGGACACTCTACTTCTCAGTGTTCTCTCTACTCCAATCCCCAATGGTCTCCTCGAGGCTTCACTCCTCAACTATGGTCCCCTCTTAGACCACCTCGAGCCGCCATTGCTCAGCATCCATCATCTCGTTCGCCTATCTCGAGCCCACACTATGCCTCAAACTACCATGTGTCGCCCTCTTGTGAGGAATGGGTCCTTGACTCCAGTGCCTCGCATCACATTACCACCGATCTTGCGAACTTATCATCTCACTCACCCTACATCAACTCTAACTCGGTGGTTATTGGTGATGGCTCTGGTTTGTCTATCTCTCACATTGGCTCTATGACACTGCCTACTCAATCTTCTCCCATTTTACTCATTAATGTTCTTTATGTACCGCATATGTCGACAAATTTAATCTCTGTTTCTTCTCTTTGTGCCTCTAATCGTGTTGAGGTTGTGTTCTTTGATGCTTATTTTCAGGTGCAAGACCGTCGCACGGGCACTATCCTTATTCTGGGAGCACGTAAGGACGGTATCTATTACTGGCCAACCAATGTTCGACCCTCCTCGCCGATCAAAGCATTGTCAATCACCATGTCTCCTAAAGATTCCTTGTCGACCTGGCATTGTCGCCTCGGTCATCCTAATCTCCATGTTTTCTGTCACACGTGCTCTTTACTTAAATTGTCTTTCTCTCGAAATGAACTTTCAAATTTCTGTTGTAATTCTTGTCTTATCAACAAAAGCACCAAGTTACCTTTCAATGTCTCTTCAATCTCCTCCACTGCCTCTTTAGAAGTTGTTTTTTCTGACCTCTGGTCTTCTCCAATTACTTCCACAGATGGTTTCCAACACTATGTCATTTTTGTTGACCATTTTACAAAATATATTTGGTTCTACCCATTACAATGAAAATCTGAAGTTCACTCCACATTTTCCAAATTCAAAGCCCTAGTTGAGAAACATTTTTCCATACCCATCAAAAATCTCTGCATTGATAATTGAGGGAGGGAGGGAGGGAGGGAGGGAGGGGGGGGGGGAGTATATAGCCATGCGATTCTTTCTAGCCAACCAAGGTATCACCCACCTCATAACTCCACCCCACACACCCGAACACAAATGGGTACTCCGAGCGACGTCATCAACACATTGTCGAAACTGGTCTCACTCTCCTTCATCGAGCATCCATTCCCACTTTATACTGGCCCTATGCCTTTGCCACAACCACTTATCTCATCAATCGAATGCCCAAAGCCAACTTAGGAATGGTTTCCTCCTTTGACCTTCTTTTTCAAAAACAACCATCGACCACCAAATATCGTGTCTTTGGGTGTCTCTGTTATCCCTGGGTTCGTCCTTATATGGCCCACAAACTATTACCTCGATCCATTGTCTGTGTCTTCCTTGGCTATTCCCTTACTCAAAGTGCCTATCTTTGTCTCGATCCAACTACCCATCGAGTATATGTGTCTCATCATGTTCGGTTCGTTGAAAATATCTTTCCCTTTTCCACTCCCCACAATATAACTCCAGTGTCTATCCTGTCTGTCTCATCTTTGGCTGACCTCTGGATACCGTCTCCACCACGCTCTACCGTGTCGACGACTTCTGCTCCTCGAAACCAAGCATCGACCTCCTCTCCTCGCGCTTGCAACAAACCCTCAACCTCATCCTCTGACCCTCTCAGTGGATTGTCCAACTCCCCACAAACTGTCTCACTGCCACCCTTACACTCATCCACCCCTTCTCCTCTCGAGCCCATACCTCATCAAGACCCCCCAATACCTCCTCTCGTCACCATCCCTAACAATGACCCTCAAGACCTAAATTCCCCTCGATCCTCTCATCTCATGACCACTAGATCCAAAAATGATATTCGCAAGCGTAACCCTAAATACTCATTCCTCTCCTCGACCACCACTGACAGTGAACCCACCAGTGTTGCTCAAGCTCTCAAGGATCCACGATGGAAGCAAGCCATGAACGATAAATATTCTACTTTGCTTCGTAACAACACATGGGAACTCGTGCCACCTGATCCATCCCTGCACATTGTTGGCAACAAATGGGTGTACTTCATCAAACGTACACCTGATGGCTCTGTTGATCGTTTCAAAGTTAGACTGGTTGCTAAAGGATTTCACCAGCGCCCTGGCCTCAACTTCAAAGAGACATACAGTCCTATTATCAAACCAACCACAGTTCGAATGGTACTTAGCCTAGCTCTCCAACGTCAATGGAAATTTCATCAACTGGACGTCAACAATGCTTTTCTCAATGGCACGCTCGAAGAGGAAGTATTCATGTCTCAGCCCTCTGGTATGTAAGATCCAACTCATCCTGATTATATTTGTCGACTTCGAAAAGTGATCTACGGGCTAAAACAAGCACCTCGTGTCTGGTATGAGGCCCTTCGTGCATTTCTCCTTGGTCTCGGATTCATCCCATCTCGAGCTGACACCTCGTTGTTCGTCTACCATCACCACCACACTACAGTTTACTTCCTTGTGTATGTTGATGACCTCATCATCACAGGGAGTGACTCTCTATTTGTCTGGACTGTCATTACCAAACTTGGCGCCACCTTCTCCACCAAAGATCTGGGCTTGCTGTCATTCTTTTGTGGGGTAGAAGTCCTTCCCACCTCAAGTGGTCTCCATCTGTCACAGCGCAAGTACATCATTGACCTACTCGACAAACATAAGATGCTCGCCTCGAAGCCAGTCCCCACTCCTCTGGCAGTCAGGATGTAGCGACCCTAACACTGTACCCTTAATTTCTCGTATTATTTTTTTACCCTTAAAACTTTAAACCTAACATTCGAGCAGAAATAAAACCTTTAAAATCGAGATCGTTGAAGTTTATGCTTTTAAACCATTTAACAAACTTAAAAACAATTTAATTAAAACTTAAAACAATTATTTATAACAATTAAAACTAAATAAAACAATCGGCAGGGATAAAAAGGGACTTTTGTCCCAAAAGTGATGGGGCGATTGATCGCCCAAAACAGGCGATCGATCGCCAGCACCAAAAATTAGAGGGGCGATCATTCGCCCCTCACTGTGGCGAACGATCGCCACACCCCCTGGATTTTTCCAGGGAGTGGCGACCAATCTTGGCGATCGATCACCTCCTTAGGCGATCGGTCGCCAAGTCCTCTGGAATTCATTTTTCCAGAGAACTCCACCCCTCTCTTTTTCCTTTTCTTTCCTTCCATACAACACACACTTCATTTTCTTTATTCCCTACAACCTCAATATCTCATACATCCTAACCACTTCAACATAACCACTAACTAAACGAATCAACATATTCCTAATTCCCATCAATAACGAGACAAAAACTACGAAATTCAACTGCATGGATAGCTCTAAAACCCGAGCATATCCAAGTCTCAACCTAAAACGTCTCCGAGCATTTTCATAAAATTCTAATAAAAGCTTTAACAAAACGTTTTATAAAATAAGTTTACCAAAACATCTATACATCATTCTATCAACTAACCAGAACCAAACATCCTAATATGTTCGACTATATAATTTTTCCTACGATCTAACTATTGTGTCCCAAAATACCTTTACATCTTTTCCCACGGGTCAAATACGCGTCGAATGTCCAGCACACCACCACGGGCATTCTCCTTCAATCTGTACGATCATCTGGTAGAGAGAAATCCTCTTCACCTTGCTCCATGTAGCCTACACCATAAAGACACCTATGAGATAAAAATCTCAGCAAGCTCTACGTAAATGCTAATGCATGATCATGTATGCTCAATGCTATGAAAACCGTCCATGTCATTTCATGTATCAGTACGTGTCAGTCTATGGTTATCGAAAACGCTCGATAGATAGATAGGGCACGTCCAGCGGTTAGACAGCCCACACCATCTGAAGGGAGGGAAACCCGCTCACCACGGAACGCCAGGTCTGAACCTCATCCATGATAACCCCATGTCATTGTTGTTTACTGTGATACTTTACTTGCCTTTACATGCATGTTCTTTTCATCAAATCCGTGCATAAATTCATTTTCATGACATTTTTAAACCATGATGCATGAACAGTTAAATATAAACATACAAAAAGAGCATACCATTAAAACGCTACAAATACCATCAAACTGTCACAACACTCAACATATAAAAACAACCAAACCTAAACTACTCAACCGAAACAATTAGACGAAACAATGACCAACTTAAACAAGCAAAGCACCAAAGTATCCTCAACAACAAACTCCGGCTTATGGTGTAGGCCAATCGGCCACAGTAAGTCACGAGAACTTACCTTGCGTCCGTTGCAACTCTAACTCCGTCCACGAGCGTTGTTCACCTAAGGCAAATTCACCACAATTGTTGTTAATACGAGTTTAAGCCGTTAAACTTCCAAATTAACGAAACCTTAACTAAGTAAATTTTTCTAATTTTTCTAAAATTCTAACTTAGCTCAATGAGGCATTTTACCGAGCAACTCGCGCTCGTAAACTTCTAAACTCCATTGATGGGGGTTCTCAAGCTCCAAATATTCGATTTTCAACCTAAACACCGTATACACTCTAGATTTTGTCCAATAACGTTTAATACGTTCAATATATCCACAAACACTATAAACCTATCAATCTCGAACCTAAATTACGATTTTAACGAAATCCTAAACGTATAACTCCACGAAAACCTAAAACTATAGATTCATTCCTAGGGTTGCAAGAGGAGAGGAAATCGCGAAGAACGGAAGACGAATGGAAGAGAAATCGGCGTCGGAATGGAGGTCACTGTGAGGGAAATGTTGCCTGGAAGTTTCGCCAGAGAGAAGTCATGAAAATGGTGAAGGAGAAGAGAGGGTTGTGATGTTTTATTTAAATTTGACTTGCAAAATTATGAGTTTTCCCTTCTTTCGATTTTCTATTTGTTTCGTCCTTTATTTCGTTAATTAACCGACGATTCGATTTTTTTCAAATTTTCTTATTTCACCACTAACTTCAACTTATTAACAGGGTTCCAAAACGGACCCCGTTTATTATTTTTACCAAAGTATCCTTTATATTACGAAAAACGTAATTCTCGTAAAATTAGCGTTAAACTCCTAAAATTTCCAAAATTTTCCTAAAATATTTATTAATTATTAGGATCATAAATACGCTTTCTTTTCGCAAAATGGACTTGATTTGACAAAATGCCATTATATACTGAATTTACAAAATCCCGTAAAAATCAGGTGTTACATTCCATCCACTTTATTTAAAATTTTGTCCTCAAAATTTGCTCATACAAACAACTAAGGATACTTAGCCATCATATCCTGCTGTCGCTCCCAAGTAACTTCTTCAACCTCGTGGTTCCGCCATAAAACTTTGACTAGCGGGATCTCCTTATTGTGCAAAACTTTGATCGAAGACTCCAAAATACGTACAGGCTTCTCCACATAAGTCAAGGTAGGCTGTACCTCGATGTCTCTCGCCTCCACAATATGCGATGGATCGCACAAACACTTCCAAAGCATGGACACGTGAAATACGTTATGGATGCCTTCCATTCAAACTAGAAGCTATAGTCAATACGCCATCTTCCCGATCTTCTTTAAAATAGGGAAGGGCCCCACATATCGAGGGTTTAGCTTGCCCTTCCTTCCGAATCGCATTCCACCTTTAAACGGAGAAACCTTCAAATAAACCTCATCACCTTCTTCGAATTCCAGTTCTCTCCGTCTCGTGTCAGCATAGCTCTTCTGTCGACTCTGAGCTACCTCGATACGCTGTCGGATAACGGCAATCTTCTCTGCCGTTTGTTGTAGGATCTCGAGACCAACAATACTGGCTTCACCAACCTCATCTCAATATAACGGAGACCTACAATTTTGGCCATACAAAGCCTCGTACGGAGCCATACCAATGGTAGCCTGGAAGTTGTTGTTGTAAGAGAACTCGATCAGTGGCAAATATCTGCTCTACGATCCCTGAAATTCCAACACACAAGCTCTGAGCATATCCTCAAGAATCTGATTTGTCCTCTCTGTCTGACCATCAGTTTGAGGATGAAATGCAGTGCTGAAATTTAGCTGAGTCCCCATAGCTTTGTGCAGACTTTTCCAGAACTTCGATGTAAACCTCGGATCTCGATCTGAGACAATCGAAACTGGTACTCCGTGCAATCTAACAATCTCCTGCACATAAAGCTCGGCGAGCTGATCCATAGAAGATGTCATCTTCACAGCTAAGAAGTGAGCCGACTTTGTCAATCGGTCCACAATCACCCAGATGCCATCATGACCCTTCGTCGTCCTCGGGAGCCCCCCAATAAAATCCATAGAGATCTGCTCCCATTTCCACTCTGGAATCGGCAGTGGCTGTAGTGTTCCGGCCGGCCTCTGGTGTTCTGCCTTAACCTGTTGACAAACTAAACAGGTTTCAACTTACTTGGTGACCTCCCTCTTCATGTTCGGCCACTAGAAGTGTTGCTTTAAATCTCTGTACATTTTAGTGCTTCCTGGATGCACAGAGTAAGCTGAAGAATATGCCTCGGCCAAAATTTCCTTCTTCAATTCTTCATCGTTAGGCACGTACCACCTATGCCTGAACTTTAGAATACCATCGTCTGACAAATTAAATTCAGACACGTCTCCAAATGTCATACTCAATCGAAGCTCCTCACACTCTACATCTTTCTGCTGAGCTTCACGTATCTTATCTAGAATAGTCGGCCTGAGAGAAATGTTGGTGAGCATACTGGATAATTCTGCCACAATCTCCACATCGAACCTCTCAATCTCGACCTCAACGTAACTGACATAGCTGCAAGTGAAGGCTGACTCACAGTAGGCATTCGGCTTCAAGCATCAGCGACCTTGTTCGCCTTTCCCGGATGGTACTTAATATCAAAATTATAGTCTTTGACGAACTCTAGCCACCTTCTCTGTCGCATATTAAGCTCCTTCTGCGTAAATAAATACTTCAAGCTTTTGTGGTCAGAAAATATCTCGCACTGCTGCCCATATAAATAATGTCTCCAAATCTTCAGTGCGAAGACCACTGCCGCTAACTCCAGATCATGCGTAGGATAGTTCTGCTCATACGGCTTTAACTGCCGAGAAGCATACGCGATAACCTTCCCTTCTTGCATAAGCACGCATCCAAGCCCAACTCCAGATGCATCACAATATAAACTGAACTTTTCACCTTCAACAGGCAATGTCAACACTGGAGCTGTGGTCAATCTCTGCTTTAACTCCATAAAACTGTTGTCACAAGCAGCCGACCATATAAACTTCTCGTTCTTTCGAGTCAATCGTGAAAGGGGAACTGCAATCTTCGAAAATCCCTCTATGAACTTCCGATAATAACCAGCCAACCCGAGAAATCCACGCACTTCCCGCACGTTCTTAGGCTGTGGCCAATCTCTGACCACCTAAATTTTGCTCGGATCCACAGAAACCCCTTCTTCTGATATAATGTGGCCAAGAAAACTGACCATATCCAGCCAAAACTCACATTTAGAGAACTTTGGATAAAGCTGGTGTCGTTGCAAAATTTCCAGAACAATCCGCAATTGCCCTTCATGCTCCTCCTTTGTCTTGGAATAAATCAAAATGTCATCGATGAAAACTACAACGAACTTGTCCAGATAATCCTTAAATACATGGTTCATCAAGTCCATAAACGCTGCAGGGGCATTAGTAAGTCCAAAAGACATAACTAGGAACTCATAATGCCCGTACCTCGTTCGGAACGCCGTTTTCTGAACATCTTCCTTACGAACCTTCAACTGATAATAACCCGAGCGTAGGTCAATCCTGGAAAACACTCGGGCACCTTGCAGCTGATCAAACAAATCATCTATCCGAGGCAGTGGATACTTATTCTTCACTGTGAGCTTATTCAGCTCCCTGTAATCCACGCACATCCTGAGAGTCCCGTCTTTCTTCTTCACGAATAGAACGGGCGCATCCCAAGATGAAAAACTGGGTCGGATGAAACCCTTATCCAGTAACTCCTCTAGCTGAGTTTTCAACTCTCTCAATTCAGCAGGCGCCAATTTATATGGATTCTTAGACACTGGCGCGGAGCTCGGATATACATCAATAACAAATTCGATCTCTCTGTCCGGCGGTAATCCGGGAAGATCATCAAGGAATATCTCAGAGAATTCTCTAACTATAGGAATGTCACTCGGCTTTACTTCGCTGAGCAACTGTGTATCAATTACTGTGGCCAAATAAATAGAGCACTCACCTTTAAACTGCTCGTTGACCTTCATGGAATAAGAAATAGGCGATCCATTCAATCTGTTCATCGCCTGATAAGAAAACTTAACTTTACCCGAGGGTCGAAAGGTCAAAATCCCAGATCGACAATCGATGGTGGCGAAATGCTGTGAAAGCCAGTCCATCCCTAAAATAAGATCATAGATCTCTATGCCCATAACAATCAGGCGAGCATAGAGGGTACTATTCCCAATCGAGACAATATTTTCCTGGATAACATAACCTGACTGCATACGCTCTCCTGAAGGTAGCATCACACTATATTCGCATTCAGCTAACTCAGACACAAGCTTCAGTCTAGACACACAAGCAGTAGAAACAAAAGAGTGCGTAGCCCCCGTGTCTATCAAAGAAAATACTACTACGTCCATAATCAAAACAGTACCTGCTATCACTGAGGGCTGAGCCTTGTTGTCAACATCACCAGGCTCAATAAAGGCAAATATTCTCGGGGTCACTCTCCTTTGATCGGTAGCCGCCTTTGGACAATTCTGAGCAAAATGGCCGACCTCTCCACATCTGTAACAACTGTTCGTGCCCAATCGAGAAGCGTCGTAGTGTTCCTTTTAGCACTTAGGATAAACAGGCTTCTGAGTAGCCCCTTAGACTTGCTTCCCCTTACCTTGATCGCCTTTACCATCATAGGGCCTCTTTACACCCCTCTGTTGTTGTTGCTGTGGCTGTGCTCTCGGTTGCCAGCCTTTATTCTGAGGCCGTGGCTGTATCTCCCGAAAGAACCCTCTAGCTGGCTCCCTTGGTTTAACTGAACTCTGATCTACAGCCTCAATCTCCAGTGCTCTGGCCACTATCTCATCATAGGATACATTCCGCACCCCTGATATTGTAAGAATCTTCCGAATATCTTGGCCAAGCCCCTGTACAAATCTGCGTACCTTGTCCTCATTGACACTAACCTGACGCGGCGTGAATCGAGACAAAGCCTCAAACCTCCTCGCATAATCAGCAATCGAGCCAACCTGTCGTAATTGCAACTCCACCATCTTCGCCTCCTGCACTGTATGGCTGAAGTATTTATCGTAAAATATCATCTTGAAACGCTCCCAACTCATAATCATCACGTCGGTGGTCACCTTGATAGAATCCCACCAGAATCGGGCATCCAGTGCTAAGTGGTAGCTTACCAACGCAACCTTCTCTCCGTCCTCAATGCTTGCATAGGTCAGCATGTCCTCCATTGTTCCAATCCACTCCTCGGCTAACGAGGGATCCGTAGACTGTCCGTTGAACACAGGAGGTTGCAGCTTCTGAAATCTTTCCATCCCTCGATTACCCTGAGTCGCTGTCTCTCGAGCTCTAACGCCCTCACGATCTATCAGGGTACCCAATTGCTGAGACCGTCTCTCCATCTGTTGGGCCTGTCGCTCCATGTGTTGGGACTATTGGGCAATAAAGTCCTTAAGATGGTCTATCGTATCGTCTCGGTCATCTCGGTCATTTCCTCGACGCACCATATTTCTATAATTCCTATAAAAGTTAAAAGCAAATAATTCTAAGAAATTGAAATCAAAGAAGACTCTTAAACATACTTACAGTTGAGGAAGGATGTCCACGTAATGGCTGTGCAGTCGAGCAGTCTACAGAACCATTTTTAAAACCCAGGGGCTCTGATACCATAAACTGTAGCAACCCTAACACTGTACCCTTAATTTCACGTATTATTTTTTTTATCCTTAAAACTTTAAACCTAACGTTCGAGCGGAAATAAAACTTTTAAAATCGAGATCGTTGAAGTTTATGCTTTTAAACCATTTAATAAACTTAAAAACAATTTAAATAAAACTTAAAACAATTATTTATAACAATTAAAACTAAATAAAACAATCGGCAAGGACAAAAAGGGACTTTTGTCCCAAAAGTGATGGGGCGATCGATCGCCCAAAACAGGCGATTGATCGCCAGCACCAAAAATTGGAGGGGCGATCATTCACCCCTCGCTGTGGCGAACAATCGCCACACCCCCTGGATTTTTCCAGGGAGTGGCGACCAATCTTGGCGATCGATCACCTCCTTAGGCGATCGGTCGCCAAGTCCTCTAGAATTCATTTTTCTAGAGAACTCCACCCCTCTCTTTTTCCTTTTCTTTCCTTCCATACAACAAACACTTCATTTTCTTTATTCCCTACAACCTCAATATCTCATACATCCTAACCACTTCAACATAACCACTAACTAAACGAATCAACATATTCCTAATCCCCATCAATAACGAGACAAAAACTACAAAATTCAACTGCATGGATAGCTCTAAAACCCGAGTATTTCCAAGTCTCAACCTAAAACGTCTTCGAGCATTTTCATAAAATTCTAATAAAAGCTTTAACAAAACGTTTTATAAAATCAGTTTACCAAAACATCTATACATCATTCTATCAACTAATCAGAACCAAACATCCTAATATATTCGACTATACAATTTTTCCTACGATCTAACTATTGTGTCCCAAAATACCTTTACATTTTTTCTCACGGGTCAAATACACGTCGACTGCCCAGCACACCACCACGGGCATTCTCCTTCAATCTGTACGATCATCTGGTAGAGAGAAATCCTCTTCACTTTGCTCTATGTCACCTACACCATAAAGACACCTATGAGATAAAAATCTCAGCAAGCTCTACGTAAATGCTAATGCATGATCATGTATGCTCAATGCTATGAAAACCATCCATGTCATTTCATATATCAGTACGTGTCAGTCTATGGTTATCGAAAACGCTCGATAGATAGATAGGGCACATCCAGCGGTTAGACAGCCCACACCATCTGAAGGGAGGGAAACCCGCTCACCACTGAACGCCAGGTCTGAACCTCATCCCCGATAACCCCATGTCGTGGTTGTTTACTGTGATACTTTACTTATCTTTACATGCATGTTCTTTTCATGAAATCCGTGCATAAATTCATTTTCATGACGTTTTTAAACCATGATGCATGAACAGTTCAATATAAACATACAAAAAGAGCATACCATTAAAACACTACAAATACCATCAAACCGTCACAACACTCAACCTATAAAAACAACCGAACCTAAACTACCCAACCGAAACAATTAGACGAAACAATGACCAACTTAAACAAGCAAAGCACCAAAGTATCCTCAACAACAAACTCCGGCTTATGGTGTAGGCCAATCGGCCACAGTAAGTCACGAGAACTTACCTCGCGTCCGTTGCAACTCTAGCTCCATCCACGAGCGTTGTTCACCTAAGGCAAATTCACCACAATTGTCGTTAATATGAGTTTAAGCCGTTAAACGTCCAAATTAACGAAACCTTAACTAAGTAAATTTTCCTAATTTTTCTAAAATTCTAACTTAGCTCAATGAGGCATTTTATTGAGCAACTCGCGCTCGTAAACTTCTAAAATCCATTGATGAGGGTTCTCAAGCTCCAAATATTCGATTTTCAACCTAAACACCGTATACACTCTAGATTTCGTCCAATAACGTTTAATACGTTCAATATATCCACAAACACGATAAACCTATCAATCTCGACCCCTAAATCACGATTTTAACGAAACCCTAAACGTATAACTCCACGAAAACCTAAAACTAAAGCCTAAAAACTGTAGATTCATACCTAGGGTTGCAAGAGGAGAGGAAATCGCGAAGAACGGAAGACGAATGGAAGAGAAATCTGCGTCGGAATGGAGGTCGCCGTGAGGGAAATGTTGCCTGGAAGTTTCGCCAGAGAGAAGTCGTGAAAATGGTGAAGGAGAAGAGAGGGTTGTGATGTTTTATTTAAATTTTACTTGCAAACTTACGATTTTGCCCTTCCTTCGATTTTCTATTTGTTTCGTCCTTTGTTTCGTTAATTAACCGACGATTCGGTTTCTCCAAATTTTCTTATTTCACCACTAACTTCAACTTATTAACAGGGTTCTATTAAAACTGTCCATTTGTAAAACGGACCCCGTTTACTATTTTTACCAAAGTATCCTTTATATTACGATAAATGTAATTCTCGTAAAATTAGCGTTAAACTCTTAAAATTTCCAAAATTTTCTTAAAATCCTTATTAATTATTAAGATCGTAAATATGCTTTCTTTTCATAAAATGGACTTGATTTGACAAAAATGTCATTATATACTGAATTTACAAAATCCCGTAAAAAACGGGTGTTACACGAGACCTCTCTCTCGAATCATGATGGGTCTCCTCCCATTGATGCCACCATGTTCTGGCAAGTTGTTGGTGGTCTTCAACACCTGCGTATGACCCGTCCTGACATTGCATTTGCTGTCAACAAACTATCTCAATTTATGCATGCTCCTTCCTCGACGCACTGGGGTGCTGTAAAGTGTCTTCTTCGATATCTCAATGGGACTCGAGATCTAGGTATAAATTTGTCCTCCATCACCCCAATCTCACTTCACGGTTTCTCTGACGCTAACTGGGCAGGTGATCCTGATGATCGAACCTCAATTGCTGCTTATGTTATCTTCCTTGAGTCCAACCCCATCTCCTGGAGCTCGGTCAAACAACGATCAGTTGCTCGGTCATCAACAGAGGCTGAATATCGAGCCATTGCTAATGCCATTTTTGAGATCCAGTGGGTCAAACATCTTCTACTCGAGCTCGGGGTCTCTCTCACTTCGATTCCCACTGTCTACTCTAACAACCTCGGTGCTACTTACCTCTATTCTAATCCAGTATTCCACTCTCGCATGAAACATTTAGCTCTTGACTATCACTTTGTACGTGATCTGGTTCAAAACAAGGATCTTCGAATGGTTCATGTTCCTGTGATTGATCAACTAGTTGATGCCTTGACCAAAGCTCTTCCGCGACCTCGTCTTCATAATCTATGTTCCAAGATTGGTGTATCGACCCGATCACCATCTTGAGGGGGCCTATTAGTGGATATTAATTATTTATTCTTAACCCTTCCTATTCTCAATGTATTTATTCCTCCACTATCTCTTTGTATTCTCAAGGAGGCCTCCACTATCTCTTTGTATTCACAAGAGGTTATTATAAATACCTCATCTTCTCGAATAACATTATATCCAAGATTTATCAATCTCTACAAGATAAAGGTGTGCACTTTTTCAGTGTGTAGTGTAACGTGCAATTGACAGTAGGTTTTTGAATTATGAATATTGTTATGATTGTTATTTGAATTATTAATATGTTATGTTTAGTTTTTGAGTTATGAATATTGTTATGATTGATGTTTGAATTTTGAATATTGTTATGTTTGGTGTTTGAATTATGAATATATAGTTCGTGAATTTTTTATTTATGATAGAAAGTCAAATGAGTGATAGTAATATTAATATAAGGAAAAGAACGTTTAGATCTGGTGCTTGGGAACACTTTACACGTGTTGAAGATAGCGATCTTGAGGTTCCTAAAACTAAATCCAACTATCATGGTCAACTTTATGCATGTCATGCGCGAAAGAATGGTACATCGAATATGACAAGACATTTACATGCATGTAAAAAGTATTTGTTAGGACTAGGTAACAAACTAAAGTGTAACACTCGGAAACTTTTCCCTTATTGTACGTAGCTATTAGACTAGATGTTTTATAGGAGCTTAAAGTTAATTCTAGTGTTTCTCTAAGCTTTTGAGTGGAGAGTGATTAAAGGAAGAGTGAATAAAGGAAAAAAAAGAAGATTGAAAAGTCAATTGGAATTATGAACCAAAGAGAGGAAAAGTAAAGATTTAGAGTTAAAAAGGGAAGTGATTGGTGTGTCATTCACGTTGGATTGAGGGAGAGTTAAGGGTGAGGTGATTTTGTAAAAATGAGAAGTTTGGTGGGAAATTTAAAAGGAGGAAAAAATTGTGTTTTAAAAGTAGGTAAAGTGTGTGGTTAAATGCCAAAATCCCCTTCGTCCTCCTCTCCTTCTCCACGAAATTCCAGCAGCCATTGAAGGTTCTTCACCTCCATTTCCATCAAGTTTTTGCAAGGTTTCAAGATGAGTTTTCGAAAATTAATTTAAACTTCGTTTTTAAACACGGTAAGGGTGAGCAAAGTAAAGCACCGAGCCGGGGTGAATTTGGGGGCGTTACATAAAGACATTAACTTTTGTTAAGAAAGAGGGAGAATGCTCTAAAGTGTCAATGTTTATGAAGTTAGGAGGATGTAATTATATGGCTAGAATGCTGATTAAAGATGAATTGCCTATGAGAATGGTTGAATGAGAAGGTTTCAAAGAATTAACTGAATATTTTCAAGGCTCGCTTGTCATGTCACCGTGTAGAACAGTTGAAAAGGATGTTCAGATGATATACAAAAAGAAAAAGTCAATTGAAAGAGTACATCAAGAAAAGTAGTAAAATAGTATGTTTAACTACTGATACTTGGACTTCTAATCAAAATATCAATTATATGGTATTGACTGGACACTTTGTTGATGGCGATTAGAAGTTGCACAAGAATATTTTGAATTTTTTTTCAGATTGATAACCAAAAAGACGAAACCATTGTAAACATACTTGAAAAGTGTTTGCTTGATTGGGGAATTGAGAATGCGTTTACTAATATTGTTGACAACATCTCTTAAAATGATGTTGTCATTTCATATTTGATTAAGAGTTTGCGACATTGGAAATGTTTTGTTTTAGATGGAAAATGCATTTATATATGTTGTTTTGCTCGTACTTTGACAATTCACTTGAGTATGATATTTCTTTTGTCTTCTCTACATACTTTGACAATTCACTTGAGTATGTTACTTCAAGTAATATGTTTGAAGTTGATGGGTATTTGAGTGATAAAGCTGAAAAATACTTAGACAATCTAGACATTTTAGCATGGTGGATATTCAACTCGCATAAGTATCTAATTTTGAGTCAAATAGCAAGAGATGTGTTAATCATTTCAATTTCTATTGTCGCTTTAGAGTTAGCGTTAGTTGTGGTGGTCGTATTGTTGACTCATCTCATACCTGCCTATTACCGACGACAGTTGAATCTATTAGTTGCACTCAAAGTTGGACTCGTTCCAAAACTTCAAGTATGTCAGAGCCAATAGATGACTATGAAACTATTGATGAATGTATTTTACGTAATAATTTATTTTCTATTTCATATTTTGTTTATAAAATTTGTATTCTTAACTCTTTAATATTGTATTTTGTTTTGTCCAGAAATTGCAGTTAAAAATCATATAAATGAAGAAGAAGATGAAGATTTATCAACTATTATTGAATTGTAAATGTACTATTCTTTTTTGTTCATCCTTTTTATCTTCGTAGCAAAAAAGATTCTCTTTTATAAAGATTGTATATGTTCTGGTGTTTTTTATCTATTTCGATTGGAATTTAAATGTTTTTCAAATCTGGTGTGGTGGTCGACTTGTTGGTGGAAACTCAGTCATTGAGCTTACTCTTGTGATTTTTTATTGGTTTATTTGGATACACAATTTGTTGGAATGGACTTTAGTTGGATATAGTTTATATGGACTTTAGTTTTATCTTTGATCGGTTTAATGGACGGTAGTCAGATTTTATATAGAATGGTTGTACACTTTTTATTTTGACTTTAATTCTATCTTTGATCAATTTAATTGGACTTTAGTTGGATTTGATGTAGAATTGTTGTATAATTTTGTTTGGACTTTAGTTTGATATTTAAAGGTGTATTTTTGTTGGGTACTTCATATATTTAAGGGTGTATTTAAGGTTGTATTTTTGTTGGATAAATTAATATATTTAAGGGTGTATTTTTGTTTGATAAAAATAAATTCAAAATTTTTTTGGACCCGAACCGAACCGAGAATCTCTAAAAATGTGTTTGTTTGTTCATAAATAATATAATGAGACAGTTGATTGTGTCATATCTGTAAGTGTGAATTCGTAATCTTGATCAGAGTTTTGTTTCATTTTGCGATCGTCGAATATGAACTCCCACGATATGCCTTATGGCATAGTTTGCTCAAGATCAGTGAGCGGCTCACATTTATATACTATATGTAACGTCCCCGGTCCTCCCAGTACAATATTGTCAACTTTAAGTCAGAGCCCGCACAGATTTGTTCTTTGGGTCACCTCCAAAAGGCGTTGTACTAGGTAGAGAAGGGAACTTTATTTATAAATTATATATTTTTCACTCTCCCAAGTAATGTGAGATTGTACATCCCCACTAGTATGAGCTGGGCTCCACTGGACCCTCATTACCTTCACATGGCGGGCTGTCACAATCTCCTCTTATGGGGCCCGACGTCCTCATCGGCCACACTTTCGGTTAGACAGTGACTTTGATACCATTTGTCACGTCTCCTGGTCCTCCCAGTACAATATTGTCGCTTTAGGCCAGAACCCGCACGGATTTGTTCTTGAGTTCAGTCCCAAAATGCGTTGTACTAGGTAGGGATAAAAACTCTACTTATAAACCATACATTTTCACTCTCATAAACAATGTGAGATTGTGCACCCCACTGGTATAAACTGGTCCCTACCGGACCCTCTTTGCCTTCACATGGCGAGCTGTCACACTACAATATTTACTTATTTTATTATTTACCACACATTACTGTCTTTACTTCAGTTTAATACGTGATTTTTTTTTTTTTATGCATGCTTCTTCGTTTTTATAAACATTGAATATAATACCTAGATATCTATTGCTTTTAGTCAAATAAGTTCTAATTCATTTAACCTGAGAGATTATGTGGAGAGATTTTGTTGGGATTACTTAGTATCATGTTTTTTTTTTCTTTATCACACAATTTTTTTTGTTGAAAGTTTACTGTTACTGCATTGTTTGGCTCATATTTTTTAGCTTGGACTCTTTTCTTGGTATTTGACTTTTAAATCTTCCGCTGAAAGTTTCTATTAAATCTTGTAGTTTGGTCATTTTAAGGTTGAATAGCTCACCATTCCATCGCGAGCCCCTTTTGGGTCATGACATTTTCACCTACAATCAATATTGAATCTTGCATACTCATAAATTGGCCAACACAATACGAAAAATAACTAAGGATTTCACATTTCCGTACTTAAAATCAAATTTTGACAACTTAACGAAAAAGTAACAAAAGTAGTTATATTTCGACATAGTCTTGAAGTCCTTTGACAAAACTCAAAGATCGAAATGTCACCCATGCGAATCTAAGGTCAAATCTCTCTCCTCATCGACCCTCCCTCCTTATCCATGTTCTCCAAGAAACAAGGCCAACGACATTTTAAAAAGAGAAATTTGTCTTCTTTTATTTATAAACATATATAACCAATATATATTAAATGATCCCTAGCACTATCATAATTTTAACCGCACAATAATTTTCACTTTTTAGTGACTATGACCAATTGATTATAAATTATTCATTTCTCAGTCATAAATTTCAGAATTGAAAGTCAACATGAGTTGGGGAAGAATTGTTTTTAATTGAGGATAAATTCAACATTTAAAAGATTCAATCTCAAACGATATTATTGGCTCTTTTATGGGTAGAAATAATAAAAGATGAGAAATCATTATTTGGTTGGCTTAAATAGAGAGTGTAGTGGAGAGAGCAAATGAGGGTTTTTCTTTGGTAGGATTGCGTCTGATCATGAAGGGGTCCATCTCCTAATAATGCAGTCTCTGACTGCTTTAGGAAGATGAGAACTGATTCAAAGGACGCATGATAGCGACTATTCATAACAATCTGGTGTAAGTTCCAATGAGCATCAAAGATACTCCATTAGTGAAAATCTAAGCTTCATTTGTTTCCTTTAAACACGACATCTGTCAACTAGAACCCATCTTCTTTAAGGAATCTGTGGGTGAAGAACAGGAGTGTGTACTAAAAAGGTCTTTCACATGGCGAGATTATGGTTCGAGATAGAAGATGACAATCTTTGGGAAGTGATCATTCAGTTTGATGCGAAATCAATTATCAAATTTAAAGAAAGTTCAGAAGAATTGAACAGGTATACAATTCTTGCCTTTAGAAGTACAAAAATGGAAAACTCCATAGATCTAATCCATTTGAGGGTTAAGAGGGTCTTACGAGAAAGTTCAATCCATTTTTATGCAGAAAATGATTCTGGAAAGTCGATCTGATCTGGGGTGGGAATCCTGATGATGCTGCAGCAAGTGCAAACTGTTGAGAAGAACTAGATCGCCATTGCTGGTCATTAATAGACAGTGAAAGATCACTTCCTACTCTACCTCCATTGCTGCTAGTTGTTAAAAACCGAGTCTGCAAAAATAAGAGTACAGTTTTAAACTTTGTAGCCATCAAGATTAGATTTAAAAAAGATTGAAAATTTTCAACTTTCCCACCTGATAATTTTGTGGATTTAGCCCTTGAGTGCTGTAAGCAAGAGGTTGATGGTGGGTCTGGCCGAGAAGCTGCATGGTTTGAGTCTCGAGGCTTCTCCCTCTACCATGAACATACTCATTTCCCCTTCCACTCAGCTGATCCTGCATATATTTTGCACAGACAAATTAAAATGTAATAGAAAAATAAACGTTCTAAAGTGAAATATCGAAACGAAGGTCAGAGCTCTTAGTAGAAACCTGTGGTCTAAATCCTTGATTTTGCCAATCTGATTTAAATGGAAAAGATGCAGATAAATGTGCAGAGCTTCTGCCATTATTCTCTGGGGGCAAGCTGCTTGGATTCGAGCTTGAATTCCCTAAACTCAGATCAAGATTGTGCTCCACTCCATTATTCGACGATTCTGCAAAAATAAAAAAATGAATTTTTAAAAAATCGAGAGAAAATACGCTAATCAAAGACTTGATTTTCAGTACCTTTTCCGTCGAGTTCTGTCCCGTATATGCTTGGATCAAAGTTGGTGACAGCGTCTTTACCATTACATTTAATGGCTGCTTTATCATAAGCCCTAAAAAAAATTCAATAAATTCACACCAACCCTAGAAAAATTCAACAGAAAAAGCAGAATACAGCTCTGCTAAATTACGTACTTTGCAGCTTCAATCTCGGCATCGAACAAACCCAAATAAACGTACCTGTTAAATGCGATGAGAAAAGAAGATATTATGAGCCGTTGATAGGAGGAGGGTGGTAAAAGAAGAGAGAGAAAGTGAAGGGTTTTACTTTTTGCCAAGAAACTGGCCCATTCGAGCCTCCCATCTTCCACACTTGTGTAGGGTTACGCCTCTGTACTTGGAGCTTCCTCTCGGAAACCCAGTGCTTTGTCGGCGAAGAACATGCACAAATTCTTCCTTTGTTAAGTTCCTCATCTGTTCATAAATCAGCACTGAAAATTAGAACAATATACACTATCGAATGACAACTTCTCTCTCTCTCTCTTTCTCTGGTGGGTATTAGGAAAATAAGTAACTACATATCTTCACCCATTAATTTTCTCATTTGCAACATCCAATGGCATAGAAAATCCTGAGTGGAAAGTCTTTTAATGTAGGCAAGGGACGATCCTAAATGGATAAACAATTGAAAGAAGCAAAGTTCACTCTAGATTTTAATCAAGACAGCGATCTCTCTCTCCAAGCTCTCCCTCGCTCTCTCTCCTGTGGGTAGTAAGAATTAACTTGTTTCAAGTCTTCTTCATAGTCATAGATGCTGAAATTTATGTCAGCTTCTGTTCCTCGGAATTTAATGGCTGCTCTATCGTAAGCCCTGCAAGAAATTTGGAGATGAGTTCTGTCGAAAAGTAGCGATTGAGGAAAAGGAAGAAGAGAGGGAAGTGCTTACCGAGCAGCTGCATGTGCAGTGTCAAATCCACCTGAATTCATTATTTCAAAAGAAACCCAAATAAATCGAAGAAAAGAATCATCATAAACAGACACATTTGATAAAAAAAAAAAAAACTCTTTTTTTAAAAAAACTATAAATCACATGTACGTACCTAGATAAACCTGTTTTCCACAATCCCTGGATCAAAAAATAGCCAAAACGAAACTTCTGTAATTATTTTTGTTATTAATCACAAACCCAAGAAGAAATTGAGAGAGAAGAATTGAAGAGAGAGAGACTCAGTGTGAGAAGGAAGAACTAACCAGATATGGGATTCCCATCGGCCGGTTCTTCGGTAGAACGTGACGCCACGATACTGAGAGCTACGGGACCTCGGCCCTCGGCGGCTCTTTTTCATCGTCAGCGACGTCTCAGTTGACGTTCTAGTATCTACGAGAGGTTCTGTCTGACAGAATTTCACCCCAACCCAGCGAGCCCGAGGGAACGAAGCACCGCCACCGCCACCTCCCTCCGGAGAAGCGCCGACTTGGGAGTCTTCCACCGGGAAAAACTGCCGGGTCACCGGGTCATCCGTTTCCATATAGTCCTGAGGTGTTGAACACCCAAACACCTTGCTTCCGCGGCTAAGCTTCTCGGCCACCGCTTCCTTATCGCCGCAGTCTTCGTCGGATCCGTCTTCAATCACAACTGCAGAAGAACTTGAATTCGAAAAGCATCCTACCCGTTTCCCCTTGTCGCCGTCCCCGTCCCCGTCCCCGTCGATCGAAGTTTTGGGGGAAGAACAGCCGTCGGATTCAGTGTCTTTTTTCTGATCGGGCGAGTCATTCAGATCCCACATGATTGTTTTCTACTTTCTGGGTTTTAAAGACTCAGAAAAAGGAATCAAAACCAGAATTCAGAACAAGTTTTTTTCCGGTTAATATCTAATCTCTCTCTCTCTCTCCCTTTCTCTTTCCCTTTGGGGATGAAGTAATAATGAAAATGTAAAAGAAGAGGAAAGAAAACCTATGACAGCAAAATAGACAGAAGAGTTAGTGAAAATGGCGATGAAGGTTGAAAAAGAGAGAAGATGGTTCTAAGATCTTGTATACCCAACTACCCAACACAGCTTATACTCGGCCAGTTCAAGCAAATTTTGCCCATAGCATAGCTTTCCAACCAAACCCCTCTCTCTCTCTCTCTAACTCTCTACTCTCTCTCTCTGACAACTTGCTTCTAATAGCTTTTAATGGCTCACCATACAAGCTTCTCTCTTCTCTCCCATTATTTCTATTTTCTGGCGTCTCTTCTAATCAGTCAAGTAGGTTATCAGATCCTTAGTTTCTTTGGTCCCATTTCTTTATTTTAAGGTTCAACTCCTCTAAATAAGGTTGACAAGTTGTCAATTAATATCTTTATTTGTCTTTTTTTCATTTAGTTTAATAATTTAATTAACCCTTATAACTCGGAACATAAACAAAAACATCGTAGTTAATTAAATAATGTGAAATGATTGAATAAATTAGTAAAAGAAAGCTCAATATACATTAATAATGTGTGATATTTTCTTTTCACCTTGTTTCTTTTACTTTATTGGTGGGTTTGGAGGAGGGCATCAGATGGTAAAACTGGAAAGATTGAACCATCTCTTCTTTATCCTACTTTCTTACGTTAGACAAATCCAAAGCCATCCCTCTCTCTCTCCCCTCTGGCTGTCGATGCTTATGTGAAACAAATGAACCAGAAATGGAAGTGGACAGCAAAAAGAACCAAAAGGTTGAGCTAGTTACTCAATTGCTTTTAAAGGGTGAGTTAATTATTGATCATTTCACGTCACAAGTCACTTCCAAACACATCTACCTTCTCATTCTTGCTTGTTTCTCCTGGTTTTTACTATATGAAACACAGTTTTTAGGGGGAGGAAGGGAGGGGACATTTTGGGAAGGAATGGGTGAAAAAGTAAAAAAGAGGAGCTTGAGTGAGAGAGTTAAAAAAAAAAAAAAGCGCTTTAGAGAGAGAAAGAGAGAGAGGACTTTCCAAGAATAGATTCAATAGGAAGTGTACGGAAAGAGAGCATCCTTTGCCTACCAAACCAAAGGCTACCTCGTATTTATCATCCTACGCTTCCTTCTTTACCCTCCTCTACCAAGCGTGTCTTTCACTCTCCCTTAATGCTTCTCTTTTAAACTTTAAAGGTGATATCATTAAAATATTATTAATACTATGTTCATTTTAGGGTAAAGTGCAATTTGGCCCCTACAACTAGGTGAAATTGGCAATTTATATCATAAACTTGGGTAAAGTGCAATTTGGCCCCTACAACTAGGTGAAACGGGCAATTTACACCGTAAACTTGAATAATAGGTAAGAACAACCTTAATGTATTGATAATGGGCAATATGGCCCCTACCGTCATATTTTCTATAAAAAAATAACATTTTTTCACTTATTCATTTTTTTTTCCGAAATACCCCTCACTGGACTGAACCGGACCAGACCGGTTCAGCTAATTCTACTCTTATTTATTTATTTTTTTTTAAATCTTATTTCTCGAAAAAGAGAAGACAGATGAATAGAATTAAAAAAAAAAAATCAAAGTGCAATTAGTCGAACCGGTCCGGTTTGGTTCGGTCTAGTGAGGGGCATTTTCGGAAAAAAAAATGAACAAATGAAAAAATATTATTTTTTTTTTGAAAATATGACGACATAGGCCATATTGCCCATTATCAATACATTAAGGTTGTTCTTGCCTATTCAAGTTTACGGTATAAATTGCTCATTTCACCTAATTGTAGGGGCCATATTGCACTTTACCCAAGTTTACGGTGTAAATTGCTCATTTCATCTAGTTGTAGGGGCCAAATTGCACTTTACCCTTTATTTTATTATTTTACTGTTTTAAAATATTTGTTGATGTATCAAACGATTATTAATATAATTAATTTAAAAATTTATTATATTAATTACATCAATTATTATTTGACACGTCGTCGAATATTGATTTAGTAAAATAAGAGTATAAACGTAATATTATTCATAAAATATACTCTAATTATTCAGTAATTGATAAAATGATATAATATATTATAAAAATTGCTTCCACCTATCAATGATTGACACATAAATATCATTTTTTCACAAAATATTTAATTTATGTTTTAAATTTCGTAGTAAAAGAATAAGTTTTAGTGATAAACAATAAACATAGTAATTTATGTAATTAAAGATTAAAATTAGAAGGCAAATAAAAGTATTGAATTAATCCATTTGATGTTAAATTAATGAAGAAATAAAATTCAAAAAGGGAATTGAGAACATCTTGAAATTATCACTATATATAATTGAGGAAGCCAACTCAACCTCACCCTATTGTATAAGATAAGATTGATTCCTAGTGTAACCCGATCATTGTGTTGACATCATCCACCCTTTTCAGTTTCTTAATAAAATTATTAAATAATAATAAATCTCATTATTATTTACCAGCTTTAATTACCTATCTAATAAAATAATAAAATTACATTATATTTTAATTTTACAATATAATCTTACGACTCTGCGTTTCATTTACTCAAAAAATTAGAATAAAACGAAATAAAATTAAGGTCAATTTGATCACGATCCTAAGTTTTGGAGGAAAAAACTTACGGGAAGAGGAGAAAAAATGTACGAGTAATGTTAGTTTCACATTCTAATTCTACATCCTAATTTTATCTCATGACATAATACTTATGTATCACTCGTTATTTGATATAAGTTATAAATAGTTAAAATAAGATATTAATTATATCAATTAATAAAGATCATGTCACCATATAAGATCAGAGAGTAAATTTAGAAAATAAACTTAGAATTATTCAAAATAGAAATACAGAGCGTTTCTTATGTAACAATGAATTTGATAATTTGGTACAACCTTAGGTCAAAATATCAATAAATAGTGTCCATATCGACTGATCTCTATGCTTATATCATGAAATGCATTGCAATTTTGTTATTTTGTTTGATTACTTGTAATGCATTACAGAATTTTAAAGTCATGCCATAGTAGAAATCATGTCACCACAACTTTGAATTTGTCCTTGTATTTGACACTCAGTGATCACGCACGAGGTCATCAATGATCTACGTTGAGATTAATCTTCGTATAATAATGCATGTGATGTCAAAATTGATGATCAACATACACTAGGGAAGATATCCGACCAATGTTATTAGGACCAAACGTCGTAAGAAACCCGACACAAACATAAAATGGTACAACCATAGAAACCCAAACTCTCTCTCTCTCTCTCTCTCCTCCTCTCTCTCCCTCTCTCTTATTGGTAAATGGCCTACAGAAATACGGGCTTTCCATTAATGGAAGTGGGACGAGGCCTAAGTGGAAAAGACACTAAGACAGTATGCCAAAAGTGGAAGAGAGTACTGCAAGTGGGCCTTCCTCTTTCTACTATATCATGTGATACACGGGCCCACTTCTTTCAATTTCTTTAACTCTTTTAAACCTACCTCTCCTTTTATATAATTAACCAATAATTTATTTTTTTAAATAGATTGGATTCTCATCTACTTGATATCATTATAACAAGTTGAGTTTACACATCCTATAGTAAAAAAAATTATAGATTATATTTGAATGAAAAATAGAATTTATTGAAATCATAAATAATAATAATAAAATGACTATAAATGGAGGAGCAAGGTAGTCTTACATTTTTGTTCTTGTCTTTTTAATCAAATGCAAAACAAAGCAATAGGAACTACTTGATTTAAATCTACATTCCAAGTTAGGGTTTTTACTTCTACCCATAACAATTCATTTCACTTGAAAATTTGTTCATGTATTTGGTAGTAGAAGCATAGAAGCTCGCTAGATACTAACGATATTAATGTAGAAACATGGACAGTTATTAAATGTTTGAAAGATATTATTTATTTTAGATCACATATTTATCCTTGAGTATTCTTAAAAAAAAAAACTTTTCTTATGTATTGAATTTCTCTATCTACTTCGAACAATATGAAATTGTGAAGCTCTTCCGGTATTAGTAGGCAAACAACTATTCCTACCGTTTGCAAAAAAAGATTGACAGAAAATATCACATAAATGAAACTTTTCAAAGAGTTTTGAGTAAAAAATTAAATGCTTATTTCTTTATAAAGAAATTCAAGTTGTTGGATTAAGATGTACCCTTCTTGGGCATTCTTTGGGGATTCTCCCTTCTATTGATCTTTTTAAAATAAATTAATTACTAAAACCCACAATTGTCGTTCCATTTACTAGAGTAATTTTGATACTTCTAATCTCATTTATTCAAAAAAAATCATAGAGCACAATTTAAAACCATAAGAACATAGTCAAGAAAATTAACAGTAAAACGACAAAGTTGAGACAAATCCTGAACTATGAGGATCAATAATGCATATTTTTTTTTCTTTTAAATGTTGTGAAATTACTAAATAACAGTTATACATTTAACATTATTTAATAGTTTCCTTTGCTGTAGTACTAATGAATACTAAGTTTGAATTCACTGTAACTAAGAACTGTGTCTTCTTTTATAAAAAGGGACACTATCAAATAATAAATAAAGGAAATGGGTAGCTAGATATGTCCTTTTCTATCAAATGGACCACAATCTTTGAATCAAACTTTGAGACAAATCATGAATACAACTTAGGCTATATAGTACCCTTGACAAGAACTACCCTTCATTTTTTTTGGACCACTTTTCCACTGAGTAAGTTGAATAAATAATATATAAATAGATAAAATCTTTAAAATTCTTCTTCTTTGAGGGAGAGGAGTTAGATAGAAAGTAAGAGAGTAGCTCCAAAACAACAAGTAATTTGTCCCCTTTTTTTTAATGGTAGAACAGCAAGGGACTCACCCGAAGTTGATATTGTATAAGATTGAGCACTCAATATCTATGGAGTGTTACAGTGCTTTTAGTATAATATTGTCTGCTTTTGGGTCGGAGCCTGCACATACTTGTTCTTGGGGTCATAGCCCAAAACACATTGTACTTGGTAGGAAGGAGAATTCTATGTATAAACAGTATAATTTTCACTCTCTCAAGCGACGTGAAATTGTGCACTCCCATTGATATAAGTTGAGCCCTCACAATCAACAGAATCTTAAGTCATCTTTGCTTTCATAGAGCGGAATGCCACAATATCGGTCGGGGAGAGTGAGAGAGAACCGAAACCAAAAAAACCAAACTCGGTTTTGGTTAGGTTTTAAACTATACTCTCACTCTCTCTATCTCTCTACAACTAAGTCAAATCATTTGACCATTTGACCATTGAATATTGTGTGTTAGTTTGATTATCATTATTTATTTTATAACGTTGTCAATGAATTTAAAAAAAAATGATAATTGCGATTAATTTAGAAAAACAAGAGTTATTCACTAGAATCATTGTTATTACTAGAGAGTCTAGAGATCATTTGAGTGTTGGACCAGTCCAGCCCAATTTGACTGTAGTAATGGGCTAGGTCAACTCGTTTGAGGGTTGGACCAGTCGGGCCCAATTTAGCTGTATTAATGGGTTATGCTAGAATTCAACGTATTTAATATAAAAAAATATCGAGCCTTGTTATAAAGTTATTTGTCGTTTTAATTATGAAAATTAACATATATAATATATGTTAATTTTCATAATTAAAACGACATATAGTTTTTTATTAATCCCAATTCTATTGAGTTTGTAAAATCTTTTAGTAGTTACAAATAAATTTTTCTAACATTAACACATTTTTTTTACATTTATAAATTATAATTGACTGTTTTTCTTTTTTATTAAAAATGAAAAAAAAATCTATTAGTATGATTATATCTTTTTTTTCCTTGTATTATGAAATATTATATTTAAATAAAAAGGCATAGGACTTTGAAGAAATAATTTTTTTTATTAATTTAGATATGGATAATGTTATATTTACTCTATAATTATATAATCTAATCTTACAACTTGACGTGGCAATGATGTGTTATTCACTCATTCGTAGAATTATCGTGCTATAATATAAATAATTAAAATTCTTTTAAAAATGTAAGACAAACAAAGAATACACATTGCCAATATAGTAGAAATACTCATTTGCGTGGTAGATCGAACTAATGCATATACAAAGCAAACATTAATATACAAATGACTTGTTATTTTGAGAAAAAATATCTTATTAATAAATAAATATCTAATTATTTATAATAATATAGTTTAATTATATGTGATAGGAAAAGACAAATAAATATCGGGCTCATAACACACGTGTTCATATTTCATGACTGAAAAATGTTCTCCCATTTGTCGAAATAATTTCCATTTAGTATCATGAATTATTAATCATATAAACTATTATTATTATTTAAATAAACTATATCAACTATCTATAATATAAAGGCATTGTAGCTCTAAGGTATCACAAAACTAAATCAATTAGAATTAAATAAACAATTAAGTTTCTCTATCCTAACTTTATTTTTCTTTATAGTTTCATGAAAAATAAAGTTAGTGACAAACTGATAACTAAATTAGTTAACAAATGAACTATTAAACTATGTTCTGTTAATAAATTTACCGGTTTCGTTTAAGTTTCCATTAAAATGCATTCTAGGTGCCCACCTTTGAACCTCGGCCGATGGGACAAGGCCCTCGCCTTTTGATCCAGACATTTACTCTCGAGACATTTTTACTACTCTTTGTCCTGTCCAATTTACGGATACACAGTCTCAATAGCAGTTTTGGTCGCAGATGCTTGGACACGTAAATCTTAAGCCCAATCCATAGACAATAATTTTCAAGTTTAACTTGGGGACGCCCGCACTTAAGTATCGAGCACCCACATAATCGTCTATTTAATAGTTCTGGTGACGTCTTTCTCCTCCGACAAGCTCGATCTTTTCAATGCTGCTCTCTATTTTTTGACCTCATAATCATAGTTATTAGTTTCTACTCAAAGGGTTTGATTTTTCATATAATAATATTTTGATTTTAAAGAGAGGTAATATGTGTAGAAAAAAATTTCTCTAGAATTAATGTATTTCTAATCCCAAATGAAACTTCACCAAAGAATCACAATCTTGTTCTTGATTAAATATAAAAAAATGAATGCGGAAACGTAACTGAATCTTTAGCCATGGCTTGTAGTGGTTTTGATCTTCCAAAATGTAGAATTTTCTTGGGTTCCTAATTCTCTCTGTTGATGGGGATACCGAAAGATATCTTTTTTCTTTTACATTTGGGGACCATAACCCAACTGCCTTATAGCAGTTATAAAACTTTTGCCTATTTCTAATTTGGCCCCTTCATCAAATTAGAAATTTCGTATATGGTATCCACAATAAATATTCATGACAGTCATTGTAATACTCAGCGGTACGGAAATTAATATTTTAATATATGATGACATTTTTGTAAATATGTCAAATCAGGTCCGTGTCGCGAACAGAAATCATTATTACGATCCTAATAATTGATATGGATTTTAGAAAAATTCTGGAAATTTTAGGAGTCGTAACATTAATTTTACGAGAATTATGTTTCTCGTAATATAAAGGATATTTTGATAAAAATAATAAACGAGATCCGATTTGCAAACGGACAGTTTTGATAAATCCCAAATAATAAGTTGGACTTATTGGTAAAATAAAGAAATTTAGAGAAACCGAATCATTAGTTAATTAATGAAACGAAGGACGAAACAAATAGAAAATCAAAGGAAGGGCAAAATGGTAATTTACCAAGTAAAATTTTATTAAAAACTATAATTCTTCTTCTTCTTCTTCTTCTCCACGCAATTTCCCTCTCTCTCCCTGCGACTTCTCCCTCCTTCGGCGATTCACGGCGATTCCTCCTCTCCGACGATTCGTCCTCCGATCGTCTCGTTCTCTTCGCGATTTCTTCTCCAAAACTCGACCCTAGGTACGATTCTAAGGTTTTAGCAAAGTTTGTTTCGGTTTTTACGGAGTTTAAACTATTAGGGTTTCGTAAAAACGTGATTTATGACTAGAAATCGATAGGTTTACCTTAGTTGTGAATATAATGGACGTATTGAACGTTATTGGACGAAGTTAGGTCGATTTATGAGAAATTCTGAATAAGGAGGGTAGAATGTAATATCCTTTGGTTTAAATTGTTTTGGTTGGGTAGTTAGATAGGATATGCTTTTAATAGCTTTTATTGTCTTGATGGTATGTATGTTGTTTGTTTACTTTAAGTACGTAACTGTTCATGCATCACGGTTTTAAATTATGCATAGAAAATGAATTTTCGCATAATGTTTTAAAGAAAATGACGATGCGGCCTGGAGAGGGGCTATTGATCTATTGTGTAGGCACGAAGGGGTCTGTCACAATACTGCATCTAATATGTACTCATACAGTTACGCATGTATAGGTCATGCGAGATGGGGCTCAGGCACGGCTGTACGTGTTATAAGCGTGTACCCCCCTCCTCTAAGTGGAAAGGGTAGTCCGACCGCTGGATGTGCCCTCTCCATTTAGGGGGATGAGATCTCGGTGACAACCAGAGTAAAGATAATGAAATGATGCAAGATTTACGAACTCATATGCACATCACGCATTGCATTTACATAGAGCTTACTGAGATTTTTATCTCATAGTGTGTCTGTATGGTGTAAGGGATTTCGACATAGGTGATGTAATATCCGGCTTGTACGGAATTTTAGATTTAATATATTATATTGATATAATATATTATATGTGGCATTTTTAGAAATTATGTCAAATCAAGTCGGTTTCGCAAACGGAAAGCTTTATTGCAATCCTAACGATTAATAGGAATTTTAAGAATATTACGAGAATTTTCGGAATAGTGACACAATATTCCGAGTAACTATGTTTCTCATAATGTAATGGATGTTTTATTAAAATTAGTAAACGAGGTCCGTTTCACGAAAGGAAAGCGTCATTACGACCCTAACAAGTAATTAGAATTTTAAGGAAGTTTTGGGAATTTTCAGAGCTTAAACGCTATATTCCGACTAATTACTATTATCATGAAGTAAAAGACATTCTCGTAAAAATAGCAAACGAGGTCCAAATTGTGAACAGACAGTTTTAATAAAGCCCTGGTAATGAATAGAAGTTATGGGCAAAATATGGAGTTTTCGAGAATCCGAATCGAAGGACGATTAACGAAACGAAGGACGAAACAAATAGATTTAAGTAAGAAGGGCAAAATGGTAATTTGCAAATCCATTTTATTAAATAACACAAAATCACTCATTTCTCCCTCACTTTCTCTCTTCTCTCTTTTCTCTCTGGAACGCACGAACAGAGAGGAGAAACTCCTCTGGCCGCCGACGATCCTTCCCCGTTCCGACTCCGTTCAAGCTCCGTTCTTCCTCCGTCCTTCACGTTTTCTTCCTCTCTCGCTACCCTCGGTATGTAGCTTTAGTCTTCGGTCGTTTATTTCGAGTTTTGGTTCGATTTAGGGTTAGGGTTTAAATTAGGTTTTCCGTCAAAAACGCGATTTAGGCTTCGTAATTAATAAGTTAGCTATAATTACGTATATATTGAACGTATTGAACGTTATTGGACGAAGAAAAGTCGATTTGCGAAAAAGTTATAAATTGGTAAAATTTCGGGTTTTAGGGAAAAACTCGTTATTTGAGAATTTGGATAATCGAGCTTTAATTAACGTTCGAAATGCTCTAATTAGCTAAGTGGAGAATTTTGGAGAATTCGCTAGTTAAGGATTTTGTAATTTGGACGTTTATAGTTTAAATCGGTTCTAACTATGAATATCGTGTTTTCTCTCAGACACACGACTCTCGTGGACGAAGCCAGTGATTCAGTGCGCTCCAGGTAAGTTTTCGTGACTTACTTTGACCCAAAGGTCTGCACCATACTCCGTCGTCGTCTCGAGAATACTCGAGGAACTGTTTGTTTTATGTTATTCGGTTGGGTAGTTAGGTTAGTTGTTTATAGGTTCTGTTTATAGGTTCTGCTTTATTGTCTTGAATGTATGCACGTTGTTTGTTTACTTTCTGCTTATAAACTGTTCATGCATCACGTATTTCAAAAGTCATGAAAATGGATTTCTGCACGAGTTTTAAGAAAAGAACTGAAATGAACCAATTTAATTAAGCTACGTAATCTGTATCTGTATCTGGTTACGCGAGATGGGGCTCAGGCATGGCTGTAGGTTTTGTGAGCATGTACCCCCCCCCCCATCTAAGTGGAAAGTGGTAGTTCGACCGCGGAATGTATCCTTTCCATTTAGTGGGCTGAGATCTCGGTGACAATTCTGTCTGCGACGTAATGTATCTGTAAATGTATCTGTAAATGAATCTGTAAAGGCATTGGTAAATGAATCTGAATTGGTAATCTGAACGTTTTCTGAATGGCATACGCACGCATGCATGCATCTGCATTTACGTAGCTTACTGAGATTTCAATATCTCATATGTGTCTGTATGGTGTAGGTAATCTCTTAGGCGATATTGAGCCAGGTGAGGACGACGTTCCTCCTCCTGACGAGGGATGCAGTTGATGGATGATGGCTGTGGGAGTGCGCTGGGGCAGTCGAGGCGCAATATGACCCGTGGGGATGTATGTCTGAACTCTGGGTTTATTTTGGGATGTTTTGAGTTGATAATTGTATAGAATATTTAGGCTGTTTGGATCTGGATAGGGATTAGATAACGTTTTGGTAATTGTATGTAAAATGTTTTGGTTTAAACTGTTTAATGAATGTTTTTGGAAATGTTTTGATTGGTTTTTAGGTTGATACGGTTATGCTCGATGTTTAGAGCTATTCACGCAGTTGGACTTCGCAAAGTCCGACTCGAGTCGATTGAGTTTAGAATGCGTTTAAATTGGTTAAGTAGATTTTAGTGGTAAGTTACGGTGACTGTTGGTTCAATGAAATAGGAAGTTCTGCTCTCCGGAAATCAGATTCCAGAGAGCAAATATGATGAAGTGAAGTTGAAGTGCAAAAGGTGAAGTGTTGATAAGTGTTGAAGTGTTAAAGCGGAGGATCGCTGCATAGAGTGCAGCGATCGATCTCTGCTTTTCAGCAGAGATCGATCGCTGCCCTTGATGTATGAGCAAGCATGCAGCGATCGATTGCTTGCTGCATGCAAGCATGCAGCGATCGATTGCTTGCTGCATGCAAGCATGCAGCGATCGATTGCTTGCTGCATGCAAGCATGCAGCGATCGATTGCTTGCTGCATGCAAGCATGCAGCGATCGATTGCTTGCTGCATGCAAGCATGCAGCGATCGATTGCTTGCTGCATGCAAGCATGCAGCGATCGATTGCTTGCTGCATGCAAGCATGCAGCGATCGATTGCTTGCTGCATGCAAGCATGCAGCGATCGATTGCTTGCTGCATGCAAGCATGCAGCGATCGATTGCTTGCTGCATGCAAGCATGCAGCGATCGATTGCTTGCTGCATGCAAGCATGCAGCGATCGATTGCTTGCTGCATGCAAGCATGCAGCGATCGATTGCTTGCTGCATGCAAGCATGCAGCGATCGATTGCTTGCTGCATGCAAGCATGCAGCGATCGATTGCTTGCTGCATGCAAGCATGCAGCGATCGATTGATCGGTCTCTGTAAACCTACAGAGACGATCGCTTGCTACCCATATGCAAGCAGCGATCGATCTGTAGTTTACAGAGATCGATCGCCCACTCTCCTTTTTGGCAGCGAGTTCCGATTCTGCCCTGCTTTACTTTTCATTAAATATTTAACATGTTTTAGTATTATTTAAATATTTTAGTTCTATGTTTTAACTGAATTACCAAACAAACTCGATTTCGATTCCGGTTTTCGGTTTCGATTTCAATTCAGTTTCACATTAGGTTTAAAGTTTATAAAGGTGTAAAGTAAAATGAAAAATTTATCGGGTAAAAAGGGTACAGTCTTAGGGTGTTACAGGTGAGCGATCGATTGCTTGCTGCATGCAAGCATGCAGCGATCGATTGCTTGCTGCATGCAAGCATGCAGCGATCGATTGCTTGCTGCATGCAAGCATGCAGCGATCGATTGCTTGCTGCATGCAAGCATGCAGCGATCGATTGCTTGCTGCATGCAAGCATGCAGCGATCGATTGCTTGCTGCATGCAAGCATGCAGCGATCGATTGCTTGCTGCATGCAAGCATGCAGCGATCGATTGCTTGCTGCATGCAAGCATGCAGCGATCGATTGCTTGCTGCATGCAAGCATGCAGCGATCGATTGCTTGCTGCATGCAAGCATGCAGCGATCGATTGCTTGCTGCATGCAAGCATGCAGCGATCGATTGCTTGCTGCATGCAAGCATGCAGCGATCGATTGCTTGCTGCATGCAAGCATGCAGCGATCGATTGCTTGCTGCATGCAAGCATGCAGCGATCGATTGCTTGCTGCATGCAAGCATGCAGCGATCGATTGCTTGCTGCTGCATGCAAGCATGCAGCGATCGATTGCTTGCTGCATGCAAGCATGCAGCGATCGGTCTCTGTAAACTACAGAGACCGATCGCTTGCTACCCATATGCAAGCAGCGATCGATCTCTGTAGTTTACAGAGATCGATCGCCCCTCTCCTTTTTGGCAGCGAGTTCCGATTCTGCCCTGCTTTACTTTTCATTAAATATTTAAATGTTTTAAGATTTATTTAAATTATTTTAGTTTATGTTTTAAATGAATTACCAAACAAACTCGATTTCGATTCCGGTTTCGGTTTCGATTTCAATTCAGTTTAACATTAGGTTTAAAGTTTATAAAGTGTAAAGTAAAATGAAAAATTTATACGGGTAAAAAGGGGTACAGTATTAGGGGTGTTACAGGTGAGGACGAGATCCCTCCACCTGAAGAGTGATGTAGTTGACGGAGGATGATTGCGGGAGTGTGCTGGCGCAGTCGAGGTGCATTTTGACCCGTGGGACTCATGGTTAGGTGTTTTGAGGATTTTTGGGAATTGTCGGGCTAATGGTTGTATAGAAACATTTTAGGGTGTTTGGTTCTGATAGTTGATAGTTTACGTTTTGAGTTTTTAAAACGTTTTGAAAATGTATTTTGTAAATGTTTGGTATTAGGTAAATGTTGTAGTTTTTAAACCGAACCACGCAGTTTGTTTTTACGAAAACGGATTATGTTTTAAATGTGCTTTGGTTATGCTTCTAACGTGTTATGAGTCGTTTATTTGGGTGATTGGCAAATGAGAAATCGATGGGGTTGTGAGTTAGTTTATGTTGATGATTATTGAAAGGTTTAGGGTGTTAGTGAAGTATGTTTACAGGGAAGTGAAGGAATGAAGAGAAGGAAAGAAGAAAAAAAAAAAGGAGAAAGGAGAAAGAGGGGCGCAAGTCCTTTGGAAAAAAAAAATCCAGAGGACTTGGCGATCGATCGCCCATAAAGGGGCGATCGATCGCCCCTTACAGTCGCCGCTCCCTGGATTTCCAGGGAGTGTGGCGAACAGTCGCCACAATGAGGGGCGAACGTTCGCTCCCTTGTTTTCCAAACTGGCGATCGATCGCCCCTCACATTTTTGGGACAAAGGTCCCTTCTGCCCCTGTTTTGTCTTGTTTCGCTGGCCGATCGTTTTAATGGTTTTTAATGGTTTTAATTAATTGTTTTAAATTTTATTTAAATTGTTTTAAAATTTGTTAATGGTTTATAAACTTAGACTTCGATCTCGATTTAAAAAGTTTTAATTCCGCTCACACGTACGAGATTTATTTAAGATATAAAGTTAAAACAAAAATAGTACGGAAAAATTGGGTAAAGTGTTAGGGTCGCTACAGTTTATGGTATCAAAGCCCCCAGGTTTTAAAAATGGTTCTGTAGACTGCTCGACTGCACAGCCACTACGCGGACATTCTTCATCAACTGTAAGTACGTTTATAGCTTTATCTGATTTCTTAGAATATTTGTTTTAACTTTTATATAGGAGTATATAACTATGGTGCGTCGAGGTAATGACCGAAATGACCGAGATGACAGAGACAATACGATATACACTCTCAAGGACTTCATTGCCCAACAGTCCTAACATATGGAGCGTCAGGCCCAACAGATGGAAAGACAGTCCCAACAACTGGGCACCTTAATTGACCGCGAGGGCGTTAGAGCTCGGGAGGCGGCAACTCCTAGCAATATGGGGATGGAGAGATTCCAGAAGCTCCAACCTCCTATATTTAACGGACAGTCTACGGATCCCTCTTCAGCCGAGGAGTGGATTCGAACTATGGAGGACATGCTGGTCTATGCTAGCATTGAGGACGGAGAGAAGGTTGCGTTGGTGACCTACCACCTAGCATTGGATGCTCGATTTTGGTGGGATTCCATCAAGGCTACCGCAGATATGACTATTATGAGCTGGGAGCGATTTAGAGAAGTATTTTATGATAAGTATTTCAGCCATACAGTACGGGAGGCGAAGATGGTTGAGTTTATGCAGTTGCGGCAGGTTAGTTCTATTGCCGAGTATGTAAGGAAGTTTGAAGCACAGTCCCGATTCACACCACGTCAAGTCAGCGTTAACGAGGACAAGGTACGCAGATTTTTACAGGGACGTGGTCAAGAATTTCGGATGCGTCTTACTATATCAGGGGTAGGGAATGTATCCTACGACGAGATCGTGGCCAGAGCCCTAGAAATTGAGGCAGTTGATAGGGATTCTATCAAACCGAGGGAGCCAGCTAAGGGCTTCTTTTGAGAGATTCACCCTCAGATCAGGAATAAGGGCTGGCAACCGAGAGCACAGCCTCAACAACAATAACAGAGAGGAGTTAAAAGACCTTTAGAGGGAGGCAGCAATCGAGGCAAAGGAAAGCAAGTACAGGGGGCTTCACAGATGCCTTGGTGCCCCAAGTGTCAGAGGGAGCACAGCGGTGAGTGTCGAGTGGGCACTAATAAGTGTTACAGATGTGGTGAAGTCGGCCATTATGTCAGAGATTGCCCGAAGCCCGGCCGAGATCAGTCAGGCGGTGATCAGATGAGGATTATGCCAAGGATTTTTGCATTTATTAAGCCTGGTGATGTCGACGACGAGGCTCATCCCTCTGTGATAGCAGGTACTATATTGATTATAGGCACGGCTGTTTTTACTTTGATTGATACGGGAGCTACGCACTCTTTCGTATCGACTGCATGCATGACTAGATTGGGATTAGAGTCTGAGTTAGCTGGAGTCGAGTATAGAGTGATGCTGCCTTCAGGAGAACATATGTAGTCAGAACGTATTCTCTAGGGCAATGTCATCTCGGTGGGGGATATTACCCTTTATGCTCGTTTGATAGTTATGAGCATAGAGCGGCATGATCTTATCTTAGGGATGGACTGGCTTTCACAGCACTTCGCCACCATCGACTGTCGATCCTGGATTGTGACATTTCGACCCCTGGGTAAAGCCGAGTTTTCTTATTAGGCGATGAACCGATTGAGTGGATCGCCTATTTCTTATTCCATGAAGGTCAACGAGCAGTTTAAAGGTGAGTGCTCTATTTATTTGGTCGCAGTATTTGATATTCAGTTACTCAGCGAAGTAAAGCCGAGTGACATTCCTATAGTCAGAGAATTCTCTGAGATATTCCTTGATGATCTTCCCGGGTTACCACCAGACCGGGAGATTGAATTTACTATTGATGTGTATTCGAACACCGCGCCAAGGTTTAAAAATCCGTACCGGTTGGCACCAGCCGAGTTGAAAGAGCTGAAGACTCAACTTGACGAGTTATTGGATAAGGGTTTTATTCGACCTAGTGTTTCACCCTGGGGTGCGCCCGTTCTATTCGTCAAGAAGAAAGACGAAACCCTCAGGATGTGCGTGGATTACAGAGAGCTGAATAAGCTTACAGTGAAGAATAAGTATCCACTGCCGCGGATCGATGATTTGTTTGATCAACTACAGGGTGCCTGAGTGTTTTCCAGGATTGACCTACGCTCGGGTTACTATCAGTTGAAGGTACAGAAGGAAGACATTCAGAAGACGGCGTTCCAAACGAGGTATGGGCATTATGAGTTCCTAGTTATGTCTTTTGGACTTACTAATGCCCCTGTAGCGTTTATGGATTTGATGAACCGTGTATTCAAAGAGTACCTGGACAAGTTCGTTGTAGTCTTTATCGATGACATTTTAATATATTCTAAGACGAAAGAGGAGCATGAAGAGCAATTGAGGATTGTTCTCGGAATTCTACAACGATACCAGCTTTATCCGAAGTTCTCTAAATGCGAGTTTTGGCTGGATCGAGTCAGGGATGGAGTTTCTGTGGATCCGAGCAAAATTCAGGTGGTCAGAGATTGGCCACAGCCGAAGAACGTACGTGAGGTGCGTGGATTTCTCGGATTAGCTGGTTATTATCGTAAGTTCATAGAGGGACTTTCAAAGATTGCAATTCCTCTTTCATGTTTGACTCGGAAGAACAAGAAATTTATGTGGTCGGCTGCTTGCGACCACAGTTTTATGGAGTTAAAGCAGAAGTTGAGCACAGCTCCAGTACTGACACTACCTGTTGAAGGTGACAAATTTAGTATCTATTGTGATGCATCTGGAGTTAGACTCGGTTACGTATTGATGCAGGAAGGAAAGGTTATCGCGTATGCTTCTCGATAGTTGAAGCTGTATGAGCAGAATTATCCTATGCATGATCTGGAGTTAGCAGCCGTGGTCTTCGCACTGAAGATATGGAGGCATTATTTATATGGGCAGCAGTGCGAGATATTTTCTGACTACAAAACCTTGAAGTATTTATTTACACAGAAGGAGCTTAATATGCGACAAAGAAGGTGGCTAGAGTTCATAAAGGACTATGATTTCGATATTAAATACCACACAGGAAAGGCGAATAAGGTCGCGGATGCTTTGAACCGAATGCCTTCTGCGAGTCAGCCTTCACTGGCAGCGTTGTCTGTTACGTTGCGGTCTGAGATTGAGAGGTTTGATGTGGAGATAGTGGCAGAGTTGTCCAGTATGCTCACCAACATTTTTCTCAGGCCGACTATTCTAGATAAGATACGTGAAGCTCAACAGAATGATATGGAGTGTGAGGAGCTTCGATTGAGCATGACCTCAGGTGACGTGTCTGAGTTTAATTTGACAGACGATGGTATTCTGAAGTTCAGGCATAGGTGGTACGTGCCTAACGATGAGGAGTTGAAGAAAGAGATTTTGGCCGAAGCACATTTTTCAGCTTATTCTGTGCACCCGGGAAGTACCAAGATGTACCGGGATTTAAAACAACCTTTCTGGTGGCCAAACATGAAGAGAGAGGTCGCCAAGTACGTTGAAACCTGTTTAGTTTGTCAACAGGTTAAGGCAGAACACCAGAGGCCGGCCGGAACATTACAGCCACTGCCTATTCCGGAGTGGAAATGAGAGCAGATCTCCATGGATTTTATTGTGGGGCTCCCGAGGACGACGAAGGGCCAAGATGGCATCTGGGTGATTGTGGACCGATTGACAAAGTCGGCTCACTTTTTAGCTGTGAAGATGACATCTTCTATGGATCAACTCGCCGAGCTTTATGTGCAGGAGATTGTTAGACTGCATGGAGTGCCAGTTTCGATTGTCTCAGACAGAGATCCGAGATTCACATCGAAGTTCTGGAAGAGTCTACACAAAGCTATGGGGACTCAGCTTAATTTCAGCACGGCATTTCATCCTCAGACTGATGGTCAGACAGAGAGGACGAATCAGATTTTGGAGGATATGCTCAGAGCTTGTGTGCTGGAGTTTCAGGGCTCGTGGAGCCGATATTTACCTCTGATTGAGTTCTCGTACAACAACAGCTTCCAGGCTACGATTGGCATGGCTCCGTACGAGGCGCTGTATGGACGGAAATGTAGATCTCCATTGTATTGGGACGAGGTTGGTGAAGCCAGCATCGTTGGTCCTGAGATTCTACAGCAAATGGAAGAGAAGATTGCCGTTATTCGACAGCGTATCGAGGTAGCTCAGAGTCGACAGAAGAGCTATGCTGACACAAGACGGAGAGAACTGGAATTTGAAGAAGGTGACGAGGTTTATCTGAAGGTTTCTCCGTTTAAAGGTGCGATGCGATTCGGAAGGAAAGGCAAGTTAAACCCTCGATATGTGAGGCCCTTTCCTATTTTGAAGAAGATCGGGAGGATGTCGTATAGACTACAGCTTCCGGCTTCAATGGAAAGCATCCACGACGTATTTCATGTATCTATACTTCGAAAGTGTTTGCGCGATCCATCGCATATCGTGGATGCGAGAGACATCAAAATACAACCTACTTTGACTTATGTGGAGAGGCCTATACGTATTTTGGAGTCGTCCATCAAAGTATTGCGCAACAAAGAGATCCCGCTGGTTAAAGTCCTATGGCGGAACCACGAGGTGGAAGAGGCGACTTGGGAGCGACAGCAGGATATGATGGCTAAGTATCCTGAATTGTTTGTATAATCAAATTTTGATGACAAAATTTTAAATAAGGTGGATGGATTGTAATACCCAGCGGTACGAAAATTAATATTTTAATATATGATGATATGTTTGTAAATATGTCAAATCAGATCCTTGTCGCGAAAAGAAATCATTATTACGATCCTAATAATTGATATGGATTTTAGGAAAATTTTGGGAATTTTAGGAGTCGTAACATTAATTTTACGAGAATTATGTTTCTCGTAATATAAAGGATATTTTGGTAAAAATAGTAAACAAGATCCGATTTACAAACGGACAGTTTTGATAAATCCCAAATAATAAGTTGGACTTATTGGTGAAATAAAAAAATTTGGAGAAACCGAATCATTAGTTAATTAACGAAACGAAGAACGAAACAAATAGAAAATCAAAGGAAGGGCAAAATGGTAATTTACCAAGTAAAATTTTATTAAAACTCGACCCTAGGTACGATTCTAAGGTTTTAGCAAAATTTGTTTCGGTTTTTACGGAGTTTAAACGATTAAGGTTTCGTAAAAACGTGGTTTATGACTAGAAATCGATAGGTTTACCTTAGTTGTGAATATAATGGACGTATTGAATGTTATTGGACGAAGTTAGGTCGATTTATGAGAAATGTTAAAGTTTGAGAATTTAGGGGTTTTCTCAAAAACTCGTTAATGGAAGTTTTGAGGTATCGAGTGTTGAACGCTCAATAAAAGTGTTTCAAGGAATCAAATTAAAGCTTTAAGGAATTTCCTTAGTTAAGGTTTCGTTAAATTTGGACGTTTAATAATTTAAACTCGTTTTGACGATAATAATGTGAAATTGCTCTAGGTGAACGCTCGTGGATGGAGCTTGGATTGCATTGGACAAGAGGTAAGTTCTCATGATCTCCTCTGGCCGATTGGCCTACACCGTATGTCGAGGTCGTCTCGAGGAATTTTGGTGACGCTTTTGGTTTAAATTATTTTGGTTGGGTAGTTAGATAGGATATGCTTTTAATAGCTGTTATTGTCTTGATGGTATGTATGTTGTTTGTTTACTTTAAGTACGTAACTGTTCATGCATCACGGTTTTAAATTATGCATAGAAAATGAATTTCTGCACAATGTTTTAAAGAAAATGGCGATGCGGCTTGGAGTGGGGCTATTGATCTATTGTGTAGGCACGAAGGAGTCTGTCACAATACCGCATCTAATATGTACTCATACAGTTATAGGTCATGCGAGATGGGGCTCAGGCACGGCTATACGTGTTGTAAGTGTGTACCCCCCTCCTCTAGAGGGAAAGGGTAGTCTGACCACTGGATGTGCCCTCTCCATTTAGGGGGATGAGATCTCGGTGACAACCAGAGTAAAGATAATGAAATGATGCATGATTTACGAACTCATATGCACATCACGCATTGCATTTACGTAGAGCTTATTGAGATTTTTATCTCATAATGTGTCTGTATGGTGTAGGGGACTTCGACATAGGTGAGGACGAGATCCCTCCACCTGAAGAGTGATGCAATTGACGGAGGATGATTGCTGGAGTGTGCTGGCGCAGTCGAGGTGCATTTTGACCCGTGGGACTTATGGTTAGGTGTTTTGAGGATTTTTGGGAATTGTCGGGCTAATGGTTGTATAGAAACATTTTAGGGTGTTTGGTTCTGATAGTTGATAGGTTACGTTTTGAGTTTTTAAAACGTTTTGAAAATGTATTTTGTAAATGTTTGGTATTAGGTAAATGTTGTAGTTTTTAAACCGAATCACGCAGTTTGTTTTTACGAAAACGGATTATATTTTAAATGTGCTTTGGTTATGCTTCTAACGTGTTATGAGTCGTTTATTTGGGTGATTGGCAAATGAGAAATCGATGGGGTTGTGAGTTAGTTTATGTTGATGATTATTGAAAGGTTTAGGGTGTTAGTGAAGTATGTTTAAGGGAATTGAAGGAATGAAGAGAAGGAAAGAAGAAAAAAAAAAGGAGAAAGGAGAAAGAGGGGGCGCAAGTCCTCTGGAAAAAATAAAATCCAGAGGACTTGGCGATCGATCGCCCATAAAGGGGCGATCGATCGCCCCTTACAGTCGCCGCTCCCTGGAAAAATCCAGGGAGTGTGGCGAACGTTCGCCACAATGAGGGGCGAACGTTCGCCTCCTTGTTTTCCAAACTGGCGATCGATCGCCTGTTTATGGGCGATCGATCGCCCCTCACATTTTTGGGACAAAGGTCCCTTCTGCCCCTGTTTTGTCTTGTTTCGCCGGCTGATCGTTTTAATGGTTTTAATTAATTGTTTTAAATTTTATTTAAATTGTTTTAAAGTTTGTTAATGGTTTATAAATTTAGACTTCGATCTCGATTTAAAAAGTTTTAATTCCGCTCACATGTACGAGATTTATTTAAGATATAAAGATAAAAAAAAAAATAGTACGGGAAAATTGGGTACAGTGTTAGGGTCGGTACAGTTATACCATGAAGTCAAATTTCTTATTTCAAAATAGACCACATAGTTTTTGACTTATTATAATTGATGACCATTAGAATTCATTTAATTATATAAGTGTCCCAAAAATTCTAACAATCTCCCACTGGACACATATACAATATAATGAATGTAATATCCTTAGTGTGCACATGTTTTGTCATCAAATCTGAGGACATTCCGAACAATCTCGTCCATTAATCTTATTGACATAGGATCAAAACGATCTTCGTTGTATCAATCACAACTAAATCCATCAATGGTCACGTACATCAACATGACTAAATGACATTGATCAATTATGAATTAGTGACATGAAAGTTACATGCAAGGTGATCTGTTCATGTTAATTTTCAACTGGTCATACTTAACTTTAGTGAGATTAAACTTTAAACATAATTGTACAAAGTGTAATGAACTGAATAATACTTCATTTCTTATCAGAATAAAAATACATAAATAAATGTTTATAAAATAAGCAAACTAAAAACAACCAAACTACAAACTCCCACTCAAACTAGAGATCATCCATCTCTACGATACCCATACGAGCAGTATGCTCATGAAAGACACTAGGCGGCAAAACCTTTGTCAGGGGGTCTGCTACCATGGAGTTTGTACCTAAGTGTTCTATAGAAATCTGCCCACTTTGTACCATTTCTTTCACAACAAGGAACTTGATATCAATATGCTTTGACTTCGTCGAGCTCCTATTGTTGTTTGAATATAACACAGCTGATCTATTGTCACAAAATAATCCAAGGGGTCTTTCAATCCCTTCCAGAATACGTAGCCCAGCGACAAAGTTCTTCAGCCATATCGCATGATTTGATGTCTCGTAACAAGCAACAAATTCTGTTGCCATAGTGGAGGAAGCTGTAAGTGCCTGTTTGGCACTTCTCCAAGAAATGGCTCCACCAGCTAACAAAAAAATGTAACCCGAAGTAGATCTCATACTGTCTTGGCATCCCACAAAATCGGAGTCAGAATACCCAATGATCTCAAGACGGTCTGATCTCCTATATGTGACCATGTAATTCTTGGTTCTTTTCAAGTATCTCATAACTCTTTTGGCTGCTTTCCAGTGATCCATACATAGGTTGCTTAGATATCTACCCAACACACCTACTATGTACGCAATATCTAGACGCGTACAAACTTGAGCATACATAAGAATTCCTACCGCCGAAGCATAGGGAATCTTTTGCATTTCTTGAATTTCAAGACTTCCCTTAGGGCATTGTTTGAGATTAAACTTGTCTCCCTTAGCGACCAGGGTGTTACCTGGTTTACAATCTTGCATGCTAAATCTCTTAAGTACTTTATCGATATAGCTCATTTGTGACAATCCAAGAATACCTTACAAACGATCTCGATGTATCTGAATTCCTAATACAAATGAGGCCTCATTAAGATCTTTCATCTCAAAATTTCTTGACAAAAAACTCTTGGTTTGGTGCAATAAGCATATATCGTTTGTGGCAAGCAAAATGTCGTCTACATATAGAACCAGAAATATGTGCTTACTCTCACTGAACTTGTGATACACACAATCATCGACTAAATTCACTTCAAAACCAAATGAGAGAATTATTTCGTGAAATTTGTGGTACCACTGACGAGACACTTGCTTAAGCCCATAGATGAATTTATTTAATTTGCAAACCATATTCTTTGGGTCTCCCGACACAAAGTTTTCTGGGTGCACCATATAAATCGTTTCATAAATGTCGCTGAGAAACGCCATCTTTACATCCATATGATGTAGCTCAATATCAAAATGCGCAATAAGTGCCATGATTGTCATAAAAGAGTCCTTAATTGAAATCGGAGAAAAAATCTCTTTATAGTTAACCCTGTATTTTTGAGTAAAACCTTTTGCCACAAGACGAGCTTTATACTTCTCCACATTACCGTTTGAATCCATTTTGGTCTTAAAAATCCATTTACAACCAACAGGTTTTGTACCTTCCGGTAGTGGGACAAGTTCCCAAACTTTATTGTCTTGCATTGACTTATACTCCTCATTCATTGCTTCGACCCACTTTATCGAATTGGAACTTTCTATGGCTTGATGAAAGTTGATAGGATCATCTTCCATCATGCCAACATTATCCTCATGTTCCCGGAGAAATACTACATAGTAATCCAAAATAGCACTTCTCCTTTCTCTCGTGGACCGCCGCAATGGCACTTAGACCTCAATCACTTCTTCAAGAGGTTGTTGAGTTTGTACCTCTGGGAGATCAACGATGTCTTGATTTTCTGAAATTTCGATATTATTAATGACTAGAGTGGAATCCTAATCATTGTCTAAAGCAATCGGAATAGGAATTAACTCCTCATTAACCGTAGTGGAAGTTGATTCTTCCTTAAAGACAAAGTCCTTTATTTTATTCTTCCCCTAAACTCAATATCCTCGAAGAATATAGTTGTACCCGTTTCAAAAATTGACCTTGATTTGGGATCATAAAACTTATAGCCCCTCGATCGCTGGGAATAGCCAATAAAGTAGCTGCTTACAGTCTTGGGATCAAACTTATTCTCATGTGGCCTATAAGGCCTTGCCTCAGTTGGACATCCCCAAATATGAAAATGCCTCAGACTGAGCTTTAGCCCCGACCAAAGCTCAAAAAGTGTTTTAGCAGCTGCTTTTGTCGGCACCCTATTCAGAATGTATACTGCCATCTTTAGTGCCTTACCCCAGAGTGATTTTGGCAAGGATGAATGACTAACCATACTCCTTACCATGTCCTTTAGAGTGCGATTTTGTCTTTTTGCTACATCATTCATGCTTGGACAGCCTAGCATGGTGTATCGTGGGATGATACCACACTCCTCCAGGTATTTGGCAAAAGGCCCTGGACATTGTTCTCCCGAACTATCATACCGACCGTAGTATTCACCACCACGATCGGACCTTATTTTCTTTATCATTTTGTCGAGTTGATTTTCAACTTCAACCTTGAATGACTTGAACACGTCTAATGTTTGAGCCTTTTCATGAATAAGAAATATGTATGCATATCTCGAAAAATCGTCTATGAATGATACAAAGTAGCGTTGACCATTCTAAGAAGGTGTTGGAAACGATCCACAAACATCGTTATGTATCAATTCTAAGACTTTCTTAGCCCAATATGCACCTAATTTCTTGCCTTTGGTTTGTTTTCCTTTAATGCATTCAATACAGACATTAAAGTTCGCAAAATCAATGGAATTTAGAATTCCATTTGACACAAGTCGTTCTACTCTATTTCTAGAGATGTGACTTAAGCGCTTGTGTCACAATGCACCAGAATTATCATTATTTAGCTTTCGTTTTGTACCTTTTGATTCAACATTTAGGGTTTCATGATATAAAGCATTTGTATCAAGCAAATAGATATTGTTATATTGCATAAGCGAACTAGTTCCAACAACATTAGAATTAATAGATAACATAAACTAATTGTTTCCAAAGGAACAAGTGTAACCAAATTTGTCCAAATAACAAACAGAAACCAAATTTTGTCTAAACGATGGTACAACAAAAGTATCCATTAAATCCAAATAGAAACCAGTACAAAGCAACAATCTAAAATGACCAATTGCTTCCACTTCTACCGACTTTCCATCGCCCACATAGATACTTCTTTCAGCATCACTTGGCTTTCGGTAGCTCAGGCAACCCTGCATAGAAATACTGATGTTAGTTATAGCACTGGAATCTAACCACCTAGTATTTCTAGGTACTGAAGCTAAGTTAACTTCAGAACAAATCAAATTAAGAAATGTACATTTCTTCTCACGCCACGCGCGATACTTGGCACACTCCTTCTTTATGTGTCCGGATTTATTGCAGAAGAAACAAAGGTCACTACCTTTATGTTGTTTCTTCTCACTCGGACCCGCAACATCTACATTCTTTTTTTTCTTGCCCTTGTCCTTAGAGGTGCTTGCTAGATGAGCACTTTCTGTCTTCTCTTGCTTCAATCTCTCTTCCTCTTGGACACAGTGAGAAATCAGTTCATTCAAACTCCACGTTTCCTTTTGATAGTTAAAACTGACCTTAAAGTGGTTGAACTGAACTGGAAGAGAAATCAGGATGAGATGCACAAGTAAATCCTCGTGCAAATTCAGCTTTAGTGCCTTCAGTTTCGAAGCAAGATGAGACATCTCCATGATGTACTCCCTTATGTTTCCCTCGCCCTTATATCTCATTGAAATCAAACTCTTCAGAATAGTGCTTGTTTCAGCCTTATCGCTTTTGGCAAAGCACTTCTCGATCTCTGCAAGGTACTCCTTGGCATTGGTTGTGTCCTCAGACACTGCACCACTAAACACCTTCGGAATGACGCGCTTGATGATCATCAGACTCATGCGGTTGGAGCGATCTCACTTCTCAAATCTAGCTCTCTCTTTAGAGGAGCTAGTTACCATAAGAGTAGTGGGTTTCTCCATCCAAATCGCAAGGTCCATGTCCATGCACCCGAGAACTATCTGAATGTTCTCCTTCCAGTCCTTAAAGTTGGTACCATTAAGGATCGGCACTGAACTTAGGTTGGCAGAAATATTCACAACATTCGCTGAAAGAGAACACTATAAATCATAAATAACATAATTACAACCATAATTATCAATTAAAATTCAAAATAATTGGCAAATCCCATCTCAAGATACTTAGCACACCATTAATTTCAAGTCTTTGGACAGTAAAATTAACTGCAAGTGATACTCTTGTTGTAATAATCAAACACTAACAATAATGCATGACAGGATTGATTTATTATTCTCATGTAAAATCCTTATAATCGTTACGTGTTTACTATCACAAGTAATTATGTAGTCCGACCAACTATTAACCTTCCTTTGGGCCGATAAATAATCGCATGAACTTATACACTTACAACATTCAAAATTCATCATGAACAATCTACATAAGAGAGGTCACTTTGGCGACATCTTATTTCAATTTATCCAATCGAAATGATGAACTATAATAACTTTATTATATAGTATGCCAATTAAATGAATTCAATCGATTTTTTTTTTATAAACTACCGTAACCAGAGAATACATTATCCAAAATATTCTATAATGCATAAAACATGACAAAAGAAGAGAAAAAAAAATAAAAAATAAAAAGAATCGCAAGCACTGAATCCTTGGTCAAAGAAAACTTTATTTGGTACAGAAGTTGAACGAAAATTAATATTAAATTTCCATCAAAATTTTCTTTGGTCAAAGAAAGCTTTATAGGCTGCTTTATTATTTTTTTTTTAACCAATAACAGTGAGCGACGTTTCTCGGCAAGGAAAGGCTGCTTTATCGGGCAACAGAGTAAGGGCTTCATTAACAGAAAGAAAATTTTTTAAAGATCACACCAAAATTAACTTTATCATCCTCAAATCAAGAATAAGATTAAGGGCTTTGATACCAATTGTAGAACAAAATTTCTCTAGAATTAATGTGTTTCTAATCCCAAATGAAACTTCACCAAAGAATCACAATCTTGTTCTTGATTAAATATAAAAAAACGAATACGAAAGCGTACCTGAATCTTTAGCCATAGCTTATAGTGGTTTTGATCTTTCAAAATGTAGAATTTTCTTGGGTTCCTAATTCTCTTTGTTGATGTGGATACTGAAAGATATCTTTTTTCTTCTACATTTGGGGACCATAACTCAACTGCCTTATAGCAGTTATAAAATTTTTGCCTATTTCTAATTTGGCCCCTTCATCAAATTAGAAATTCCGCATATGGTATCTACAATAAATATTCATGACAGTTATACCCTGAAGTCAAATTTCTTATTTCAAAATAGACCACATAGTTTTTGACTTATTATAATTGATGACCATATGAATTCATTTAATTATATAAGTGTCCCAAAAATTCTAACAATATGTTGTCATAGATAATGCTACAATTGTTTTTGTGCATTTTCTTCTTATAATTGGATTTTTTTTTATAATAGCCAGCTTATGCAATTTGTTACTAGCGCTCAAGTGAAGGTAAGTATTGGGAGAACTAAAATAGTCTGATTTTTGCTAATCAAATGGCGTTGATAGAGCCTGAGTCGAGAAGAGGTAATTTCTGTTAGAAAGGAAAATACTATTTTTAGTAATTGATCAAGTCATACAACTGGTATGTGAATACTTTGTTGATATAGACGTGGAAGAAACCAGTGATTAGGGAATATATTAATCCCGAAATAAAAGTGTGTCTGATCTCGGTAGATCTAGATGATGAACTTTGTTGATTCGATCATGAAATTATTGTCTCTGAAATAAAGGTGCATTTGATCTCGATATCTCTACACGATGAGCTTCATTCATTATGAGATTCAAAAGATGATGTTTGGAAAAGTAGGTCTCCACGTTAATCTTGTTCCTTAGATATTTGTTTAGGAAAGAAATATAACTCTTTGAAATTATATAGAAAAGAATTAGTAGATTATACTTTGAAATGAATATCACACAAAATCAGTGAAAAATGTCACTAGTAAGTTGACGGTTGTCTATCAAGAGTGATGCATGCAAAGGAAATTTAATTTCTATCACATTCTACTATGTTTATTTTATTACATCTCATCTTCTTCTTCAATCTTTTGCCCAAATCCTCTTGGACGAGGCCTTGCTCTTATCTTCTTCTCTTGCCACCCTTCTTCTTCATTTTGCTCTAATCCTAAATTTTTTTGAAAGTTGAGATATAAAAATGGAGAAAGTGTGAAGATTGAACATACAAAGATGATGTATAAACTTAGCATTTGAAAGCATGTTTGATATCTCCGTATTGCAGATGTAAACTTAGCAAACAGATCTCTCAAGGAGCATACTCTTGATTTCTATAGTATTCCTTGTTTTCTAACTCCTCCATGGAATTATATTCATTTGGACACTCATTTATGCCTTTGAAACTTTGCATCTTCGAGCCTTGTGTCGATTCCCAATATAGTCACCGTTTTGATTTTCACTCGTTGAGTGGAAGAGAAGCAAGCCCTTGAAATCATCCAACATCTGACTGCATGTGCTCGACACATGAAATATTTAACTATAAAAAGGTAACGGCGAATTTTTACTTTTTCATTTTGCATAGATTTTTTTTGGGTAGTTAACAAAAAAATCATTGAATTATGAAATCATTAACAAACTCATTCTTATATTATGTCCGTTAGCAAAATCGTCTTTAAACTATGCTTCCGTTAACAAAACATTCTTTGGGGACACCTAGTTTCCTAATACGGCCTCCTGCCGTGAAAGTCTGCAAATTTGCAGGGGCTCTGCAAATAGAGGATTCGAAAATGCTATATGTCGCAGGAGCCCATGTAATAGTTCAGACTTTTATTATTGTAATTTTTCAAATTTTTGATTACATTTTATGAACAAAAATGTACTTGTGTATATTTATACGAAATGAATATGTAAATTAAGGTTGGAAAAAGTTGTGGTGTAGAAGAGATAAAATAAGAAACAAAAATATGACAATTTGAATAAAATAAAATAATAGGATTTTAGATTAATAATTTTGATTAATTAAATAAATAAATTAGATTAAAACTAATTTAATTGGGTTATATTTAAATTAAGTATGATTAAAGATTTATTTAATCAAGGTATTTTGGTAAATACTCTCAAAAAGGGGAGGGCAAAATGATTTTTTTCCTAGGATAAGTATGGTTTAATGGTAATTAACTATTAAATCACTATTACCAAGGTGATATGTGACATTGATATGTGGTTTTACGTGAAGAGAAAGGAAATAGAGAGAAAGAAAGAGAGAGGGAGAAGAATCAGAGAAGGAGAGAAGAAAAGAGAAAGAAAAGAGAGAAGGAAAAAAAGGAGAAAAAGATGGTGAAAAACTTGACATTTGGAGTTGATCTTCAAGGATAAAGTGTTCATCTTGGTGAGAGGAGCATTTTAGTGAAAAAAATTGACAAGTTTGGTGGAAATTCTGCGTGAAGTGGAGGAACCGACGTATCGGTAAGTAAATCTAACGGTTAAAATAATTAGTTTATGCTTTATTGCATTACTAGATGGAGATAGTTTAAATTTCTGCCTTGGTTTTGGATAGGTTTAGAGATTATTGTGATTTGGTTGAGATTGGATGAATGGAACTAATAAATTGATATGTTTTTATACAAATTGGACAATGAATTGTAAAAAATTATTTATTTCTGATTTTATTGAAATATTAAAACATAGAATTTTGAAAACGATGTTTTACGTTGAATTGAACATATTGATATCGATTGCATGAGTGAGTTGGGTTGCATTATTTTAAACGTGCATAATATTGCTTTATAAATATTTTAAAGCATGCATTTAGAAAGGAGGAAGTTGGAAGTCGTGGTGACATAAGAACCCATTGGACTGGACTTGCCTCTTTCTGTGCGATAATTATGACTATGAAACTGAGTAGTAGATTAATTATATGTTCTCCTTGGGTTGAAAATCCCTAAACCTCTAGAGGGAGAAATGCAAGAGGAGTTTTACAACCATACCAGAGAAAGTCCAGAAATTTGTAGAGGTGTGTGATAGTAATATGAGTCGGTCTAGAGAGAATTGCATTTTTTATTTCAATCTGAATGTGAAAAGTTGTTTTGGGAAATGTGATGGAAAATATGGTATTAATTCAGGTGAATTAAATTATAATTGCATTGGATTTGTTTATGTATATATATAAAGCTATCAATAAATCATGGAATGATTTTAATAACTTTGAATCTAAAAGTACATATATTTTATAACAATTGCATAGATTTCAAAGCACATACGTGATATTTAAAATGATTCCAAACTTAAATCATGATTAGGTGGAGGTTGGAGATTGATCATAGTTAGTGTGGATAGAGTCTGAGCTAACTATTCTAGCTGCTAGACTTATTTACTAGACGCAAAACTCATTCTGTGGATATTTATATTTTTTTTAGATAACGAGATCATTCACTGAGACGAGAAAACAAAGGCAACATAAAGGACTAGAAATGCATAAGATAAACAATCGAGGTAGATGGTTTTCTTTTGTATTGGGACCGAGACAGACAGTTTAGAAATCTTATAAACTCTTTTTGAACAATCACGTGTATGATCTTTTATAACTATGTTGTAGTTTCCTTAGAGACTCTAATGTATAAATATATATATTTAATAATTTATACCTGTTAAACAGATGGTTGAGAATATATATCTATATAAAAACTGTTTGGAAATATCTTATTTTAAGATGTCAGGTACAAGGAGAACGAATTTAGATAAAAATACAAAAGTATCCATGCAAGTTGAAAACTTGATATATGTCTTCCCACCTCGGGAATTCAATTCTCCAGTCGGGGCCGGGTTCGGCGAGACCGGGTCTTGATAGCCCACGACTTAAGTGCGGACCCTGGCCGCAAAAGACCGACATGTATACGCGAGCGTCCGTATGAAATATTTTTTAACGGAAAACTTGACGATAATAGTTGTTTTGTTAACGAATCATAGTTTTAAGGCAATTTTGTTAATCAATATATTTTAACGGTGAGTCTGGTAAAGAATTTATAATTCGAGTTTTTTTTTGTTAATTACATTTTCTTTTTCTTTTTCAAAAATAAAATGTAGGAAAAAGTTCAATTTAGCCCCCAACGTATGAGGTCAATGGTCAATTGGTGTAGCACCCGGTTCCATTGAACCAAAAATTTAATCTAACATTAATAATGAACTTTTATAGAAGAGTTGGGGAGAGTTATTGATTAGGTTAATAAATGATCAGGCGAGGGCATGATGGTAATTAGAATTTTACATAGTGGATAACATATTTAAGGAAAAGTCCAGTGAGAGTAGCCGCCACTATCCCTTATTTTCCTCTTTTGGTGTTCAGCTCGAGCAGTAGAACTCTCTAAGCGATTCTCTCGCCCGATTCTCCTTCAGCCTAGGTAAGTCTTGTTTTCTTGCATTTTAGCGATTAGTTTACTGAGAGAATACAATGTGAAGGTTTCGAGGTTTCTGTGATTGAGGGTGGGTTCAGGTTCTTGGTGATAAATGGGGATGCACGGGTAGTAGAGTTTCAAATCGATTTCCTCAAACATATTATTGATTTTTGGTAAGGTTTAGTAAGGGTTGGATTAACGTACTGTCATGGCCTTAGGTGAGCGAGTTTTGGAGCAGTTGTAACCGAGCATTTCCAGGAGAGCCAGGTAAGTAAAGTATGCATGTGCCTTCGGGCCTACATCACAAAACAGTAGGGTTATACATCACAAAACAGTAGGGTTATGCATGTTGTGAATGATTTTGTATGTCATGCATCATGTTTTTGAAAGATTACGAAAATGAATTTCCATGTAAGAATGGTGAGGTATGAACTGAATGTGACAGAACAGCTATTAAGGGAATTCATCCGCCCCTTAATCGAGTAGAGGATGTATGACATTGGGAGAATTGATCCCACTCCCAAGGGAACCGAGGGATCAGAACAGCTATTAAGGGAATTCATCCGCCCCTTAATCGAGTAGAGGATGTATGACATTGGGAGAATTGATCCCACTCCCAAGGGAACCGAGGGATCAGATCAGTTTATGAACATATGTGTATGCAACTGAGATGAGAAAGTAGAAACTGCATGTTTAGGAATTTATGTTTCAGCAATTCATTCCATTACTACTTTACTTACTTAGCATTAGGCTAATAGATGAGTTTTGTGATGTAGGTGTTGAGGATACTACAAGTGAATTCTCTGAGTTCACTGAGGAATAGGCTGGTTGGAGGAGCACATTCATGTTTCGGCTTGGTAAACTGATGAGGCGGGTTAACTGGTGTCAGTAATCTGAAAGTTTAGTTGACAGTGTTTCAATTTAAATTTGTTGAGTTTCATGATAGAAGTGATTCTGATGTTTTGAATACATTTTTGAGTTCTTTTTATAATAGTGTCTGTTGGGATTTAATGTTGGCACTCACTGAATTTTTAGTAATGTAATGGTTTGAAATGCTTTTGAATGGTTTCAGTGAAGTGAGTAAATTCTTTTCTGTAGGTTAAGTTGTTGTTCTGTTGTCTATCGGAAGATGTCTTCAGTGGAAGCTATCGGATGATATAGAACAAACTTTGTCGTTTAGTGATCAATATATGTAACTTGTTTCATCGGAAGGTGTAGGTTTAAGTCTATCGGATGATGTCTCAGTAAACTCATCGGCAGATGCGTGCTGACGTCATCGGAAGGTGTAGGTTTAAGTCTATCAGATGATGTCTCAGTAAACTCATCGGCAGATGCGTGCTGACGTCATCAGAAGGTGTAGGTTTAAGTCTATCGGATGATGTCTCAGTAAACTCATCGGCAGATGCGTGCTGACGTCATCGGAAGGTGTAGAGAGTATTTTGTCGTTTAGTCACCGGTGGATGTAGAACAAAGTCGATCGGATGAAGGAAATCATTTGGCTGACGTCATCGGAAAATGTAGAGTGCATTTTGTCGTTTTGCCACCGGATTATGTCTTCCATTTTCTGCTTCAGCCCCTTTTTGTTGACTTTGTTCAGCGGGCGATGCGTTTGACTTTTGAAACTTACGAAGTGTTTTGCGATTTAATCTTTTATTCCTTTTGCCGATTATCCCCAAAATTCTAACTGAGTATTCAAGCATTGTACATTAGGCTTGTTTAACTTGATTTTTACTTAAACGATTTCTGCTGCAAGTTTTCAAAAAAAAAAATATGATTGAAATTTTTAGTCATGTACGGGCATAGTGTGACGAACCGGGTTCAGATAACTCGGGGCGTTACAGTATGGTATCAGAGACATTCAGTTAAACCGTTCAAAAGATTACTCATCAGTACCAATCGTCGCATGGAAGTACTCCAACAACTGTAAGTGTTTATGTTAACCTCAGTAATTAGATATTTATGAACATAGTTAACCTTGTACAGGAAGTGAGTTAATGGCCAGACGCCCAGGGAGACCTAGGATACAGAGGGAAATGCCAAACTTGAGGAGTGAGGAGGAACCTAGTGTTATCAGACAATTAACAGACTTGGTACGTCAGCAAACAGACTTAGTGCGTCAGCAGTCTGATCAGTTGGGGGTGTTACTGAACCGAGAGGTACAGGGGAGTGCCAACTCAGGTTCTAGCAATGAGCATTCAGGAGACAGATTCCGAAAGCTTCAGCCGCCCACGTTTTATGGAAAATCATCTAATCCGATTGTTGCTGAAGAGTGGTTGAGGAAGATTGAAAGCATGCTCCGGTGTGCCAACGTCGGAGAAGGAGACAAGGTCACCCTGGCAACCTTTCATTTTGTTGGAGACGCCCAGCTTTGGTCGGAGACAATTGAGACCACCACTGACATTCTGACTATGATTTGGTCACAGTTTAAGGACATTTTCTATGAGAAATATTTTAATAGCACAGTCCAGGCAGCAAAGAAGGTAGAGTTTTTGAACTTGAAGCAGACGGGGTCTGTGGCTGAGTACGTTAGACAATTTGAGTCCCTGTCCAGATTCGCTGGACACTTTACACACCGAAATGAAGATAAGGTGTTTCAATTCATGAATGGACTGAAACCAGAAATGTATAGAGGGGTCAAGTTTTCGGGTTATAAGGGTTTGCCCTTCAGTGATGTTGTGTCCACAGCATTGGAAGTGGAAGAAGCTGAACTGAAATGCGCTGGACTAAAGGAAACCCTGAGAAAGTTTGTTCAACCACCGCCGCAGAGAGGAGTGAAGAGATCCAATGAAGGCCAGCACAGCCAAGGGATAGGAAAGAAGGTACCAGATACCAAGACGTTTCCTCTGTGCCCAAAGTGTTCGAAGAATCACTCGGGCGAGTGTAGATTTGGATCGGGTAAGTGCTTCAACTGCGATGAGGTTGGACACTTGTACAAGGATTGCCCAAAGCCCCGGATCGTTCGATGTTTCCATTGCAACAAGGTTGGCCATGTCAACAGAGACTGCCCGGCTTTGAAGGGTGGCCCTGCCAGGATTAAGCCAAGAATATTCTCCATGATGGAGTCAGGCGATGAGGACCAGTCTGCTGTAGTGTCAGGTACTATATTGATTCATTCTGTACCTGTTTTTACTTTGATAGATTCGGGTGCAACTCATTCTTTTATAGTCTCTGCATTTGCTGATAAGTTAGATGTACGGTTTACTCCTTCTGAGCATGTGTATAACGTAGCATTACCTTCTGGTGAGCACATGCACTCCAGTCAAATGATGCCTGATAGTGTGGTGTTAGTAGGGAACATGAATTTGCCTGCTGATCTTATTGTTATGGACATAATGGGATTTGATGTGATCCGAGGAATGGATTGGTTGTTTAAGCATTATGCTACAATAGATTGTAGAACTGGAATTGTTAGTTTTCAACCCCCTAGTGGTTTAAACCATACCTTCCAAGCCCTGAAGAAGAGTAAGGAAATGACTGTAATGACTTCTGTTAGTTGTAGACCCTCCCTTTGCAGAGAGTATTTGTGCTTTTTGGCCAGTGTTTTAGACACACAAACAGTAGAAAAATCAAGCCCCAAAAATGTTTTAGTTGTCCAAGATTTTCCAGAAGTATTTCTAGATGACCTTCCTGGTTTGCCACCAGATAGGAAAATTGAATTTGTGGTAGATGTTTACCCCGGCGCTGAGCCAGTATCTAAGAATCCATATAGACTAGCACCAGCAGAACTTAAAGAGTTGAAGAAACAGTTAGAGGATTTGTTGGAGAATGGGTTCATACGCCCTAGCTTTTCACCATGGGGTGCACCTGTCCTTTTTGTCAGAAAGAAAGACGGATCAATGCGTATGTGCATAGACTATAGAGAATTGAATAAGCTAACTGTCAAAAACAAGTATCAACTGCCGAGGATTGATGATTTATTTGATCATCTTAAAGGTGCAAGAGTTTTCTCTAAAATTGACCTTAGGTCCGGTTATTACCAGTTGAAGGTTAAATCTGAAGACATCCCAAAGACTGCCTTTCGCACAAGATATGGACATTATAAGTTTTTGGTTATGTCTTTTGGTTTGACAAATGCGCCAGCAGCATTCATGGATCTCATGAATAGGGTGTTTCGCGAGTATTTGGACAAGTTTGTCATTGTATTCATTGATGACATTTTAATCTATTCTAGAACTAAGGAGGAGCATGCAGGACCCTAAGCTTGGTGTTAGGATTGCTGAGGCAACACCAAATTTTCTAAGTGTGAGTTTTGGTTGGACAGAGTTCACTTTCTTGGCCATGTGATCTCTGGAGACGGGATATTTGTAGATCCAGCCAAGGTTCAATCAGTTAAGGAATGGCCTCAACCGAAGAATGCCACTGATATCCGAAGTTTCCTTGGATTAGCAGAGTATTATAGAAAATTCATCGAGGGATTTTCAAAGATTGCCACACCCCTTACTATGTTAACAAGGAAAAATGTGAAGTATAATTGGACTGATAAATGTGAATCCAGTTTCCAGACCTTGAAGCAGAAACTGACCGATGCCCCAATTTTAACTCTTCCTGTCGAAAATGGTAAATTCAGTATTTATTGTGATGCTTCCAAGGTTGGACTTGGTGGTGTTTTGATGCAAGATGGAAAGGTTATAGCTTATGCTTCTAGGCAGTTAAAAGTACACAAAAAGAATTACCCCACGCATGACTTAGAATTAGCTGCTGTGGTTTTTGCATTAAAGATTTAGAGGCACTACCTGTATGGAAAAACCTGTGAGATATTTTCGGATCATAAAAGTCTGAAATACATTTTCACGCAAAAGGAACTGAATATGAGGCAACGTAGGTGGTTAGAGTTTGTCAAAGACTATGATTTTGAGATTAAGTACCACCCTGGCAAGGCGAATGTAGTGGCTGACGCTTTGAGTAGAGTGACCCCTTTAGTTTCTGCATTGACTCTAGACATACCGATAGCTTTAGAGACAGAATTCCAAAGATTTAACCTGCAAGCTGTGTCTAGTGTGTCAGCCATGCTTTCGGCCATATCTTTGAGGCCAACTATTTTGGAGAAAATAAAGGAAATTCAAATGAATGACGTTGAATGTAATAAGTATAAGTTGTGCATAAATTCTACTGACAAGTCGGATTTCAACTGCTCAGCTGATGGAATTCTCAAGTTTCGAAATAGATGGTTTGTTCCGGCTGATACCGAACTTAGAAAGGAAATCCTATCTGAGGCACATTCCTCCAGACTTTCTGTTCATCCTGGAAGTACGAAAATGTACAGAGATCTCAAGCAACATTATTGGTGGCCAGGTATGAAGAGAAGTGTGCCGGAGTATGTGGAGTTATGTCTGGTCTGCCAGCAAGTCAAAGCTGAACATCAGAGGCCTGCTGGAACATTGCAACCCTTACCAGTTCCCGAATGGAAATGGGAACAAATAACTATGGATTTTGTTATAGGATTACCGAGAACAGTAAAAGGTCACGATGCAATTTGGGTAATAGTTGATCGTTTAACCAAATCAGCTCACTTTCTGCCAATGAAGATAACATACTCGATGGATCAATTGGCTGAGTTGTATGTGCACGAGGTTGTTAGACTGCATGGAGTTCCAAGCACCATAGTTTCAGACCGAGACTCCAGATTTACATCTAAGTTTTGGAAAAGTTTGCACAAGGCAATGAGAACACAGCTTAGTTTTAGCACAGCCTTTCATCCTCAAACTGATGGACAGTCCGAGAGAACTATCTAAACGTTGGAGGATATGCTTCGTGCATGTGTACTGGAATTTCAAGGTTCTTGGAGTAAGTATATACCATTGATTGAATTCTCTTATAATAACAGTTTTCAAGCAACAATAGGCATGGCACCATACGAGGCATTGTATGGACGAAAGTGCAGATCTCCATTATATTGGGAAGAAGTTGGAGAAGCACAATTGATTGGTCCTGATATTGTGCAGCAGACAGTGGAGAAAATTGCTCTTATCCGACAAAGAATCTTAACAGCTCAAAGTCGGCAGAAAAGCTATGCAGACAAAAGACGAAGAGAATTAGAATTTGATGTTGGTAATTAAGTTTTCCTTAAGATGTCACCTTTCAAAGGAGTTGTGAGATTTGGGAAAAGAGGCAAGTTGAACCCTAGATACATTGGACCTTTCCAAATCGTGAAGATAATTGGGAAGTCAGCATATCAACTTCAGTTACCAACTTCTCTGGAGGGAGTTCATAATGTGTTTCATGTTTCCATGCTTAAGAAATGCGTTAGAGATCCTTCACAGATTATAGAACAGCAGAACATTGAAGTCCTTCCTACTCTTGCATTTGAGGAGAAACCAGTAAAAATCTTAGATTATGCAGTAAAGGTATTACGCAACAGAGAAGTTCCACTGGTAAAAGTCTTATGGCATAACCAGAGCGTTGAGGAGACAACTTGGGAACGCCAGCAGGACATGATGGACCAATATCCAGAACTATTCATGTACTGAATTTTGAGGACAAAATTCTTTTAAGGAGGGTAGATTGTAGCACCCGGTTCCATTGAACCAAAAATTTAATCTAACATTAATAATGAACTTTTATAGAAGGGTTGGAGAGAGTTATTGATTAGGTTAATAAATGATCAGGCGAGGGCATGATGGTAATTAGAATTTTACATAGTGGATAACATATTTAAGGAAAAGTCCAGTGAGAGTAGCCGCCACTATCCCTTATTTTCCTCTTTTGGTGTTCAGCTCGAGCAGTAGAACTCTCTAAGCGATTCTCTCGCCCGATTCTCCTTCAGCCTAGGTAAGTCTTGTTTTCTTGCATTTTAGCGATTAGTTTACTGAGAGAATATAATGTGAAGGTTTCGAGGTTTCTGTGATTGAGGGTGGGTTCAGATTCTTGGTGATAAATGGGGATGCACGGGTAGTAGAGTTTCAAATCGATTTCCTCAAACATATTATTGATTTTTGGTAAGGTTTAGTAAAGGTTGGATTAACGTACTGTCATGGCCTTAGGTGAGCGAGTTTTGGAGCAGTTGTAACCGAGCATTTCCAGGAGAGCCAGGTAAGTAAAATATGCATGTGCCTTCGGGCCTACATCACAAAACAGTAGGGTTATGCATGTTGTGAATGATTTTGTATGTCATGCATCATGTTTTTGAAAGATTACGAAAATGAATTTCCATGTAAGAATGGTGAGGTATGGACTGAATGTGACAGAACAGCTATTAAGGGAATTCATCCGCCCGTTAATCGAGTAGAGGATGTATGACATTGGGAGAATTGTTCCCACTCCCAAGGGAACCGAGGGATCAGAACAACTATTAAGGGAATTCATCCGCCCCTTAATCGAGTAGAGGATGTATGACATTGGGAGAATTGATCTCACTCCCAAAGGAACCGAGGGATCAGATCAGTTTATGAACATATGTGTATGCAACTGAGATGAGAAAGTAGAAACTGCATGTTTAGGAATTTATGTTTCAGCAATTCATTCCATTACTACTTTACTTACTTAGCATTAGACTAATAGATGAGTTTTGTGATGTAGGTGTTGAGGATACTACAGGTGAATTCTCTGAGTTCACTGAGGAATAGGCTGGTTGGAGGAGCACATTCATGTTTCGGCTTGGTAAACTGATGAGGCGGGTTAACTGGTGTCAGTAATCTGAAAGTTTAGTTGACAGTGTTTCAATTTAAATTTGTTGAGTTTCATGATAGAAGTGATTCCGATGTTTTGAATACATTTTTGAGTTCTTTTTATAATAGTGTCTGTTGGGATTTAATGTTGGCACTCACTGAATTTTTAGTAATGTAATGGTTTGAAATGCTTTTGAATGGTTTCAGTGAAGTGAGTAAATTCTTTTCTGTAGGTTAAGTTGTTGTTCTGTTGTCTATCGGAAGATGTCTTCAGTGGAAGCTATCGGATGATATAGAACAAACTTTGTCGTTTAGTGATCGGTATATGTAACTTGTTTCATCGGAAGGTGTAGGTTTAAGTCTATCGGATGATGTCTCAGTAAACTCATCGGCAGATGCGTGCTGACGTCATCGGAAGGTGTAGGTTTAAGTCTATCGGATGATGTCTCAGTAAACTCATCGGCAGATGCATGCTGACGTCATCAGAAGGTGTAGGTTTAAGTCTATCGGATGATGTCTCAGTAAACTCATCGGTAGTCCAATTAGTCCATATCGTTTACGCCGTTTGCAATTCAACCTCTCCCGTTAAATTTGACACGTGCTCCGCACGTGCTCTTTAAAATTCCCAAATTGTCCTTTTTTCTATTTGGAAGAACACCGCCTGCTCCCGATCCAATATTCATGATCGCTCCTTTCTTCCTCGCTAGCATCAATAGGAGAAGAGCTCGTGTAATAATGGTGGTCCCAGCCAAATTCACTTTCACGACGTTCATCCAAACTGTTTCATCCACCTCGTGGAAAAAACTGGCTTTCCGGTATGTGATTCCGACGTTGTTTATCAGTATTCCGACATCCAGATCTCTGGTAACTTCCTTTATCTTTTGAACGCTGACTGCGATGTCTTGTGTGAAATCGAAGACGATGGTTTTGACACTAGTGTTGGGGAAGTGAGTTTGAATTTTGTCAGAAACTGTTCGGAGCTTGTTGAAGCTCCGACTAATGTGGATGAGGTTGAGGCCTTCTCTAGCCAGTTGGTGGGCAAACGACTTGCCGATGCCATCAGTAGCGCCAGTTATTAAGGCCCAACCGCCGTAGTTTTTGAGGTTATTTGGAGGTCGGAAAAAAGAATGAAAAACCCATTTTAGCAGAATGGTAAAATGTTTGAGGAAGACGACGAGGCCGATAGAGGACGGGAAGAGAGAGAGAGAGGACAATTTGAGAATTTTAAAGGGCACAGGCGGAGTACGTATAAAATTTAACAGGAAAATTGACGGGAGGGGTTGAATTGCAAACGGCGTAAACGATAGGAGCTGATTGGGTAAAAAATAAACGTTAGGCGCCAATTAACCATTGACTTTGTATGTTTGAGGGTAAATTGAACTTTTTTTTTAATTTATGATTAAAGTTGAACTGCAAGATTACCAAAATACCCCTGCAAATGTCGCCTTGCTGCAGACGAATAATATCAGGCAACCGCCATTATTTCAGCAGTCTCTTCCTCGTTCTCTAAGGTCATAGGGTTTCGTCTACTTCTTCACAATCTCGAAACCCTGACCATGTACTCCATTATTTGTCACTCGGGACCTCTATCATTTACCAATTTTCCACACACCACCTGTTTGCCTCATCACCTTCTTTTCTCTTCTCGCCGGAGACCTTCCTCTTTGCTTCAAGTAGATAATCGCACCTGTCCAGAATCATTTAGTCGTTTGGGTCTCCGAAAATCGTTTTGTCTCATGGCTAGTGGTACTTTGAAGGCCAATCCTGCGCCGGTGTGCCAATTTTGAGCTTTTTAAATTCCGTTCATATTGTAGTCTCTTATCTTAAGCTATTTCTATTGCTTTTTGAAAGTGTTTTTCAAAATTGTTATATACTCTTTATTGCGATGGTTACTATCAAGTGGGTTTGAGGAATATTTAATTTAAACAGTATTAGACTTACATTTGATATTTTCCTTTTAGTTGATGCATGAAAGTCATTGATATCAATTATTTTTCTCTGTTTTTTTTTTTTTTAATCGGTTTCTTCGTTGACTGTATTCTCTCAATTTGATCTAAGCAAGCTCTCTCTTTCTAATTGGGAATTTTCAGGCTTATTTTTTCCAAACTTTCCTATTTTGACTGATTGTTATGTGTAAGCTTTTTACTCACGTAGAAGTGTGTTACTCTTCCCGGTCTATTAGAATAATTGAATGTTTTGATCTTTTTTATTTCATGATTTCCAAAGCCTTGTCAAGTTTTATGCTTGATGTTTTCTCGTTGCCAAACAGCCCAGAGGCGTAATATACACTGTTGGTGATTTTATGACCGGAAAAGATTATTTGCGTGCTGTAAAGCCAACAACCACGGTTGAGGAAGGTAATGTCGAACTTGGACTTGTGTTGAAATTGGATTTATTTCTGCGATGATTCATTCTTAATTCCTAAGTTCTATGATAATGCTCACAGCTCTCAAAATTTTGGTGGAAAATAGAATCACTGGTTTTCCTGTTATCGACGACGACTGGAAGCTGGTAAATAATTCTCGTCTTATCATGGTGGATATATTTTTTTCGGACTTTTACGCTTTAATGTTCCATCCTTTGAGTTCTAGTTTTCCTGATGAGAATGCCTATTAACCAGATGTCTACCCAAAAACATCATGAAGTCAGATCTCCAATCTATGGAATTGGAGTCTTATTTCTTTCTTGGTATTTGTTGGAACTTATAGCACACCGTTACAATACTTGATCTCATTTTATGATCATTGGTGATGATAAATGACATTCTTTAAAATTGCTTAAGCTCTGATTTTTAGTTATTGTCTCCACCATAATTGGACTTGAAAAGAGAGACAAGTGGCTCTTGGCTAACTTCTTAGATTAATTATTATGTTGCCAATGTCTATTTGGTTGATTCTGATACTGTCAGAAGCTTGGCGTTTGCACCAAAAATCATCAGAAACAAAGTTATCCATTTTAAATTTTACAAAGTTATGTATGCCATTTACTTTTTTGGGTTCTGCGCTTGATTAAGAAGCTGGTTTTTTATTGCAGGTTGGCCTAGTTTCAGATTATGACTTGTTAGCTTTGGACTCAATTTCGGGTAAGATGAAATTGTCAAGTTAATATTTATTTGACGTTCAGATGGTTTCAGAAGTATCTTACCATACACTTTTCATGAATTTAGCGTTCTTCTGTAAGAATTTACTCTGTTATTATATACCCTGCTTTTGTATATGGAAATTAAATATATGGTTTCATCGTATTGCTTTGCAGGAGAACCCGTTACAATACTGATCTCATTTTATGATCATTGGTGATGATAAATGACATTCTTTAAAATTGCTTAAGCTCTGATTTTTAGTTATTGTCTCCACCATAATTGGACTTGAAAAGAGAGACAAGTGGCTCTTGGCTAACTTCTTAGATTAATTATTATGTTGCCAATGTCTATTTGGTTGATTCTGATACTGTCAGAAGCTTGGCGTTTGCCCCAAAAATAATCAGAAACAAAGTTATCAATTTATCCATTTTAAATTTTACAAAGTTATGTATGCCATTTACTTTTTTGGGTTCTGCGCTTGATTAAGAAGCTGGTTTTTTATTGCAGGTTGGCCTAGTTTCAGATTATGACTTGTTAGCTTTGGACTCAATTTCGGGTAAGATGAAATTGTCAAGTTAATATTTATTTGACGTTCAGATGGTTTCAGAAGTATCTTACCATACACTTTTCATGAATTTAGCGTTCTTCTGTAAGAATTTACTCTGTTATTATATACCCTGCTTTTGTATATGGAAATTAAATATATGGTTTCATCGTATTGCTTTGCAGGAATGTCCTTAATTCATCAGTGTTGCTTTTATTGTATTTGACTTTTTTCTTCTTCATATCTGTTTCTTTATGAAGCAGTCTGTAGTTCTCTTTAAATACAGTATGGATTTTATTGTGTTATGATCCTTTTTCAATTCTACTCATTACCTTAGTTTTTAAATGAATCAAAAGCCATATCTGACACTAAATATTTGACTTTCATGTTATGATCAGGTGGAGGAAGCAAGAGCAACAGCATTTTTCCCGAAGTTGACAATACTTGGAAAGTATGTCGAAATCTTCTATAAAAATAATATTTCACTTTATAATATATATATATATATATATATATACATCATTCTATACCATAGCTTATCTCCTGATGATGACAAATTGCAGACGTTTAATGAGGTTCAAAGGTTGCTCACTAAAACCAATGGGAAGGTGGTGGGTGACCTGATGACCCCTGCTCCTTTGGTGGTGCGAGAAACGACCAATCTTGAAGACGCAGCTCGGTATCGACTGACTTCTCTTTACCATTTTTCTTTCTGGTCTATTTCTTCGTTTGAAAGGTGGTCAGATTTTAGACATTGATCAGATTCTTGATTTGCTCGAATGATTGGTTTTTCATGCGCTAGATTGCTGCTCGAGACCAAATACCGGAGACTTCCTGTGGTCGATGCTGAGGGGAATCTGGTAAAGAGCTTCTTTTTTTCTTTTTTGAACTTTCTCCTATGAATTGAGTTCATTGCTTATATTTTTGGGGTGATTGTTTGATTTGTCAAGGTCGGGATAATCACGAGAGGAGACGTCGTAAGAGCAGCATTGAGGGTTAAACGAGAAAACGAGGCGAAAGGGTGATCTCGAGAGCCTTTTGGTTTGGTTTCAGTGATGTTGGTAGTTCAAAAATCCATTTACTTAATTAGTAGGATTATAGAAAGTATGTTAAAAGTCAGTAAATATGTACAATTACCACGCTAATGCAAATATAGCTTCTAATTTAACCTTCTTTTATTTTTCTAAGAATGATTTGTGCAATTAATTTGTGTAACAATCAGAAATAGCTGTGCCGAGATGATCTCAAATCTGTACATTGTTCATTAAAATTGAAAAAATAAGACAAAAAGCCTAATAAAAAGAAAGGCATGATCATACGAGATCAGCCGTCACATACCTCATCCAAACGCAACCATTTTATACCGTTGATTTGTACTTTTATGATTTACCCAAAAAAGAAATACAAGAAGAGTGAAGACGATGCGGGTCACTAGTTTTCACTACCCAGTCTCCTCCTCCGACTCTTCCTGCTCCGGCATCTTGTTCAAATCCACCTGATCCGAAAACCCACCCCCGCCCTTCAACGACGGAGACACCATGCCAGAGGAAGAACGGTCGTATTGATGAGAACTCTCGATGGCATCCACTCTCGCGCCGACCTCCGCGGCTTTCTTCCTTATAGTAGCGGCCGACATATCGTCTCCGGCGGGAACCTTCCATTCTTCCGCCGCCAAAAGCTCCGGGAAGTTAAGCCGCGCTGATGGGCCCCTTAGATGAAAAACGGCAGTGTCGTAAGCCCTAGCCGCCGCCACCGGCGAAGAGTAAGAACCCAGCCAAAGTCTGGAGCGTTTATTCGGTTCTCGAATCTCAGCCACCCATTTTCCCCACTTTCTCATTCGAATCCCTTTGTACGGCCTCTGATTATCCTTTGATCTCTTCTTCGTCGTCCCCTCTCTCGCGTCGTCTTCCCCATCCATCTCTTCAGGAAAATAAAACCCAAAACAACATACCCTAATCACTCCCTCTCCAAAACGACCTAGAAACGTTAAATAAACGCAGGAGAAGGTGAATCTTCATGAAAATCTAACGAGAACGAAACAAGCGAGTTTAAAAGAGAGCGATAGAGCTAGGTCCTCTTTCTGGGTTTTGCTCCAGAGGCCTGTCCTGGTGCTACTACTTGGCTGCCATCCGGACGAGCTTCCACGTTGAATTTATCGGAGAGCAGAAATAACACCAAAAAAGGGCGGAAAAAAGCGAAAATCCAAACTTCACCGACACGATATCTTCTCACCAATACTTTTTCGCAGGTGGGTCTGGATTTTTTAATTCAGTGGAGGGGCTTCGGATTCATTATTTTGCAGGGGTGGGTATTGGAAAGCGGAAGAAGAGAGAGAGAGAGAGAGAGAGAATGGGTGCTCTTCGTTTGGTTTGGCGACTATTTAATTACAAAAGTAATTACACTTTAATTCACTGACTAGGGAGCAGGGAGGTATAGACAGACACTCTTGCACATGATTTTGTCCAAATTAGCTCCATTACTTCAATAAAAACCCATCATTTTCTTAGATCACCCCTACCCAAACTTGCCGTCAGCAACAAGAGAAATTTCAAAAATTCAATTATAATACTTTTCTCAATATGGTAAAAATATGATAATATGCTTCACTATATTTATATTTAATTACAAATTTGAAATTTCCCGAACTAGATTTAAATTTTAAAATAGCTAAAGGATGCATTTTTCTTCGTAGCAAGAATAGAAATTTAATATTTTAATTATTATTTCAAAAAAAAAAAACATATATTAAAAGTAAGTGAACAGTGAGATATTAGAGTGCAGACCCACTATTATTACCATTAATTTAATTTAATAAATAATAATTAATTGTTTTTTATTTTGTGGAAACGACAAGGGGGTAGGTCGGTGGTCGGTGGAGATATATGGTTAAGACATTCGCTTTAATTACACAGAATAATGATTTCAAGCGATTACCCGTTATGCCCTCCCCTCGGTTGTTTTCTAGGAGTGAATTGCTTAGACAAAAAAGGTATTTCACATGCCCCCAATGAAAGTTTGTTGACTTCTACAATTATGCATTAAATTTGATAATATCATTTTGTTTATCCTTCCATTCTAATTAGCAATTTTTACTCTTCCATTCTATTTTTAAAATATATTTATTTAACGTGATAAATAATAATTAATTTAATAATATAAATATTTAATTATTACATTAATTATATTTTAATTACTAAAAATCATTCTTTATTTAAAGAGAGTAAAAGAAATATGTCTAATAGGTGTGATATTACAGTTTTGACCTTTATACTTGGATGTTTTCCTGTGGCGTCATATGCGGGGCAGGTTCTAGGTTTGGTTGTGCACGTGTCGCGATCTAGCTCATTTAGGAGTCGTTTGGTTAGTTGATAATAATTTGAAACCTCCTATAATTATGGTGGTCCGGTCTCTTGACTTGACATGTAGTGTGAAAGTCAAGACGTACAATATTTCTCCCTGGCTAGCTTTTTTGTGCCTTTTTATTTGCATTGACACAATACCTAAATTAGATTAATTAGTAAATAATAGGAACCTAGAGTCAAAAGTTCTGTTAAAACTAGCATATTTCTTGACAATGGCCCAAACAATAATATTTTCGACGCCCTCTATTCAAACACGAGCTTGACGTAGGCATGTCGTCAAAGATAAATCAAGGTTCCAGAAAAGGCTTAGATCATGAGCTCTATGATTAAACGATGTTAATCAGGAGAAGGGATTCTCGGTCGTAAAGCTTCCTGCGTAGGGATCGGACTGAAGGTTCTTTGGTTACATGCCTTAACTATCGAGGATGGTTGCTTTGTAAGTACCTATTTTCGTTCTAATTCCGCATTTTTAACCGTCAAAATTGCTGATCTCGACGCCATTTGAAGAATATCGTTCAACTCTTATCTTTTAAAACTATATGCCTTCTGAGATTTGGCTTAAGGCTTAGTATATAATCAAGTAGGCATATTAAATAAGTCAGGACAATTATTGCTGTGCAGGTGTGCGTGTTTTCTTACATAATTCCTTAAACACACAAATGGAGCTCAAACGTGGTTCACCAACTGCCAATTTTAATTCATTTTGTCTATATTTCAATAGATTATGTTATATAAAAGATAAATTAATGAAAAAATAACACGTACATTTCGATGTCACTATCTATCAGTATTCTTCTAGACAATTATCTGTCCCGACAGATCAACACACAAGGATAGGCGTCCGTAGTTTATGTTTTACCGGGGACTATCCAGCAGAAGCACAATGCAGCCAAATGGGTCTTGTACAAGTCTCAAAGTAGTCTTCTGTGTTTGCACATTAATCTCACACAAACTTTTGTGCTTCCGTGTTGTTTCCTCATTAATTTATATTATACATAATAATCATATCAATAGTGCAGGAGTGAGACTAGCGTAAAGGATTTGAAAATCAAAGGGTTGGCATGGAGCTCTAAGTTTTGGAGGTGTTCAAAAGTAAGACCAAGCTGAAGGCACAAGAAAAGTTCCTCACTTTTACAATAATTAATGCACCAAGGTGGTTGACTCAAAAGATATCACATATTTCCATCGACAGTTAATGACTGTTTTTCACTATCTTGATCACACACGACAAGTAATGATGATTAATATATTTCAACAATCACTAAGAAGTCGCTAAACAAGATTGCATAAACTGACAATTACCGTTATAAGACAGTATCGAGGTTCAGCTCATATTAGCGGTGGATACTGCTTGGCTTGTTGCCGAACTCGTTTCTTGTATTCTGTAGCATCCTACACATGGGAATTATCTCGTGTAAGAATGCGTACTCAATGCGGGAGAATTTACAATTAATGTTATTTGAAAAAGAATGCTACAAAATTCAAATTCTTGCAACCAAATCAACCCCAACTCAGAAGTGAGAAGACGTTGGAGTTCAAAGTAGTGATGAAGCCAGCAGAATTGCTTGACTAAAAACAAAGTCCTATAAGGAAGTCACAAAATTCTACTAGACTGAATCTTTTTTTATTTAACTTCAATATTCAACTTTTTCAACCCTAAAACTCCCATTCACTCTTCAGAACTTTACACCTTAATCTTGAAGCATAACAGATCCAAGCACTAGTTCAAATAAAAGCTATTTTATACGTATTGAATATTTCATTTTGTGTATATCATCAACTACATGGTTGGATTTATTTTTCAGTAAAGTTGTGAAGAATGAGAGTTTTTGGGTTATAAAAAAAAGAATGAATACTCATTATTTTTTAATATTTTGGGAACTCACTCTTTAACAGAGACCTTTTTGTAACTTCTTTTACAGAATAATGTTAGCAAAAGATAACAATGATAGACAACGAGGAAATTTTCATTAAAAGATAGGAAGGCGAGCCTTTCCCATAAATTCTTATCATAATATATCAACAAACTATATACATTTTATTTTTCGCTCAAGACATTCAAACGAGTTATTTTTATTAAAAGATTAAACGAGTTGTATTTAACTACTTTGCAAGATAAACTTCCCTAATGTTTCATGAATATTTTAAGATATCAAAGTATTCTCCTAGAATCTCTCCTAATAAGTAAATGTAATTTCTTTTACTCCACTCCAACTTCCAGGTAGGTACTCAGTTAATTGTTTCCCTACTTTAACATAATTTCTAAATCTATCTCAGGCTATAACGTAAGAATTCAGCAATGGAAAAGCTGAAAATTCCCCATAAACCAGCTATTAGCTAAATTTCCCAACATATCTGGACCTAAAAACTTAAAAAAGACACGCTAGATGCCATGTAAGATGTGTTCGATACAAACACTACACGTTAAATGGGGTGCCTGTGATTCCCAGCTGAAATGCACTTTTAATGCATTCAAAGAATTATATAAACTTGACTTTCATTACACATTATTAATTTTGTTTCCAAAGTACAGGCTGTTAATAAAGTACTTGACAAGTATAATTAAATACCTGGATAAAGAGGTGGTATCCCTCAGTTTGGGCAGGATCAGCAGGATTTGGCTGGTCTAGTAAATCCTGGATTCCAACAAGAATTTGCTTCACTGTTATAGCTGGTCTCCAACCCTACATGTCGACAAATAGTTTTTGTAACAACTTAGTCCTACTCCCACCAAAAATATACATCAGGTTTCATTTGACAAAGGGTTCTTACACTATCCTCGTTAAGAATTGAGAGGCAGACAGTTCCTGAAGGATATACATTTGGATGGAAGAATCCTTGGGGAAATTTACACTTGGGAGGTTTGCTGGGATAATCTTCACTGAAGTGGAGCGTGAGTGGATAAGAACCACCCTCCCAATCAGTCTGCATTAGAGAGAAAAATAAGAATAAAAAAATGTGTACAAAAGTATTGTAAGCCAGTACAAACATACAAAGACAAAAGACAAACCATTAAATAAGTAAAGCACCGCCTTGGTAAGTGATGGATGTACGTAAAGGAAATTGGTTGAATGTAATTCGCTAAATATAATGTGCATGTTCAATATCTCGAACCTTTAAAAATTTATTCGCCAAGTTAAAGGGAAATATGAGAGTCGTGAAAGCATAATGTGTAGTTCAATAAAAAATGATTTTGATTGAATTGGGGCAAGCCTTCCCCATCCTTATGGTTACCTTCACTAACCCCTCCAGCAGTCTAATTTCTTTCAAGCAAATGCTCATCTGTCTATTTCCTACTTAGACAAATAAGGTTACCGGTCATCTGATATGCTTTTTTTTTAGCATTTCTTATGAATCATAGTTCACAATATACATGCAACAGCTGGGATGAAAATTTTTTATTTATCAAAAAACCTTGATCTCGAGAATTCAAAAACAGAATACAAACGAAATAGAATTTGTCAAAGCAAATAAGTGCGACCACAAATTAATAGTGATAAACATAAAAGGAGAAATAAAGACTAAAAATAGTCGACAATGACTATCGAGAAAGGTGAAAAGAATTTACCTAACTAAAATACACAAAAATTAGAAAAGCCCCTTTCTAGATCACCCGTATTATCTTTTCAAAACAATCCTCAAGTGCTACACTTTTAACCTTTATAGAGAATAGAGAACCTAGTCGGATAAACTTAAACTAACAATTACGTCCCGTTAATTAAAGGAACAGGCCCAACAGTGAAAAGAAATTCGAAAGAAAACAAAAAGAACAGACATAATCTCAGAGCGTACCCCAGCTTTTCCAGGCAAAGTGCAATGCCAAACCATTAAATTCACTGTACCATCAGCCAGAGTCTCCGGTTTCGCAACAAAACCCTAAAATTAAAAATCGAACACCAAAATTACCACCGACCAGAACATAGTAACATAATCCGAACCCAGAAAAGACTGGAGAAAAAAAAAAGTGTGCATGTAAGTACAGACATGGGGATGATTCCTTCGCCAAGCTTTCCGCTCCTCAGCAAGACGACCTCGAGCTATACCTCCAGACATGACTGTACGGCTCCCTCTCTCTGTCTTCTTTCTCTCTCCTTTCCCTCGCTCTGCGTACGAGGCGAACAGAGGCGAAGAAGAGGAGGAGACCTTTTGAAGGGAGTGAGCCGAAATGGATGTACGGTCGAGATTTGATCGGGTTGCGCTTGTCGAGATTTGATCGGGATGCGCTTGGTTGATCGGTTGTACGAAAAAACAACCAAACTTGGATCAAATTGAGAATTGAGAAATTATTATTAAATTCAAATAAAAAAATGTAAATTAAAAAATAATGAAAATTCATTTGACTTTTGTAACATCGCGTGAGAATTAAGCCTAGTTTATGACTTCACAATAAACGCACGGGGAGAGGTCGGATCACTTCTCTTGGGCTCCTCTGGCCCATTTCATTTTAATGGGCTTTTTGAAAATAAATTGGGCCTGATGGTATATGTAGATGGCCCACCCTTTTAGAGGTACGACGTATCCAAATTCGTGGCTTCTAGCATGTGAAAAACTCCTAGAATTTGAGCGGGGATGGGAAGGAAATACATATGTTTAATGTTGATTTTGGACCCTTTTTGTGTGATTTGGTTTTGGTTGAATCGAATCATGAAGTATTTTTTGGATTGAATTGGGTCAAATTTTGTGACTTACTATTCGTTATGGTTCGGTTCGATTTCACGGTTTTCGGCACTTAAGAACATGAACCAAATCATGGCTCACGGTTCTTCTACATGCAAATGAAGTTGGATCGAGCGACTCAATTTCCAACGATTCCGGTCCGTTCAGCTTACCGTTCTAGTGGGCAATGCTTCTGATCAATGATCAAGGGTAGGCTGCGATTATTCTGTAAGGTGTGATTCTCTTCGTTTTCCACGTCATGAGTCAGCACAGAACATTTGGTTTGGTTAAAATAATGAATCGGGTAACAGAGATGTGTTAGGTGTGGCTAACAAATCTATCATCTCTTCGCCTGCACCATAGGATCTGTGGAGAAGAATCAAAAGGGGGATTTGACGATTTGTTGCAGGTAGTTTGTCTCTCTCAAATGCACAGCAACTGGGTTTAAGAAATTTGCAGAAATGGCGGTCTCAAACTGGGTAGCTTCAATTTTAAAACTATGACGAAGAAGGGAAAGAGACGTCTGGCTTGTCATCTGTTATAAGGTCACTACTGCTTTACCTTCTTCCTCACAGCCATTGATGTAAGATCACCTTCATTTTTTATTTTCCACGTTGCTTCAACTTTGTGTTTGCTTAGAAGAAAGCCATCTTTAAATAAAACCCTAGTTTTTCCAGACCATAAGTCAGAATCTTCTCCTCCATTGAAGGGAAGAAGAAGATTTAGAGAAAGCTTAGTAAACATGAAGAACAACAATGGCAACACCAAGCTAATCCTGCTTCACCCTTACATTCAAAAGCAAGGAAGCTCCAATCGGCTATGGCTTTTAGCTCTCATTTCTTTCTTCACCATCGCCTTCCTCCTCACTCTCATCTACACTAGAGAATCCACGCCCACTTTTGCAACCTCCGGAACATCCATCGCCGTTTCCTCTTCCGGAGGTCCGGCGAACGCTGCTGCGTTGCATACCACTGTAATCAATACGCTCCTCCATTACGCTTCCAAATCGAACGATTCCTTCCACATGACCTACTCAGAACTAAAACCAATTTCAGAAGCCCTCCGAAAATGCGCCGCCCCTTGCAACTTTCTCGTTTTCGGCCTCACGGGCGAAACCCTTTTGTGGAAAGCTCTGAACAACAATGGCCGAACCATATTCATCGACGAGAATCGTTATTTCGCCGCATATATGGAAGAAAAACACCCTGAAATCGATGCTTACGATGTTCAATACACAACCAAAATGAGCGAGATGAAAGAACTCATAGCTTCCGCAAGAGAGCAAATTCGAAACGAGTGCAGACCAGTGCAGAATCTTCTATTTTCAGACTGTAAGCTAGCGCTGAACGATCTTCCGAACCATGTCTACGAGGTTGACTGGGATGTCATACTGGTGGACGGACCTCGAGGCAACTGGCCGGACTCTCCAGGAAGAATGTCGGCGATATTTACAGCCGGAGTTCTGGCGAGGAGCAAGAAAGGAGGGACTGCGAAAACGCATGTTTTCGTGCATGATTTCTATGGGGAAGTTGAAAGAGTTTATGGAGATGAGTTTCTGTGCAGAGAAAATTTGGTAGAGGCGAGTGATACTCTTGGCCATTACATTGTGGAAAGAATGGATGAGAACTGTTTTCAGTTCTGCCATAACCGAACATTGTCTTCTTCATCTTCATCTTCATCGTCGTCTTCTTCTTAGGACTGTGTTCTGCCGTCATCTTCTCCGTTTTCGTTTTACATTATCTCCGGATCAAAGCATTGAATAGATTAAACATGGGTTTATTTATGGGGGATCCGATTTGTTCTACAAGTTCACAAGGGGTTGAAAAAATAATACTTTTTGATGATATTACCAACTATAATTCAATGGATATATTTTTTTCTTCAAGTTTCAAAGATTAATCATATGTCACATGGAGTAAGAATAAGACTGCTTCTTTTGTTTGATTAGGACGTTGAAGGTTAGAAAACATTCATTAGATCTAAGAAAACATTCAATTTCTATGATTGTGCATTTTATTAATTGTTATGTTTGATGTGCTACTTACTTAATATCTTTGACAAAAACAAAGAACTTAACTTGCTTTAAGAAAAGGTGGTTGAATGGACATGATTACTTTAATTATTATTAAATTTGTAAATATTTTATTATGAGAATGGTTACGAAATTTGTCCCAGCAAAAATAAAAGGCTTTCAATGGTGCCGGAGAATGCGAACCCAAAGGAGATTTGCTGCTATTGAATTCGGAAAAAAAAAAAAAAAAAAGAGAGAGCTCGTGAATATGAGAATCTAACAGTAAGTCAATTTTGTTCTCATGTCTTGTTTTTTTTTTTTAAGGTATCAGATTTGGATTTCTGTCTAGAGTAGAGATGATTGCGTTACTGGAGTTGTGATCGGTGGAGGTATGGCGAATCTGAATCTCTCTCTTTAATCTGTTGATGTAGTTTTGATGTATCGGAGCGAAAGTGGAGTTTTTTAAGGTTAAATATGTTTTGGTGTCTTTGATCGATTAAAGTTGGATTATTGGAGAAAAATCCGAATTTTCAAAGAATCCGATGCATTTCCTCGATGTAGGGGTCCATCGAGGCGTAATTCTGGTCAACTGTAGTGGTAAAATTGACAGTCATAAAGGACTGGTCGACCAAAAAAAGGGTCGACGGGGCATTTTCAAGGTCGACCGGACGTGTTTTAAGGTTGGATTTTTGTGAGATTACTTCTATAAGGTCTCAAAGTTGATTTCTATTCCAATTACGAGTCCCAACAAACTTTTGTAGGTCTAGAAAGCTCACTAATGGATATATGGATTGATAGGTTTCAATGTTTGACCTAAGATATAGACTTCTTGGAATTTTTAGACAGTGGGTTTAGATTTTATATGTCCTTTCGATATATGTATTTATTTATATGTCAAGCATAGTATTGTTTTTCTAAAACATTTTTTTTTTTTGAGACGTGTTCTCAAATAACGTGTTTATTTTTATGATTCGTCGGTTTTGTTTACACTATATTTTTTTATTTTTGCTTGACATATTTTTTTATTGATCATCTTGGTCTTGTTAACCAAGTTTGATTGACTCATATGAGGATCTTATTTTCGTTATGCACATTTGACAGTTGGAAGATATGTTTGTTTGTTATTATTTAGAATAATGAAATAATTGTATGTATTGTGTCCTTAGTTGCAAAACTTTAAACCCGATCGAGATCGTGTATGGCTTTTTGTGATCATCTAAGTATCGTCGTTGTTGTATTATTTGTATATGACATAGTGTGCTTGAAGTGCGTGAGTGAGCCTATTTTCATTAAGATTTTCATATTATACAGTTGGGTCTATTTTAATATGTGTACTATTGCTTGTTTACAAACCAGTTTTTTGAAAATATTTTATACTTGGTAGTTGGTATGCTCATAAATTTTTCTTAACACTAATGTTGAATGTAAAACTTTATGTCTACTGAGTTTAGTCAACTCACCCTAAACGACTCTCTTACTTTCAGGTTTTAGTCTAGAAGACCACTATTAGCCGATGCAAGATTCGTTTGACAATAATTTCTATTTTCAGTCGTTCATTTCTTGAGAGTTATTGTTTGTGAGATAAAACTCTTTTCAAAATGTAAATTTTACATTTTGGCTTGACATGTATTTGGGCATTGGCTTTAATTCTAATTTAAGTATTTTGTTAATTTGTTGTAATAATTAAAGATAAGGGATGAAGGGATTTAGTTCGTTTTTTGGCCAAGTCGTTCATTGTTCTATTTTGGGTCCTACGCTGGTCGTGGCAAGTAAGATCTCTCTTTTGAATAGTACATCGCTTTATGAGGTAAATTTTGAAAACAAAACCATGCATATTTCAATTTGAAATGAAAAATATCGTACTAGCGAGATGAATTGTTACTAAAGCTAGCACCTAATCATAAGTGTGGTCGACGGGAATTTCAAGTCCTCAAGGAGTGGTAGTTGTGCCAAACCATCCTTTTTTGGGTCATAATAATTTAAGATCAAAGTAAATTATGAACGTCTAGCACATAGCAGGAGAGTACAAAATCATATTTGAGTATGATTAAGATGATTGATTCATGAGTTATATATCTCTTTGCACTAGTATTATGCATTTTATAGTGAAATTTGATAACAAAACTGTACAGACTTCGATTCAAAACAAACATTTTCAAACTAGCAGAATAGATTTCTACTTACATAATCGAGCCTAGCACTATAACAAAACTAATGGAACTCTAGCTTGATGAACAAATAAATTTCAAAAGCTATTATTTCAAAGCTACTTGTTATCTTAACTATTTTGTTTCAAAACTAATTCGTTTGATAGATTATCGATAGTGTCTTGCATGCCAACCACTCTTCTGAATTCAAAATCGTTTGCTCTCTATTTTCGCCTTGTAACCACACCTTACTTCAACCAACTACACAAGGAAGCAGAAATTGTTATTTTTCTTAATTATTTTATTAAAACTGATATTGTAATCTCCGAACTCGATCATTTGGTTCATCAAAGGATTCATATTTTCTACTTCGATTTTGGCAATATATACATACAAACATATAGAGATACTAACATACTTATACATAAATGAGTGATTGCCTTAACATTTACATTTTAATTTTGTTCCATAATAAGTCATTATGGTCAGCCAAGGCATTGCTCATCACGCCTCTCCCAACATGTAAACATGGCTGTATGCAATCCTCACATGTATTTAGCTTTCAGATTGAATATTTTATTTGTATAATCAAACATCAGTACTGACATCATTTGATTCTCCATCTCTCCTCGGCCTTCGCTGTAGTGTCCACTCAGGGAAACTGATTACTGGAAATCTTCCTTTCAAATCATCTCCATCTCCATCTCCATCTCCATGGCCACCAACTTCAAGTCCATACCAGTTATCGGTGAATATGCAACCCAGTTCATCTTTTGTTTCGTTTTCCTGATTTGATTCAATTCTCTGGAGATTAGTGACGTTATTGCTGTAAATTTAATGATTGTCGGAAGAATGTTGGAACAGAGGGATAGATAAAAAGGCCAAGATCTTACCTTTCCTCGCGATATTGGCGAGAATCGGTGTTTTTAAATTCACAAGCATGCGATATTGTTGTTTAAAGTATCAAATTTGGGTCTTTCTTTTCTGTAGATGTTAGTCCTCTTTTGGCGATGTCTGATAATCCAAACATGGGTGAGGATCCCGGTGTCTGCAAAGTGGTAAAACAGCTCGACCAAGCTTGTAGAGAGGCGGGCTTTTTCTATGTGGTACTTCTCTTATACTGTTCGAATTTGTGCACCCTTTTGAAATCTATACCTGTTTTTGAAATTTGGATCTATCATTGCTGAATTTCTCATACATCGAGATATAGGTTGAGCTGGAATTTTCAATCTTTCTTATATATTTTTTCTGGAATTTTCAATCGAGATGAATTTTGATGTTCTTTTACCTATGACTGCTGATGTTCTGTGATTGAGTAGAAAGGTCATGGCATTGCTGATTCCCTCATCAGAGACGTTAAAGATGCGACCCACAAATTCTTCAAACTTCCTTATGAAGAAAAAATCAAGATTAAGATGACAGCAGCCAAGGGATTCAGGTTGGATTGGTGAAATGTCAAATTTTTTAGTAAAATTTCAGTACATGTTTGTTTAGAGGATCATCAGTTGACTATCTCTCGACGTATGAATCAACCTCGAAATGCAGAGGGTATCAAAGAATCGGAGAGAACATAACAAAAGGAGTACCTGATATCCATGAAGCCATCGATGTAAGTCTTCGTTCGGGCTTTTAGACATTGCTGTAAGCTTTAAATGATTTATTAGGGGGTGAGAGCTTTCCTCTTTCTCGGTTATTGTAGATAAATCATGTATACCAATCGATCATTTGTAATTAAACTAAATTTCTCAAAGATGTGATATTATTTTTCTACCTTTAGATGAGAAATAAATTTTTCGTCGTGGGGATCAGTTGTTCCTTTTTGCCGATGATTCTTCTTCCTTTCATTACCTAATTTTCAATATTGTTTGCTTTTTCTCGAGACAGTGCTATAAAGAAGTTACTAATGGAATGTATGGAGCTCTTGGAAAACCTATGGAAGGATGTAATCAATGGTAAGTAGAGTGGATATCGAAATGCGAGATTTGGTTGCTGTACTTCTGCAAGATTTTGTCGAAGATATTGTCGATCTAAAGTAATTACCCAGAAGGATGTGTTTGCAACTTGAAGATACTTTCTTAAACATGGAGTTCAGAATACAACCTCTCAAATGTTACTCAACTTTATGTAAGAAATTTTTTGCAGGCCACTCGATCCTCCGAACTTCCAGCTACTAATGGAGGAATACATCACTCTCTGCACAGGCATGATTCCGTAGTAGGCTTCTCTATTTAGCTTCTCTTCTTTTCTTTGGTCATGTTATTGTGTTCTTTACTTGTCACTTTTTGGCAATTCGGTTTTTGCAGCTCTTTCAAGAAATATCATGCGGGGAATTGCCTTAGCGTTGGGTGGCTCCCCATACGAGTTCGAGGGCAAAAGCGCCGGAGACGCATTCTGGGTAATGCGACTTATTGGATATCCCGGCTTGCCCCCTGCAAATGGTTCTTCCATGCCAGTGAATAAAATTGGATGGTAATCCGTTAATCCTTCTCTTGGCGCTTATAATGTGTCGTTTACGACGCACTTACGACATTTGTTTCCTTCTCTTTTGTCCATTCTACTCTTTGAACAAACCCAGTGGAGCTCACACCGATTATGGTATGTTTTTTTTTTAACCTTGTGGGATTAATGAATTGAGAATTCAATTAAAAGGTCTCAACACCATTTGTGCGAATGCAGGTTTGCTGACATTGGTTAATCAGGACGATGATATAACCGCACTTCAGGTTCGGCTAAGTGCTTACTTTGGAACATTGGAGCATCTAATTTCACTTTGATTAAGTTTACTGGGGCTATAAATTATCACCATCCAAATCATGGATCAAATTTCACTTGCTGTGATATTTATTAAGAGTATGACCCGTTTTTCATTTGGGATGGCAAGACCCACGTTTAGTTATGGAAGTTTTTGAATGATCTATATATAATTGTGTGAGTGGCAAAACTCACCGGACTTTTTTTTTTCAAACAGTGAATTTTTTGTTTCTGCTCATAATTTTTTTTTTCCGTTAATGTTTTCCACGTAAATTTAGGTTTTTAATTTTCGTATTTTCTTTTTTAGTATTATTTTTGGACATTTTATCTATTGGTCGAAATGTTTGTAGGTGAGGAACTCGGCTGGTGAATGGATATCAGCTCCGCCTGTTCCCGGAACATTTGTGTGCAACATCGGCGATATGCTAAAGGTATTACATCCCCTCCTCCCCATGAGTATCTTTCCAAACTTTGAATGTCTTTTGTGCTTGTTCAACACCCTTATGGAGGAATTGCAGATTTACACAAATGGTTTATACGAATCCACTTTGCATCAAGTCGTCAATAATTCTCCAAAATACAGAGTCTGTGTGGCATATTTCTATGAGGTCTCTCCCTCCCTCTAAGAATTATCCTTTTTCTCTCTCCAAGATTTTCCCTCTCCCTCTCTCTGATTTATATGAACGTGAACAGACGAATTTCGAGGCAGCCGTGGAGCCATTGGAAATATGTGCACAGAGGACGGGTGGAGTCAGGAAGTTCGAAAGAGCAGTTTATGGAGAGCATCTAGTGAGCAAGGTCCTCACAAATTTTGTTTAGGAGATTATTGTGATTACCTTTGCTTGCTTCTGTACAAAACTTTGTATCTTCTCTATTCTTCCTTCATCATCCCATCCACTGTCTTCAAAATTATCTCTAATATCTCGTTTTCTAATTTCATTTCATAACAAGATATTTCATTTCATAATAATTCAATCTATGAGTAAATAACAAGATATTTCATTTGTGTTGAAAAAGCTTTGTAAACAAACATGATCATGAATCCCAATCAAATTCAAATAACACATGTATACGACACAAGGATACACCCAAATCTTGGGTTAGGCTGTAAGTAAAAACCTAAAACACTAGTCCATGTCCAGCCATACTTATCTATTTAAAATAGCCGCTGACTTACTTGGAATTTAAATCAGGCAATAAGTAATAACTGCAACAAGAACTGAAATATCTCTTCCATATAACATATGCAAAACTGTTTCAAAGGCAACCCCCAAATCAGTCGATCTAATTGTGTTTCCAAAGCAGTGCAATCATTCATTTCATGTAGAATTCATTTTCGGTTCAGGGTCCTTGAAGAAGAGAGGGCGTGCATCACCAAGCTCTCTAAGCCTGTCAACCATATCATATAAGAATTCAAAGGTAAGTTTGGATTGGGAATTGAGATCATCTCTGACATGGGGATGTATTTTGAACCAGTCTCCCAACATCTTGTGCACATGTGAGCGAATCATTCTCCACGGGACAGGGTAGGTTTCACAAAGTTTCAAATACTCCACCAAGAGATCTGCCTGGTTCACCTTTCCAATTTCGTTTTCTTCTTTACCCTCTGTCCATTCAATAGTTCTGAACCCAGCAAAAAGAGCTGGGTTCTCTAAGAGAGTTTCAGCAGAAAGAACCCCTTCGACACCAGTCTCTTCCAAGCAGCTTTTCACATCATCCATGTGCCTGATGTTTCCATTGGCAAGAACTGGAATTCGAACAGCATCTTTTACAGCCTTGATAATTTTCCAGTCTGCACGAAATTTTTTGCCATCTTTCTCATCTCTTGTTCGGCCATGGACGGCCAAAAGACAACAACCAGCATCCTCCAACATCCTAGCATAGATAATTGTATCCTGTAAATTTGGGAAGATCCGAATTTTGCAGGAGACTGGAACATGTAGGTTAAGAGCCAATTTTTGAACCAGTGACTTTATGAGAGGAAGGTTATCCATCAAGAAAGCTCCATAGTTACCACGTCTAGCAATGCGCTGTGGACATCTACACAAGAACATAAAGCTCAATCACCTATTTAAGCATTAGAAAGTATATTGAATTGAGTTGTCCATAATGGTAGGTGGATCACTTACAAAATTAAAAAAACAAAATTAAGGGTTATTTATCTTTCTTCACTTCGTCCATCCTAAATTGGATCGATGATAGTCATTCATGAAAACAAGTACAGTACTCGCATGAGGGAGAACTTTGTCAAGAATATCATAGCTTCATAAATAACATCACGTAACTATGATGTCCTTGTCATCAAAATAAGTCAAATAACAAGCCGTTGATAATAAAAAAACACATCCAGTTTTCAATGGGATCACATAAGAAGAAACATTAAATGTCGAATCTGGATGGTGTGAGTTAAAAGTAGAGTAACTGAATAAACGATGACATGTTTATATATTGGCCGTATTTACAATGTAATTAAAAAAATTGCTACCCCAAGTTAATGTCGACATAATCACAATATGGCTCTACTCTTCTTGCTGCTTCCAATAAAGTGTCTGGATCATTTGCACAGAATTGGACAAACAATGGGCGATCCTCCTATAATTTACTCTCATCGATTAGAAAATAATAAAGAGGAAAACGGTTGTAAAATGCATTAAAATAAATCAATAAGAAAAAAAAAATATTTAAAGCATAATATTTCAGTATACACCACCACCAATCTCAACATCATAACCAAAACCTACACTGTACTCAACATAGTAAAAGAAAATTAATCAGAACGGCAAGTTGCTCTTAAAAAAAAGGTTCACATAAAACAAGATGAAAGTTATGTTAGTGAGCCACAATTTGATTTTGACCTGTCATTTACACTGCTATAAACTTTAAGGGGTATTCCATGGTTAATAGTTTAGACCTAATTCTGCAGAGAGGCATTTTCAGGACAATTCAACTTTCAAACCCAAACCCACTGACATATGCCTACTCAAAGTGTTTCAGTAATGAAAACTGTTGGCTAGTTTGTCTCCAAAATATGAACAACAATAACTCATAAATACACAAATATGCTGATTTTTCAATCAGCAATGCCAGTATGCTACAATATTAAATGTTAAGGAAACAGACATAAAAAAACCAAATAACTCAACGCTATTGATACATTGAAAGAATAGATTTTTCAACTTCCGAAAACAGTCATTAAAATACCTTACATGTTGTAAATTCTTGATTCCGATACTTTTCATTCTCAGAGTAAATGCGTGAGTGTAACATTGGCGTGTAAGCCGCCTCAGCACCATACTTCCGGCAGAGCATACGAAATGGAAGTTCAGAATTATCCACCATAGGAGCAACAATCAATTTTGGCCTGCCGAGTTTTGACCAGTGACCCCATGCTCGCTCTACATGCGACTCCCCGCTCAAGCACCGACCTGGAGACCCCAGGAGAACCGACGGAGAATCACTACAACAAGAGGTCGATTGTCGGTCTTCAGGTTCTTGTCGCTTTTCAACAGAGCATAAAAGCTCATCCGATTCATTCAGTGGATCTGAGTGGAAGTCTTGGATTACGGTTCTCGTTGAAGAAGAAGAAGCCATAAGAGTTGTACGCTTAGGGACTAATGCAGTAGCGAGGGCTTTCAATTTCATGAGAGACCGACGGGGATGGAAATGGAGAGTCCGCCCATCGCCGCCGTCTTGTTCGGGCAGCAATAGCGTTAGGGCTCCATTACGCGTAGGCTTCTGTGGGACTAATCATTCTCGATTTAGATATTGGCCCATTAACAGCCCAATCAAAGCTTCTAAAGAAGTAGACATAGGTTAAAGACATTAATCTCGGGTAAAATATATTTTTCGTTAGGGTAAAATTCAAATTTACTTTCAAAGTATGAATTGAAAATAAAACGGACCTTGAAGAATAAGCCACTCTTGAAGTATGCAAAACTTAACAAATTCGCCTCTGCCGGCTCATCACTATCGAAGAACGAGAGGCCGATCTACAAAAGAACGGGCCCCGATCCATAGACGAATTTGTTAAGTTTTGCATACTTTGAGGATAAAATGAACTATCAACCCATACTTTGAGGGTAAAATGGATAATTTTTTACATTATTAGGTCGTAATTTTCTTATTAAAGTTCTCATAATTTCAATTTTATTTTCAAATAGTCATCCTCATCGTTAAATTTAAAAAAAAGAAGTTAGCACGATAATTTTTAAGCCATATTATTTATTTATGTAAGCTAAAATGTTTAACTGTGATAAAATAATAGATATTGATTTAGTGATTTTAAGTTAAATAAAAAATTGGAAAACTATCAATTTGAACCATGTACTATACACTATTTTTCAATTCACCCCCTGTACTAAAAAAACTAGCAAACCGAACCCTGTACTTTGATTTTGTTATCAGTTTTGACCTTCTATCAACAATTTCATTAAATCTTCATTTAAAAAACTATCAAACAATCTTAGATTCAGTTGAAATTTTTACCACATGTTCACTACTTAATGAGAAGGTAATATGAAAATTATCGTGATTTTATAATACATGTACGATTTATTATAATTTTATTTTAGTATTTGATAAAAATATTATAATAAATCATACAAATTTTAGAAAATCACAAAAATATTTATATTAACTACCCATGATAGGTTGAACATGTGGAAAATGTTTCAAATAAATCAAATATCGTTTGGTATTTTTTTAAAAATTAATTTATAAAATAAAGAAGAAACTAATATTAATTTAAAACAAATATCAAAAAATATTGGATTTATTTGAAACTTTTTTCACGTGTTTACCACATTATGGGTCGATAATAGAAACAATTTTGTAATTTTTTAAAACTTGTATGATTTATTATAATATTTTTATCAAATACTAAAATAAAATTACAATAAATTGTATTTATGTTAAAAAATTACAAAAAGTTTCAGATTATCTTCTCATTAAGTAACAAACATGTGGTAAAAATTTTAATTGAATCCAAGATCGTTTGGTAGTTTTTTAAATGAGAGTTTAATGAAATTGTTGATAGAAGGTCTAAACTGATAACAGAATCAAAGTACAGTGTTCAGTTTGACGCTATAGGGGGTGAATTGAAAAACAGTGTATAGTACAGGGTTCAAATCGATAATTACCCTAAAATTTTTTTAATTAATTTAGTTTGAAATGACACAAAAGATTTGATTCATTCCAACTACTTATTGTGATCTATATAACATACATAAAACAATTACACATGGCTTTGTTTCATGAAATTCAACTATGAAAATAAATTAGAAAAACATTTAGAACTAATATCAAAACTATAAAGACCTCAATGAAAAACTTTGAACTGCAATAACTAAATCGAAATGACATTTAAACTATAAAAACTCCAATTATATTTTTAGGGTTATTTTGACTCTAACCACAAGGAGTCGAGAAAACTAATATCCTACACTTAATTTGGCATAATATACTCAAACTTTGATCTATTACCCGTGTGTGCATTGATGTTAAGAAATCTATAAATCTATTATGTGACTGATACATGACAATTCTGTTAGCTAAAATTTATTTTGAATTTACATGTGTTCGCGCATTAAATGGACGACTATAAGACACGTATCAACAGATTGAGTGTTTTTTCAAAAGAAGACACTTTTTTTCGACCAACAACCTTCTTTTTTGAGGAGCCAAACATGGTAGAAGAAGATTCCTAAATTTGATTCACCACTTTTATACATTAGTGAAAGATCAAGGTTAGTTACTTGATGCGCTAGTGTAGGTGATAGGTGAGACACTAATTTATTTTCGTGATAATGGACAATGAGAAAGTGTATAAAATAATGAGACAGGAGATTGGTAACGCAGTTCGGCAATTGCCTACGTCTGCGGGGCTACGCCCAAACGTAAAAATATTTCAAAGAGTTTACAAAGTTACAAGACAACTGGGCTTATACAAATAAAGACTCCCTCTTATTTTTGTCGCCGCCTTTCACTAACTTCTTTAGTGAATCTGTTTTTGCGAGTTCTCCTCAACTTTAGATCGATCCCTCCCAGAATCTGAATGCAACAAGCTCCCTTTGTCGTTAATGACTCATCCTGGAATCCGTGTATGGCAAGATCCCCTTGCCCACAATCAGAACTCCTCCCGAGTTCCAGGCAGTCTCCTCCCGAGACTGAGTTTTAATGAAAGAACAAAAGATTGCCTCCTATGAAACCTTCTCGAACACCAGGCAGTTGTCTTTGGATGCAATAATCAACACACTCAATAAAACGATGAAATCCACAGATTAGGTAGAGTGTGTAAAACAATCACAAACTCATACGCAGAAACGTAGGGAGTGAAAGAAAAGCGACGGCTTAAAGAACGAAGAAACCTTCTCACGCAAAAATCAAAACGCCGTCGTCGTCACAGATACAAAACACAAAAATACTCTGATGATGGTAAAGACTGCTCACTAAACAGAGTGCATATCACCTCTTCTCTCAGATCAGCAAATTTAGAGAAGTAATTCAGAGAGCTAATCAAACGACAATAAAACTCACATCATATATCATTCTGCACGCTCCCAACGGAAAGTATCGTCTCAATATTATGTATCATATATGTGTGGAAAAATTATTCTGAATACCATATTTGATAACCTGAGTGAGCAAATAAAGGAAACCGAACTTTCCTGTTTTGCGTGAGTAACTTCGCATGTAATACTTTTAGAAGGAAATCATTTAAACAAGCAAACTCAATCCGAATACTCCAGAAATATAGTCTGGATTGTTATAATTATATATTTCGCAAAATATTCCTCATCAGGGAAGACATTATAACATAATAGTCGACCGATCTTTTATTCTTGCAATCGGTCAACTTTCAGAACAATTGCAATCGGTCAACTTTCAGAACAATTGCAATCGGTTGATATTGCAGAACAACTGCAAGTGGTCGACTTCGCAGATCTTCTGCAATCGCAATCGGTCGATGACATTGCAGAACAACTGCAATCGGTCGACTTTCGCACATCTTCTGCAATCGGTCGACTTATTTACCCAACACAGTCGACCTCTTCACCCAACACATCTGCAATCGGTCGACTTGTTCATCTAACATGAATATCCAAAAATATATTTTCCAAAAACATCTGCCAACATATATCTTCATTAACAATTAGTTTAGCTCACTCATATGGTTCTTACACTCCGATTTGGGAAGAACTCAATTTTAGTGCCTTAGTTTGATTATCTTTCTGGAGATTCTACTTCAATTGGATTTAATAGTTCTTTTCCATCCTAGAAGATAATAGTTGTTCAAATTTTGTATTTTCATATTTTTTTCCTCGAGATCTCAGTTTCATAAACAGAAGTATCTTTCTTTTTTATAGTTTGTAATTTTACTTCCATTTCATAAATTTTGTTCTCGTTTGGATCATACTTTGTCGCAGAGGTGGGTTTATTTTAATTGTCAGAGAAAAGACGATGCTCTCTTCGCAGTATGAGGAAAAGAAGGGATAACTCTTGAAAAAGAGTTTTATATAATCGTTGAAAAATAAAAATTTTGAAAATGAAGTTTAAGTTCAATTATAAAAAAAAAATGTAACGTCCAAAATAACCTCTAAACTATAAGGGTTCTGATAACTCAGTTTTCAAACTATTTTTGTTAGAAAGACGGTAACCTCTATGTTAATGCAACTATGTGTTGGCATTATTTTTGGCAAACTATTATTGTTGGAAAGTATTATTTTGGAAATTATATTCTTTTGGAATATATATTATCTATGTGCTTATTTTTGGAGAAGATATTTGGCAGAATATTTCGTAAATTCAAATATGATTTGCTGGAAAGAAAATCGTAACAAACATGGTACATATACCTAATTATTAGGTATACTCTCCTAAAATGTCATTGGAAATGTTTCTGCGGTTAGTTTGTTGGCCGAGCTGTTTCGGATATCTTGCTGATTCTGTGGGATATAATCAGGCGAATGAAAAAGTTTGTTTTGAGAAGATTGCTGAGAGAAACAGATCTGCATCCTGATCTTAATATAAAAAGTCTTCTTTTTGTATGTAAATGTGTTGACGTTATTGTGTGTGTGTGAGAAATTTTTCTGAGCGTCTTTGTTTCTTCACCCATGGTTCTGTGAGGTGTATGTGATCATCTGTTTCAGTCGTGTCGTAGACTGGTTTGTTGAAGCCTGTTCTGGGTGATCTTATCCTCTGACATTGTCAAGCGTCACAGACAATGTCATAGGAATTTATTCTAGTGATCTACATTCTTATTGGGCAAGGGGAGCTTGCCATACACGGATCTCGGGAGAGGTCATTCTAAAGTCGAGGGGAGCTCGCAAAACAGTTTCACTAGTGGAGGTTGACGGATGCGGCATCAAAGATAAGAGGGAGTCTTATTTTGTTTTAAGTCGAGTGTCTTGTAATCTTGGTTGAACTAGTGAAATGTTTTCATATCTGGGCGTGGCCCCGCAGATGTAGGCTGATTGCCGAACTGCGTTACCAACCTCTGGTGTTCTTTATTTCCGCATTTTAATATTGTCCTATATCGTATTTATAACCGGTGTCATACAAAGTGTCACAACACTTTTTAACATCGGGTCACTAACCTTGATCTTACAATTGGTATCAGAGCGGGACGTCTCTGTTTCTTAGGCGAGATCCGCAGGACTTGATCTTGGTTTTACTACAATGGACTCTATGAAAGAAGGAGGTTCAACAATGCGTCCACCCTTGCTAAACGAAAACAATTATGCTTATTGGAAAGCCCGAATGAGAGCATTTATTAAGGCTGTTGATGAAAAAGCTTGGAAATCCATTCTTACAGGTTGGGACCAACCAACAATTACAAAAGATGGAGTTACATCTATCAACCCGAAGAAAGCTGGTCTGCCACTGAAGATGCTCTAGCAAATAGCAACTCAAAGGCTCTTAATGCAATATTAATGGTGTTGATCCAACCCAATTTAGACTTATTTCTACATGTGAGTCTGCTAAAAAGGCTTGGGATATTCTTCAGACTACGTATGAAGGTACTTCAGCAGTTAAGTTATCAAAAATACAGCTTTTAACAACAAAATTTGAGAACTTGAAGATGCATGATGATGAAAACATTGCTGAATTTAATGCAAGACTCTGTGACATTGCCAATGAAGCTTTTACTCTCGGAGAAACATCTCCGAAGAAAAACTTGTGAGAAAAACGTTAAGATCTCTACCTCAACGCTTTGCATATAAAGTTACTGCAATTGAAGAAGCAAAAGATATCACCAAAATGAAATTAGAGGAGCTGATGGGTTCTCTTAGAACATTTGAGATGAATCTCGATGCAAATGTAGAAACAAAGAAGGTGAAAGGATTGGCTTTAAAAGCAGAGATCCAGAATTCTGAAGAATGCAATGAAGATGATCTGGAAGAATCTTTAGCATTATTATCAAGAAATTCAGCAAAGTGTTGAAGAAATTTGGTAGAAATAATCGTGGTGTCAGACAAAATGTCACTAACACCAAGAATGACTCTACAAGTTATAAGAAGTCCAAAGATGAAAATCAATCTTCAGAAAAATCCTGGAATAACAGGGGAATTAAATGTAGAGAATGCGATGGCTATGGACACATTCAGGCGGAATGTGCAAACACTTTGAAGAAGAAAAAGACCTCTCTCAATACAACATGGAGCGAGAGTGATTCAGAAAAGGAAGATGAAATCTCAAATCAGAATATGGCACTGGTGGTGAAAACCAAATCTACAAGTTTTGATAAAGTCACTCCAAATGTCTCTGAAACTTTATCTGAAGATAGTGATGATATGGATGAAGGTACAAAAGAAGATTTTATTGATGAATATAAGAAGCTCTATGAAAAATGGACAGAATTGGCTGAAATAAATCATCATCTTCGAAAACAGATTGGGAGTCTAAAAATTGAAAATGGAAGTCTTCAAGAGCTTATTACTGATCTGGAAGTGAAACTCAATGTAGTCAGGATGAGATAGAACAACTGACCAACGATCTGAATCATATGAAGAAGAACGTCAGAATGCTAAACTCAGGTACATCTATACTTGATAATATTTTAATGGCAGGAAGAACATATGATGATACCTCTGGAATTGGCTACAAAGGAGAATGCTCAATGTCACCAAAAGTGTCAAACATATATGCTGGAAATAAAGGAAAGAATGTTGCAATATCCATCAACAAAGCTGAACAGAAAACAGACTCTAAAAACAGTTGTGAAATGAAGTCCAGTACACAGGTTTCCAAAGCTAAAGGTAATAAATTATTCCCGTTTGTCATTATTGCTTTCGAAAAGGCCATATTCGTCCTAGATGTTTTGCTTATTTGAATGACTTGAGAAAAGGTACTGCTGGATATATTCTTCGCACAGATTTCGCAAACAAAAATGGATAAAGAAAGCGAACTTAAAATGCAATGTTACTCATACTTCTCTAAAGGCAACATCTGTTGATGCATGGTACTTTGATAGTGGGTGTTCACGACATATGACTGGTGAAGCAAGATTCTTAAAGAATATTACTTCAGGAGGTCTGGGAAAAGTAACATTCGGAAACGGTGTCACAGAAAATGTTATTGGAAAGGGAACATTAGACATTCCAGGACTGCCTTCTCTGAAAAATGTTCTACTTGTAAAAGGTTTGAAATCAAATCTGATCAGCATTAGTCAGCTATGTGACCAAGACCTGAAGGTGCATTTCACTCGCAACAAATGTGTTGTCTCGGATCACACCAACAAATGTATCATCGAAGGAATTCGGTCTTCTGATAACTGCTACCCATTTCACCATCAACTACATGTGCTCTAGCAAGCATGGCAGACACTATATTATGGCATCGCAAACTGGGTCATGTAAATCTCAGGATGTTAAAACAAGTTATCTCAAAAGGAGCAGTACGAGGAGTACCCATGATAAGTGTTGATGAAGATAGAGTTTGTGGACCATGTCAAATTGGGAAGCAAACTAAAGTGTCACATCAAAAGTCTCAGACACCAGCAACTAAACGAGTTCTTGAACTATTACATATGGATTTAATGGGTCCAATGGCAATTGAAGTTTCGGTGGAAAATGATATGCATACGTAGTTGTTGATGACTTTTCAAGATACACCTGGATAGAATTTCTCAGAGACAAATCTGACACGTTTAATGCCTTCAAAGCCTTATGCTTTCGGCTTCAACGAGAGAAAGATTGTATTATTGTAAAAATTGTTCGAATTCGAAGTGACCACGGACGGGAGTTTGAAAACTCAGTATTTGAAAATTTCTGCAATCAACTTGGCATCTCTCATGAATTCTCTGCACCAATAACGCCTCAGCAAAATGGGGTCGTTGAGCGCAAAAATCGAACTATAGCAGAAATGTCACGCGCAATGTTACACGAAACAATACTCCACAGAGATTTGGGCCGAAGCTATGAACACAGCCTGCTACACTATCAATCGAGTGTATCTACGTACTGGAACGACAATGACTCCCTATGAATTATGGAAAGGTAAAACTCCAAACCTTAGTTATTTTCATCCTTTTGGGAGTACGTGTTTTGTTCTTAATGACAGGGAGCATAGAGGAAAGATGGATCCCAAAAGTGATGAAGGTATATTTCTGGGATACTCTACAAATAGCCGCGCCTATCGGGTATACAACAAACGAACTCGGAGTATAATTGAATCTGCAAATGTCCGTATAGATGATTCACTTCATTCTGCTGATAACTCTATAGAAGATCCACATCAGAACTCCACAGAAGATAATTCCACTGTCTCAGAACTTGTTCCTGACAAGGCTCCCGAAATGTCTCAGAAAATGTCACTGATCAACCTACATCAATCAATATGGGAGATGAAGTTACCTCTAATACCGAACAACCATCTACACGTGTTCACAGGAACCATTCTACAGATGATGTTATTGAGGACTGGATGATGGAATTCAAACCAGAAATAAACCTAGAGTCAATTATCGAGATATGATCCATATGGCTTGCTTCACTTCGACGTTTGAACCAACAAATATCACCGAAGCTCTTCTTGATGAACACTGGATCAATGCCATGCAAGACGAACTCGGACAATTCACTAGAAATCAAGTCTGGGATTTAGTTCCATGCCCTCCCGATACAAATGTTATTGGCACAAAATGGATCTACAAAAATAAAAGTGACGAACATGGAAACATTATTCGCAACAAAGCTCGATTGGTTGCTCAAGGTTACTTACAAATGAAGGGGTTGATTTTGACGAGACTTTTGCTCCGGTTGCTCGCCTTGAATCCATTAGACTCTTATTAGCCCTTGCTAGTGTTATGCGCTTTCAAACTTCACCAAATGGATGTTAAAGTGCGTTCCTCAATGGTTATCTTAATGAGGAAGTATATGTGGCTCAACCTAAGGGATTTGAAGACCCTCATCATCCCGATTATGTGTACAAGTTAAAGAAGGCACTCTATGGGCTTAAACAAGCTCCACGCGCATGGTATGAACGCCTTATTGTGTATTTATTATCCAAGGGATATGAGCGAGGGGGAGTAGACAAAACCCTGTTCATTCGCCACCATAAAGGTCAGATCTTAATTGCTCAAATTTATGTAGACGACATCGTTTTTGGCTCAGTGTCACAGAAAATGGTAGACGAATTTATTGAACAAATGAAGGGAGAATTCGAAATGAGCATGGTAGGCATCTCAACTATTTCTTGGACTCCAGATTCAACAAACTCAAGAAGGTATTTTTATTACTCAAAGCAAATATGCCAAGAATATGTTAAAGAAATTCAATTTAGAAAAATGTCGTCCAAAACGAACTCCGATTGGCACAAAGGAGAAACTCTCTAAAGATGATAAAGGTATCTCAGTTGACAGCCGCTTATACAGAAGTATGATTGGAAGTCTTCTATACCTAACAGCCAGTAGACCGGATATTTGCTACAGTGTGGGTCTATGCGCTCGTTTCAGCAAATCCTAAAGCGTCACACCTAGCGTCAGTGAAACGCATTCTAAAATATATTTGCGGAACAGTAGATTATGGAATTTGGTACTCTTTTGACACCAACGCAAATCTTGTAGGGTATTGTGATGCTGATTGGGCTGGATGTGCTGATGATCGGAAAAGTACATCAGGTGGATGTTTTTACTTGGGAAACAATTTAGTTTCATGGTTTAGCAAGAAACAAAATTCAATATCTCTTTCAACAGCTGAGGCAGAATACATTGCAGCTGGGAGTAGTTGTACCCAACTTCTCTGGATGAAGCAAATGCTGAAAGATTATGGTGTTACACCAGAATGTCATGACACTTTATTGCGATAATATGAGTGCGATTAATATTTCGAAGAATCCGGTTCAACATTCACGTACAAAACATATTGACATCAGACATCACTTCATTCGAGCACTAGTTGAAGACAAAACAATTAACTTGGAGCATGTGACAACAGAAAAAACAAACAGCAGATATTTTTACTAAAGCACTAGATAGCTTGAGATTTGAAGAACTAAAGTCAGCTTTGGGCCTTTGTATTCTCTGAAGAAAGGTCATATGAGTTTTTTTGTTTTTATTTTCTGCACACTTTTATTTGGCGATCATTTGTATTTGGGGATCTCTTTACTATTCTTGAGTTCCTGGTCTTCTCTGTTCCACATGATATATGTGATATTTCATGAAGACCTATTTTTGGGAATGATTTATGGTTTATTTCCATAATCTTTTTCTGGCGGAAGTTATGAATATTTTATGGGATTTTGGATTTATTTTCAAATCTGTTGAAATTTATTTATGAATATCTCTTTGGGTTTATTCCCAAATTACAACACATCTTTTTGCTTGCGGTATTTGCCCAAATCGGTGAAAACCTTCTTTTACTATCTTCTGTTTTCGATTTTTCAAAATAGCGCTAAGACTCTCTCTCACTGCCGTCGAAAGCTCTCTTTCTCTTCTTCAGCAACTATCTCTGATCATCTATGGCGACTCTTGTGGATTATAGCGATGAATCATCTGACAGTGAGCACTTGCATCACAAACGGTTTCAAATACCTGGTACTCAATCGACGCACTCTGAAGAAGGTTTTCTGGATGTTATTGAAGCGATTCCGATCTGTCAATACAAACCTACTGGCGAAGAAAGCAGTAAAAACTCAAACCCTCTTGCTCACTTGAAAGTCTCCTTTGGACCCCAAGGGTTCGTTCGAAGTTAGTTTTACCCACCAAAAGAAAAAATGCACCTTCGTTGATTGATGAAGAATCATCTGATAAACAGTGGGACAATGCTGCTGAAATTCAGTCCTTATCTTCGGAGGAAGAAAACAGTCTACAAGCTTCGAAGAAGAAAGTATCTCCTCCCAGGAAATCTGCGCGACTGATGTCTAAATCACCAAGCAGAAGTGTTCAGAAGACTCAGACCAAAGCCGTAAGAAAGAAAAGGGAAAAAGAAAAGCTTCAATGCCCTCCTCCTGCCACTTCAAAAAGGAAAGTTTCACAAAAAATGTCACACAAAAAGCCCAGTAAGTCTTCAAAATCCCCTGAAAAATCTCCTGTTTTAAAACTCCTTTCAACGCTAGCCTCTGGAGTCTAGTGTCAAAGAAGAGTATCTGGAGCGAAGGAACATTCATATGGTTGATTTTAAAGATTGCAAGGACCTTGTAAATCTGCTTATCAGTCATGGACTTGGCATGACCTTCAAAGGATTAAAACCCTTCTCTGCCCAAGTTATCCGTGAATTCTACTGTAACCTATCACCTTCTATTATTGACCAAAGCCATTCTGATTTGGTCATGTATTTTTGAGAGGGTCTCTATTTGAATTCAGTCCTTCAGTTATAAATTCTTATATTGGAAGTTTTTGGACTGACTCGGAACACTATACTCCTGATTTTGATAATATAATCACAAGTGTCACAGGCGGCGTTAGACAAATTTGGCCTCGTGCAAAGGACTTTCCTGCATCTCACTTACTGCCAAATTTGCAATTCTCCACAAAATTGCAATCCGCAATTGGCTACCATCGTCTCACGCCTCTGGCATAATAAAAAGATGGCCAGGTTATTGTTTCAAGTTGGCACTGGCATTCCTTTTGACATTGGCAAATTTTTCTTCGACCAGATCTTGAAGCACATTCATGGCAAGCACAACAGGTCTTCTTTACCTTTTCCTTGTATGATCTTTGGTATTTTATGCTCTCAACGGATTGCTTTTAAATGTTTCCGATAACTTAAACATGGATTGTGAAGAAATCAGGATAAGTTCTAAACTTCGAACCGGAGGACATATTGATGATATTCAAAATGCTGCTAGTACAGAGGATGTTGTTGGTGATAATTTAATTCACGAACTATTAGAATTATTCAAGGTGAAGTACAGGACTTAGAAACTAGAAAGAAGGTCCTGTCTGACCTCTTGGAAGAACTTGTTCGGCATTCTGCTGTGAGAAATGATGCCAATCCAACTGATCCAGGTCAGGCATCGGAGAAATCACCTTCAGCCTCCACTGATTCTCATAATGCTTCTCAAACTGTCTCAGCAGCATATGATGACTCCGTTGATAAAACTGGTTAGATGATTGTCAGTATTTTATTTTGAACTACCATCAGTATTTTTTTTTGCTGACTTCTTTGCACCTAGTTAACTATGGTTTACTGACATATTCTACCCTTTGTCTTTTTATGGCCAAAAAGGGGGAGTATTTTGGTTGTGGTGAATGATTACATTTCTGATGATATGAATAAAACTTATGCTGGTGTTTCTATTTGAAATGACATTACATTGATCGGGCTTGCCTCAAGGACTTCTCATAAGGGGGAGTTCATGTTATCTCCTTTAAGGGGAGTTGTGTTTTGCTAAAAAATGCCAAAGGGGGAGATTGTTAATGCAACTATGTGTTGGCATTATTTTTGGCAAACTATTATTGTTGGAAAGTATTATTTTGGAAATTATATTCTTTGGAATATATATATCTATGTGCTTATTTTTGGAGAAGATATTTGGCAGAATATTTCGTAAATTCAAATATGATTTGCTGGAAAGGAAATCGTAACAAACATGGTACCTATACCTAATTATTAGGTATACTCTCCTAAAATGTGTCATTGGAAATGTTCTGCGGTTAGTTTGTTGGCCGAGCTGTTTCGGATATCTTGCTGATTCTGTGGGATATAATCAGGCGAATGAAAAGTTTGTTTTGAGAAGATGGCTGAGAGAAACAGATTGCTCCTGCTCCTGATATAAAAAGTTTCTTTTGGTTCGTAAAGCAGTGACGTATGGTGTGGTGTGAGAAATTTTTCTGAGAGTCTTTGTTTCTTCACCCATGGTCTGAGGTGTAGTGATCCTTGTTTCCTTCGTGTGTCGATGGTTTGGTGAAGCCTGTTCTGGGGATCTTATCCTCTGACCTTGTCAAGCGTCACAGACAAGTCATATGAATTTATTCTAGTGCTCTACATTCTATTGGGCAAGGGGAGCTTTGCATACAGATCTCGGGAGAGGTATTATAAAGCGAGGGAGCGTCGACAAACAGTTTCAACTGTGGAGGTTGCGGATGCGACATCAAAGATAAGAGGGAGTAGTATTTTGTTTTACGTCGAGTGTCTTGTATCTTGGTTTTGAACTAGTGAAATGTTTTCATATCGGGCGTGGCCCGCAGATGTGGCTGAGTGCCG
>CM039504.1:14425465-14571300 GCA_022432975.1 Begonia masoniana
AACACACCCTAATATGGTCAACTAACAAATCTGATCTATTCTAACATCGTGTTCCCAAAATACTTATACACATCCCACGGGTCGAAAAGTGCACGACTGCAACACATCCGCGCGGCTATCGGTTATTCAACTTGGTCCTTTCGGGTGGAGGGATGGGATCTCGTCCTACCTATAACTTGTAACATTACACATACGGACAAACTAGAGCTAAAAGACTCAGCAAGTTTCATAAATGCGAAGATGCATGCTGTGCATATGAAGTTTAGAAATCAGCAACATATTATCTTACGTCGCAGATAGAAGTCACCGAGAGCTCAGCCCGCACTTTTGGGAGAGTGCACATCAGTGGTCAGACAATACTTTCCACGCGCCGGGGGGGGGGGGGGGGGGGGGTACACGCTCAAATCCGTAAAAACAGCCTTGCCTTGAGCCAACAACCTCGCATGAACAGATAACAGAATTATGTGATCATTTATTTTAGGCAGATGTGGTATTGTGACAAGCCCTTTTCGACCTTCACAATAGATCAATAGCTCCCTTTCGGGCCAATAGTTTCGCAAAAAAAAAGTGGCCAACGTACCTTGCCTCTAATCAGTTCTTCACTCCAAATCAAAGAACACTGAGATTGATCTTCACTTGGTTCGGGATAAAGTTCTACAACAAGAGTTATTGGTTCAGTTTACTCCCTCCGACAATCAACTCGCCGATGCTCTTACGAAGCCCCTTCCCCCATCGTCATTTTTCACATTTTACTTTCAAGATCTTCGGCCCTCGCACCTTGATCTTGAGGGGGGATGTTAGAGAAATAAATGTTAGAAAGCCGAGTTAGCATAACTAGGTTAAAAAGTAGAGTTAGAGTAACAAGGGTTTGTACGGTTGAGTTAGGTTAGCTTCTCCTTTGCCTTGTACGGTTGAGTTAGGTTAGCTTTCCCTCGGTTTCTACAATCATCATTTCACTTTCTTCTTCTCTGTATACAATTGTAATTTTTTTTGTAGTTTGAAATCAATATACAGAAACAGAACGTTCTTCTTCAGGTTCAACTTCATCTCCTTCATTCCTCTTCTGTGCTGCTATCGTAGTTACTGTTATCTCAGAAATTCCAACTCGCAGTGCGATGATTCTTCAGTGGCTATCTCTGATTCTGACAGTTCAGCTGTCGATTATCGCCGGTCAGTTCTTTAAGTCGTTCAATGTCAGTTACGATCATAGAGCGCTGATCATCGATGGCAAACTGGTAAATTACGCAATTAGGTTTAATATAGGGTTATGGTCCCCAATTCATAATTGAACCCTATGCCTCTTAGAACCTCCATCATTCTAGAGAGACATTAGAGAGGGCAATTGTCGAATCGGAAGATCTACGTACCCGATCTACGGTATTTTGCATTCAATCAATGGATCCGGGTATGTCCTTCTAGCTTTAACGATTTGCTTGTAATTTCTAACGTATCGATTCAAGAACTGGGCTCTCGCTCTTTTCAGTTTTAGAATTTATTTTAGATTCAATTACTCTGGTTATTTTTTATTGAATCTAACATGAATGACTTCTTCTTCAACTTTATTTGTACACAACCCAACCCAGCGAACGCAATACTCACAGGAAAGCCTGCACCTTCCCAGAGGAACAGAGACGATCCATCCACACAGCCAAGCAACAAAACAAAGGAGAAGTTTCCAAATGATGCGCACCTACGAGAACTTGCTGATGAAGTCGTATATGTGTTTGCTTATCTCATCAGGCCTTTCTTCATGGACGAAATGCCCTGCTCCTTCCACAACTACTATCTCCTGCAGAAACGGCACACTTCTGTTCATTCCTCCCTTGTGTATGTAATCCCTCGCGCCCGATGAGCTCTATGTTAGATCAAGGTCTCCCACTATGAATTTTACTGGAACTTTTATTTGCGCACCACTCCATGGACTGCTAAGCTCCCAGCTCCTGCAACAAATACCAGATTACTCGGGTAGGTTTCAGCCCCGATGGATAAAATAGGTTTGAGCTCCCATTTTTTTATTTTTTATTTTTTTAAAAAATAAGTTGTAGAACCGGAACCGAACTGGAACCGAACTGGAACCGGAACTTTTGGTTTGGTTCCGATTCGGTTTTGGCAGTTTGCATGACCGGTTTCAGTTCGGTTATTCTGAAACTGAATGGTGACTGGTTCGGTTCGGTTACTCTCCAAAACCGAACCGAACCGGGTTTTGCACACCCCTAGTTTGTATATTACTTACTTGTATTTATTTTAGAGGTTGTATTTATTTTGTTATATTTATCGTTTTTTAAAATTTTTTCGTTTTTCATAATTTTTTTGTTAAAAAAAAAAAAAATGGGCGCCGAGCGGAACCGGGACCAAACCGAAAATTCGGTCCGGTCCTGGTCCCGGTCCTGCCTGGGACCGATTTCGGTTTCGGGATAAAAATCCCAAAACTCTTCGGTCCGGGCTCGGGACCAGACTGAACCGACTCGTGCCCACCCCTACTAACCGCATGGCCAATAATCATGATATTTTCGCAGAAATTGATAAGACTCTCATTTTCAAAGTAAAAATTGGAAATTGTGTGTTTATTTCTATTACGGGAAAAAAAAAACAGTGGCTATTGAAAGCTTGACAGATATAAAGTATATTATTGATGTCTTATATGTATCTAATATTAATCAGAACTTGGTTAGTGTTGAACAACTATTAGAAAAAAGCTTCAAAGTTATTTTTTAAGAAAAATGGTGTTTGGTCAAGAATGCAAAGGGCAAAGACATAATTAAAGTGAAGATAATAAGAACCAAAATTTTTGCCTAAAATCTGATGGAGAATGAGCAAACAAAATATGTAAATCATGTAAGCAATGCAGAATTATGACACAAAAGACTTGGGCATTTTCATCGTGCTGGATTTCAATATATGTAGAAAAATAACTTGTGAAGAGGGTGTATCAATATTGGAGAATATATTAGCATATTGCAAATTTGCTATCAAAAGTTCTTCCAAAAATCAAAATTTGAGAAACAAGTTAAGTGTCTACAAATACTAAGGCTAGGAGGAGTTTGTTGGAGATGTGCACATGTGCTTAGTTATTTTGCTGAACAAGTCTTTAAAACTATATTATTTTAATGCTTGATTTCTTTCCTTGTGCCTATTTTGCGTTAGGGGGTTGGTTTACAGGTACAATCTTTGTAACTTCATGGTATACCCATGGATTGGCAAGTTCCTATTTGGAAGGGTGCAACTTCTTAACCGCCGCAGTTTTAGAAATAAGTTTAGATGTTAATGCTTTTATGCTTTTTATTTTAATGCTTTTATGCTTAATGTATAGTTATTTTTTGTTTTATCTATATATTTCTTATAATAAAGAAGAAGAAATATGAATTTTTTTTTCAGAATATATATGTTTTTTGTTTCATTCTCACATCCCGAACTTCAACATAAATATAAAAAGTCTGACTCAACTCTCCTAATAAAAGAACACATAAATATTACGCAGACCGGGGGTTGTTCATGGGCGTTGAAAACCCACACCTAACAGCTTAAGAATAAGCAATCCTTCAACATATGAGATTTTAGTTCCAAAAAAGTGAGCCCAACTCCACATATTGGATGTTGTTCTGTGTCCAACGCTCTTTCTTACTGAATTATTTGGAAATGGGTCAGATGGTTGGTGTGTGAGGTTTGAAACGAACGAGTTCTATAAAGAATATGGAATTTTGTCCAATGCTTTCTTTCTAACTGGATAATTAGGAATTTAGAGCCGAACATTAGTTGGCTTGCTAGAGTGATGTACATAAAAAGGCTTATTTGAAATTAAACAACACAAACAGAAAATAAATGGAAAACACACAGGTTCGGGGAAATGTCAGCTTGGAAACAGGAGTTACCCAAAAAATACCACGAGTGACTAGCTCGAAAACCCTAATATATTGTAGAGATTATTTTCTTCAAAAATATTCATAAGGCTTAACTCAACCTCTTTCCCTCTATTTATAAAAACTAATATAGGAATAATTTCCAAAATATATCTCTTAATATATTTCTAACACTAGAGATGTCAAATGAACTGTCACGACCCCAAATAGGCCCATAACGGAGCAAAGAACAATTTGACTCGAAGTAGGATCAAACCACCCAACTCTCAACAAGAATTGATAAAAATTTATACTAAAAGATTTAATAAATAAAAGGAAAAAAAAGAGACGGAGTCCAAAAACGTAGGCTAACAATTATGTTCAATAGTACTATCATAAATATCACAATAATAGATGTCCAATATAAATTGTAAAAGTTGTCATTTTATGGTATTATTAATTTTTGAATAAATTTATCGTGTTGTTAGTGGTCAATGGGTCATGAGTTGACTATTCTTGTCGTTTTGTATCCACGTTGAATTTTTTGGTCAATTAGTCAAAGTTGGTAATTCGAGAAATTGTCTTGTGGTTTAATTGGAGAAATTTAAATGTTAGATAATTTAATATTTACCTCATATATGAAATTGGATACGCTCACATTTGTGAATGATAGAATTGGAAAGATTTCATATTAAATATATTTTTGGGGTAAAAATGTAAATAAAGAAACTATTATTAAACTAGGGTTTGAGAAACCTTATTCTCTCAATTCCCTCACCCAGCGCCCAGAGAGAGAGAGAGAGAGAGAGAGAGAGAGAGAGAGAGAGAGAGAGAGAGAGAGAGAGGAGAGAGAGAGAGGGGGGGGGGGGGGGGTGAATTTATGTTCGTGCAAAGCATCATTTTATGAGGTTTGGGTTCCGTTTGCTTGACAACATACAACAATTTTCGTGAAGGGACTCCAAACGATTGTAAGTTTTCGACCTCTATTTTTACGTTCAAGATTAGAGTTTTTATGTAAATTGAATTCGAGTTTGGAAACTCAAATCTATGGGTTGTCTATGTGTTATTTGAGTAGATTTAAGGTTTGTATAAGTCTGTTGATTGATTGGAAGTGAATAACGGCGAGGGAAGACGATTTTTGCGACTTCACATCGCTAGAAAATGCCTAAGTGTCGAATGTTGTGGAAGTCGGTCAACACTTCAAACCCTGACTCTAGAACAGAGAGATACAAGTGTCTACTACTTGAAGGAAGTGTCACCGCGTATATTTTTATCTTCGATAGGTGTCGACACTTTAGAAGAAAGTGTCAACTGCTAGTTATTTTGGACTGAAATCCAAGAGATATGAAGTGTCAACCGATGAGATGAAGTGTCAACCGCAGACCCAACTCGAGTGTTCTAAGTGTCGAATGGTAGGTCAACCCCTACTTATAAGTATTGACTAGTCCTTCCCTAAAGTGTCAACGCATAGTGTTATTTTTCAAAGTTCGTGGCCGTTTATATAATTCTAGTTTGGGTTCTTTTGTCCAAGTATAGGACCGATTCTTGTGTCTCCCTTAGTGGTTGAGATGATTTCTGCGCTTCAGTTTTGTTTAGGTTCAGATGAGTTTATAGACTTCGAACTAGTTGTCGAGGTTGTCGCTTCACTGCGCAAGAAGAGGGTAATCATCGAGGTAGGAATTTTATATTATTTGCATTGCATCATTGTTTCAAAGATCCTATTTTGGTGAGTTGTCATCTATAGAAAACCTAACAGAGTCTGGTCGCCAGCACGTCAGTATTTTTATGTGTCCATACTATTTACACGTTTACCATTGATGCACAATTTTATTATTATTGATATTTACATGTTAGGAGCATGATACTTTGGACGGTTTTGATGTCAAAGTATCAAGAGGATATCTCAGTACACCTTCTACTGCGTGAAAGTTATCTTGCTTGCACGGTTACGAAAATGGATAATAGGACGGTAATGATGTGTTCCTTGGGTTTCAAATCCCTAAACATGATCATAATATGTTTATATTTCAGTTTACGGGTAGTTTGGTGTTGAGCTTGCTTGTCGTCTACCGAGGATCACGTTGATGGATTTTCGAATTGCCGTTACTTTTATTTTTCTTTCTGGCTCATTAGGTGTGCTGGAAGGGTCCTTGTGTGACCCTCCTTTTCCACTAAAGTGATTTTTATATGATAAGAACGATGAAGACGTATTTTTTTATAGTCGTCTATGTATTCACCAATGTTTAACTTATTGTCTAATCGGTGGCTTATGGAGCATGTTTTTCTTAAATGATGAAAATGAGTTTTCATTGATCGATGTTTTGAAAATTATTTTGTTATCTCATCATGTTTTGAACAAAAAGGTAAAAGAAGTTTTACACGTGCATTTAGTATGACATTTTTACTAGGTTAATCATTCACCCTAACAACCTCTTTCATTTCCAAGAAAGAACAAGAATAACAATTAGTTGGAGTTCAAAAGTAGTTCATTTTCTTTATTTTCTTGTTTAGTATTTTAGTAATTTCTTGGAGAAAACTTAACTTTATTTGGACATGTATAAGATAACTTAGATCTGAATTTGGATATTTGGTATGTAAACCTTATTGAACTATTTTACTTTATCAGACTATTATATCTATTGATCACTGTGTGGATTTTGTCTTTGAATTTTGTTCAAGACTTCCATTGCGAATCAAGCATTGGACTGGGTAATTGGGTCATCTCCGAGAATTGGGTCGGCCAACACGGCATTCTGTTAGGTCTGCCTCTTGATTGAGACATAAATAATTGTGCAATAAAATAATATCATGTTACAAAAGTAACCCTAACTAAATAGAAAACACTACAATAAAAATAATGCCTTACTAACAGAAACTCTCTAATGAAATGAACTAACACCTAAGATAGGAACGCCGAGCTCAATCCTCAATCGACTGCAGCAAACCTCCCCGAATATGAAATGAAAGAGGAGTCAATTTAGGATAAATTGACTAAACTCAGTAGAGATTTTAAGTGTTATATCCAATGTTTATGAAAACTGAAGTACAAATATATTTGAAAAAGATTCCAACAAATATCATTAGAACAAGTATCAAAACATTCTACTATATTGTTGTGATAGTAAAATAAGGTGCTGTTGTAATATGTAAAATGTCAGTGAAAAAGGAATCACTCATGAACTCTGAACACCTTATATCGTATGCATATAGGGTAAGATGATACTTAGTGATCGTAAAGAGAAATAATAACCTTGGTCAGGTTCAGAGACTCATACCCAAGAATACAATACAGTCAACTATCCCATAACTATTTACGAACAATAAACACCTTCTCAATCGGTGTTTTACGCCACATTGATAAATTCTAAATCCAGTGAAGTCCAATGTAACAATTTAGCCTCATAACCTATTATAAACTCATCACAACAGGTTTTGAGACTCTTACAACAAAGGTTGGAGCCTATATGCAAGATAGAAACCAACACGGGAACTTACAAAAATAATTTCACAAGAACTTGGTCCAAAAATTAGGTTTTTAACACCGGTCAGTCGACCATGTGTAAGGTTCTAGTCCACCACGAGAGTAGTCGACAAAAGGAGCAAATGGTCGGCCAAAAAATCAACTTTCCATCTAGTATATAACTTGGTTTGGTCAACCAGCCAAAAGTGACCAAACACAACTAGTTTGGTCGACCGCATCAACAACTATATGATTGGGTTTTGCAAAAAAACTATTATCTCCTCCAATTTCATTTTCGTGCAAGAATTTGAGATTACATGCAAAAGTTCTGAATTAAAACTCTAAAAATCAAACTTTTCAATTGAAATCCACCAAATTACAAAAGTATAGATAATTGAAAAGTTTATAAGAAATCAAACGATTATTGAAAAAGGAAAATACGATATGAGACACTAGATTTATGTGGAAAAATCATTCGGAAAAAAACCACGGGCCGATGAACAAATCTACTATGAATATCGAAATACTATTACGAGTTTTGTGACTATAGCTTACATAAATTTATAGAGAAAATAAAACCCTAATGAGATTCTCAGCATGGACCTAACAGGACTTGCATAGATAGAATTTGGGTCACTTTGAAATCTAATAATTTCTACCTTGACATGAATTATATGAAGGAGATCCATAGCGCATGCTCGTCAGCTTAGCCTAACAATAATGAACTCAAAACACTGAATTCTGACAATCTTTTTGTAATATCCGGCTGTACGGATTATTATTATTATTTTGATGTAAATGGCATTTTTGGAAATTGTGTCAAATCAAACCCGTTTTACGAAAAGAAAGCGTCATTAGAATCCTAATTATTGATAGGAATTTTTAGGAAAGTATGAGAATTTTTGGAGTAGTAACGCTATATTTCGGGTAATTACGTTTAACGTAATATAAAGGATGTTTAGTAAAAATAGTAAATGAGGTCCGAATTGCGAACGGACAGTTTTAATGGAACCCTGGTAGTAAATTGAAGTTATTGGTGAAGTAAGAAAATTTGGAGAAACCGAATCGTCGGTTAATTAAAGGAACGAAGGACGAAACAAATAGAAAATCAAAGGAAGGGCAAAATGGTAATTTGCAAAGTCAATATTTAAATTAAAACATAATGCTTTTTCTTCTTCTCCACGCCATTTCTTCTTTTCCTGCGATTTCTCCTTTCCCTTTGGCCATCAACGGCGATCGCTCCTCCGGCGCTCGTTCTTCCTCCGACGACCTTTGATCCTTCACGTTTTCTTCTCCTCTCGCAACCCTAGATAATAATCTATGATTTCAGAACATTAGTTTTTGGTTTTCACGGAGTTAGAATGTTAGGGTTCGTTTAGGTTTTCGTTAAAAACGTAGTTTAGGGTTCGTAGTCGATAGGTTCGCCGTAGTTTTGAATATAATGAACGTATTAATCGATTTAGGACGAATATTAGAGATTTAACAATTTTCGAGTTTTGGGGGAAAAACTCGTTAATGTTGGTTTTGAGCTATTGAACGTTATTTGTTGGATAAAATGCCTCGTTGAGCTAAGTTAGTATTTTAGGAGAATTCCTTAGTTGAGGTTTCGTTAAAATTGGACGTTTAACGGTTTAAATCTCATTTTAACATCAACCGTTGTGCTTTGCCTCAGACAAACAACGCTCGTGGACGGAGCTTGAGCTGCAACGGACACGAGGTAAGTTCTCGTGACTTACTCTGGCCGATTGACCTACACCGTACTTCGATGTCTCGTCGAGGATCTTAGAGTGTTGTATGTTTAAACTGCTTTGGTTGGGTAGTTAGGTTTAAACGTTTTCGTAGGTTATTTCTTTTACAGTCTTGATGGTACGCATGCTTGTTTGTTTACATTTATATTGAACTGTTCATGCATCACGTTTTTAACTTGACATGAAAATGAATTTCCGCACGATGTTTTCAGAAAACAGAAATTGGGGGCTATCGATCTATTGTGTGGACCGATTAAGGGTCTGACCAATACCACATCTCATGTAATGTAATTAATGAACGTAATCTGTTATCTGGTCACGCGAGGTGGGACTCAGGCACGGCTGTACGTGTTGTAAGCGTGTACCCCCCTCCTCTAACCGTACGGGGTAGTCCGACCGCTGGATGGGCCCCCTTCGGTTAGGGGGATGAGATCTCGGTGATATTCTGTCTGCGACGCTCTGTATGTTATGCATGATTTCTGAACTCCATATGCACTGCACGCATCTGCATTTACGTAGAATTTACTGAGTCTTTAGCTCATAGTGTGTCTGTATGGTGTAGGTGATATCGAAGCAGGTGAGGACGATGTTCCTCCGCCCGATGTACAGGATGGTTGAAGAAGAACGATCGCGGTGGTGTGCATGAGCAGTCGTCGCGTATGTTGACCCATGGGGAAAATGGTTAAGTATTTTGAGAGTTTTGGGTGAATTTTGATTGTATGGTGGATCATGTAATGGTTAGAAACATTCTAGGATGTTTGGTTCTGGATAGGTTATGTTTTAGGTTGTTTTTAAAACGTTTTGAAAATATATTCTATAAATGTTTGGTATTAGGGAAGTGTTCAGTTTTTAAACCGAACCAAGCAGTTTATTTTTATGAAAATAGGCTATATTTTGAAAGTATTTTGAGTCGTGGTTTTGGAATGCGTTTTGAGTCGGTGAACGGGTAATTGATAGCGTGTGCAATGTACGTGAGTGGAGTCGTTAAATGAGGGTTTGGTGAAGTGTTAATTGTATATGGGGGGGAAAGGGCTTGTTATGTTAAATTTGGTTTACAGGGGAAAGAACGAAGATGAATGAGAAAAAAAGGAGGAAAAAGAAGTGGGGGAGGGCAGAATGCTTGGCGATCGGTCGCTAAGCGAGGCGAATGCATCGCCTCTTGGTCGCCGCTCTCTGGAGAAATCCAGAGAGCGTGGCGATCAATCGCCACAAACCGTGGCGATTGATCGCCAGCGGCGTTTTGCACAGGCGAATGTTCGCCTGTTGCAATCGCCGAAGGGCGATCAGTCGCCCCCTTTATGGCGACTGATCGCCCCTGTATATTAGGGATGGAAATCCCTCTTTTGTCCCTCGGCCGATGTATAAATGTTTTAAATGAATTTTAAATATTTTTTTTATTTATTTAATTTTAGGGTTGGTTTTAGACGGTTTCCAAACAACATTAACGATTTCAATTCTGATTCTGACTTTGGTTCAAATTTCCGCCTAGAGTCATTTAAAGTTAGAAGTATAAAAAAAAATATGTACGGGAAATTGGGTACAGTGCTAGGGACGTTACACTTTTCCTCAAAATAAATTCTGTTGCAATGAACCAATTTTCAAATCTTCAAATTTTTCTCATCTACGCCCTTATAAAAGATCTGAAACGACGGCCCATAAAGAAAGATACATCATACCAAATTGCAAATGTCTTCAAGGGTAAATTCAGCAACTGATACCATTCAGGTTTAAGAAACACTTAAACCATGATGATGACATCTTCAAATCTCACAAAGTATCATCCAAATCTAGGCAAATATATCTCCCCTCTTGAGCTTTCATGTCAAATATGTTCTTCAAACCCTTTGTAATTTTCCTATTGTTATCCTACTGTAACAAAATATCAAATCTTGACTCAAAACTTGAAGATCTACTTCAAAGATCTAACCCAAAATTATTTGCTTTAATAAAATATTCATTCTTAAATTGAAGAGAAAAATCATGGATATCACAAGATTTCAAAAGATATTCCTAAAATTTAGATATTTTTGTAATAACAAATCAGCCCCAAAATCAAATCAAATATAATCGCAGATGTGACAAATCAAACGATAACAATCTCCAATATTGAGATATTCTTACAATTCCAAATCTACTTCAAATTATCAATTTAATCTCCAAAAAAATTTTAAAAATCCCAAGAATTTTCAATAATTTTTATATTTGGCAAAAATCTAATTTTGCAAATGACACTCTTGTGACAGCCCCAATCGAAACGGCTTGACAGCAAGAATGGAGAACAATAATACAGATCTATGGCTACTGACGATTAATTCAAAACTCTCTGAGACAAACTTGTTGCTATGAGGGAACGTGACTATGGAAAACTCAAAATAGGCAAAAATTTGAGCTTTCACGATGGACAGGGCAACAATTTTCCTCTTTTTATTTCTTTTTCTTTTTTTTTCCAAAACTATAATTTTTTGAGAGAATGGTGATAATTGATGTTTCGACAAACTTAGAAACCCGAATTCTTTTCTTTCTCTTTCAACCAGACTCTAATACCACTTGTTAAAAATCGAACGATAAATGAAAAAAAAAAGATGTGGGACACCGTATTTACGTGAAAAAATACTTTCGAGAAAAAATCACGGATAAATGAACAAATCTATTATGAAGATTGAAATACAATCGTGAGTTTTGCGACTCTACCTTACATGATATTATAGAGAAAACAAAACTATAATGAGATTTCCAATGTGGACGCAATTGGCTTGGCCCAAATAGAATTCGGGTCGCATCGAAATCTAACACTTTTCAACTAAAATCCTAATGCTGGACAAAATCACGAAAGTATAGATAATTGAACTTACCCTTAATGATTTCTTCCAACTTCTCCGTCAATCCGACCTCTAGCACCTCGATATAAGGTTTTTTGACCAAAAATCAAATTTAAACATAATCTAAAATTTTGTAAGAAAAATTATCCAAACAAAGAAATGTGAACTTTATTATTCTCTATAAAACTACTATATAATATGAAAATCAAATACCAATAACGATTATGCATAATCATTAATTGTCAAGAATGTGGAACAATAAATATTGTTACTCGTTGTAATTAGATTTAGAAAACTAACATTGATCCATAACTTTAATCATTGTACATATGAAATTCCTACACAAGTTATAATATGTAGAATCTCGATTTCTCTCACTTGACCCTAAGAATAACGTAATCCTTTGATGGTGAGGAAACTCGATCTTAGGGTAGATAGAGGTTATGAATCTGCTATATGAGACTATACTTTTCTCTTAATCATCAAAGAGAACTATAATGATGTGTTTATAGTCTCACGTTAGAAACAAATATGAACTTGACTCATTAATGCATTAGTGTGAAAATTGACGTTTTGATATCAAATAATACAAAAATAAAGGCAGTGCACAGAGGCGGATCACCTCAAACGAAGCGAGAATGACTGGATTGCGAAAATCTTTTAGGGTTTGGGCGTCCGAAATTAAGCGTAGATGTACAAAAATGAAAGAATGGAAAATATGTCTTTGGAGCGAGTAATCGAGTAAGAGAGCAGACGTCTCGAAGAGATTTTAGTACAAAAATTGCACAGAAGCAAGCGATCTCTAGGAGCAAGCAGGCAACCTGTCTAGATAAAAGTGAAGAAATAGAGGATGATCAGAAGCCTAAAAGATACAGCTTGAATTGGATGATTCAAGATACCAAGTACGAAAACTCAAGGAAAATACAAGGAAATGATTAGAAAAAGGTAGAACAATGAAGAAATAAAACAACAATAGGAAGCTTGAAAAAAATGAAAATCAAACTCAAACGGGACAGATTTCTTACAAAGAGGGTGAAAAAAATGGAAACTTAATTTAATTTCTATCTTGAAAAAGATAGATGAAGTCTTCCACTAAACTGCCACACTAAAGCTCAGCTCACTCAAAGGACAAGATTAAATCCTCAACAAACTAACTTCAAGAGTCTACTAGACAAAAATCTCTATCTTTCTTATTCAATATCTAATACTCACACTTTTTTACAAAAGAGCTCTAAGTGTAGAGATTGAGACAATAAGGTTATGGGGAGGGGTGATGACGGTGGCAACAGTGATTTCCGAAAGTAGAGAGGTGGGTGTTGCAGGGGTCCCTTACATCGAGAGAAGAGTTTAGAGCCAGCGGCTGTTAGACAGGAGAAAAAAAAAAAAGAAAGCTCTGATACCATGTAGAGATTGATAAATTTTGGATATATTGTTATTAGAGAAGATGATGTATTTATAATAACCTCTTTGAGAATACAAAGAGATAATGGAAGCCTTCTTGAGAATACAAAGAGATAGTAGAGGAATAAATACATTGAGAATAAGAAGGGTTAGGAATAAATAATTAATATCCACTAATACTAAGAGAGTTTAAATAGTCCACAACTAGATTATCCTTCCTAGTTCCTAAACACAAAATCTCCAAAATGCCCTCCTAAAAAAATTTCTCTAACTTGTCTAAAACATACTCTAGTGTAGCGTTGCATAATTTTTAATTTCAAAATTTAACTAACATAAAACATAACAAAAATTACTAAAATAAATTAAAGCACAGAAATAAAACATGTGCTGCATTGGGTCGAAGACTTGGGTGGTTGGCGTATCATGTTTGAAACAGGAGTTCGGTTTGCAGACCCTCAATCTCTCACAGCTGCCGCCTCTTTAGATTCGGAATGATAAATTGGAAATAAGGTATTTATGTAGTATCGAACCTGCTAGCAAGGAGGCCCAATACCATTAAAACATATGGTAATTTAAAAATATAAAATAAGGTGAAATTTATTGCCTGCACTAAAACGCAAATTTCCACTTGAACGAGTCGAACCATGTATTTATAGACAAAAATGTGTCTTCATCGACATGGATAAGCGAAGAATTGTGATCAATAACGAAGAGTTATGAATCCTATCGGCGACTTTATGAATTTTAAAGTTTATCCCTCCTGTCATGACGCAAATGAATCTAATAGCACCATGAAACACTACAACCGGACAGAAAATCCAATTCTCGAGTAATTCCTTGGATTCGACTTTCTCGCATCCAATGACGAAGCATACTAGGAGGCATTAACCAAAGAGGTTGGCTAGCAGTTATAAATCATTTTCTGTAGTATTGATAATAATAAAACAACTTTATCATGAAATCAATAAACTATAGTAAGTAAAACCTAGAAACCCTAATTCAGTAAAACAAACAAGAAAACATTAATACTAAGATCTTTGAACAATACGTTTTCCACACATTGGCTTAAGTTACATACATTGGCTCATGAGAACTTTTAATAAACAATCATGAGAAATTAATTATAGTGACACATGAAACGAGATTTTGCTTCCTTAACCCTAATATGTGCAATATTCATTGATAGTGAGGAATTTCTAATTTGGGCAGAAAGAGGCCTAGTTTCTGTGAGGAGACAATTAAGTTAACACTATTAGGTGTTACATTAATTTATAATATCTAATTTTGTCCAAGTGCACAGAGCTCATTAAATCATTAGCTATTATTAATTACATCACGTTGGCAATTTGAAAGAGATAATAATCTTTAACGGGTTTGGGTGGAGAGGATAGCCAAACAGTTCAATGGAAACCATGTGGAACTAGACGAAAGAATGAGAATGCAAGGAATGAGTTAAGGGCCAGCATAAAAGAAACCCAACCAAGAAATGCATAGAGGGCCTTCCCAGACATTCTTACAGGCCCAACTCGTAATAAGAAAAGTCAAAGTTAGCATGAATGCATGTTCATCTGCTGCCAGCTGGCCCAGCTCCTGGGAGAGTTGCGTCCTCTTCTTCTTCTTCTTTTCATTTGGTCGTCAGCGACAATTCAAAGGTTTCTACTTTCTAGTACCATGAACGGCGCTCGTCATTAAAATCTCATCGTTATCGTTGTGAGGATCAGGTAATCAGACCGAATCCGAGAGGAAAATATCTAGTAACAATGGAAGATACATTTTTCTATTCTCTGTTAGTTTCCGTAATCTTCAGTTTCATTGTCTTTAAGTTTTTTCTCACAAAAGGACGCCGTAGAAACCTCCCGCCAAGCCCCCCGTCGCTTCCATTTTTGGGTCATCTTCATCTCCTCAGGCCCCCAGTTCACCAGATTTTTCAGAAACTGTCCGAGAAATATGGTCCCGTCTTCTCCCTCCGGTTGGGCTCCAGCACCGTGGTCGTAGTGTCTTCCCCTTCAGCTGTTCAAGAGTGCTTCACCAGAAACGACATCGTTCTCGCGAACCGGCCTCAGTTGCTCACCGGAAAACATGTAGCATACAACAACACTATCCTTATATTATCCCCCTACGGTGACCACTGGAGAAAGCTCCGGCGTCTAAGCTCCAGTGAGATTTTTTCGACCAGTCGTCTAAACGTGTTCTTAGGAGTTCGGAAAGACGAAGTCAATCGACTGTTGACCCAACTGTCCGGCAGCTCAAATCAAAATTCTCCGAGCTCACTTTCAACATCGTAATGAGAATGGTCGCCGGAAAGAGGTACTACGGCGAGGATGTCTCCGACGAGGAAGAGGCCAACCAGTTTAGAGATATTATGAAAAAGCTCAACTCCAACGGCGGCGGGTCAAATCTTGCAGATTTCTTCCCATTTTTAAAATGGGTTTACCCCAATCATGAAAAAAATCTAATTGAGCTAGGATCGAGAATAGATGCGTTCTTGCAGAGATTGATCGACGAGCATCGGAAAGAGAGCGGGAAGAACAACATGATCGACCACCTACTTTCTTTGCAAGCATCACAACCAGATGATTACAGCGACGAGATTATCAAAGGCCTCATACTGGTCAAACAAAACTCCAATATTTACACATAATAAGAGCAAGCCATTGACAAAGTGGAATCTAATTTCTTCCATTTGGACTTGCAGGTCATCCTCCTAGCAGGGACAGATACTTCAGCGTTGACATTAGAATGGGCAATGGCCAATTTGCTCAACAATCCAGAGGTGCTGAAGAAGGCCATAGCCGAACTGGACTCAGAAATCGGACAAGAACGGCTGGTTGAAGAATCAGACACGCCTAAACTGAATTACCTGCAAGAAATCATATCGGAGACCCTCCGTCTGAACCCTGCAGCTCCACTTCTTTTGCCGCACTGCGCCTCCGACGACTGCACTATTGCGGGGTACGACGTGCCGAAGGATGCACTCGTTTTAGTCAATGCGTGGGCCATACACAGGGATCCCACCTTGTGGGAGGAGGCAATGAAATTCAAGCCGGAGAGGCATCACAGAGAGGAGGGTGAAGTGCAGAAGCTAATGCCATTTGGGTTGGGGAGAAGAGCTTGTCCTGGCATGGGAATGGCCCAGCGGGTGTTGGGATTGACTTTGGCTTCGCTGATTCAGTGCTTTGAGTGGGAGAGAGTTGGGGACGAAGAAGTTGACATGACTGAGGGTTCAGGCACTACCGCGCCGAAATTAGTGCCATTAGAGGCCATGTGCAAGCCTCGTCCAATCGTGGGTAAGGTTCTGCCACGACCCTAATCCCCTCGATTAATCTTCATTTTACAATCTACATTATATTTTGTTTTTTGGTTCCGAATTAGTCGAGAAAAAGGCCTAGTCATATCCAAGTGCTGGATGAGTTAGGTGACTCCAATATTAGGTCCGCAAGAATATTTCCTTGTCGAGGGTATAGACTGTATGAGCTTTCTTTTTGTCAAAACTGAAGGCATCAACTTTTAAAACAACGTTCATGTAATATAATATTTTTAACAAATCTGACTTTACAGTTATTATATATGGTATTATTAACTTATCAAGGTGTAGTGTCGAGAGGGACACATGTCGTCGCGTGGCACCGCAATGCCCATCGCTTTGGGATGGAGCGATGTGGTACCACCCAATCCGTGGCTGCATTGCCCCGTGCATAGAATTGCATAATTTTTAGATTATCTCGAAATGGATCTTACCCCAAATAAATAACTTGATCTTGTCATCTAGCATCATAAAAGTTTGAATTAACTATGTACATGATCATTTGGATTAGTTGTCACCTGCAATTATCATAATTTCAAATTTGACCACAGGAGTCATGGGATCATTTTTCCATTTTTTATTACTTTTCACATTCACACCTGCTGCCTGTCAATGGCGGAATCCAATTATTGCTCGTAATTGGTCGCCATCTTTGAAATTCTGGTTTGAATTTGAACTTAGAAGCCAACTTCATCGCCTCTGCTTTTTTATTTGAACCCCTCCACCGTAGAAATAACAGATCAGAATCGGATAATCATCAGCAATGGAAGATAAACTTCTCTCCGCTGCAGCGATTTCCTTACTCTTCATCCTCATCGTCTTCAAGCTTTTTCTAACAAAGACACGCCGGAGAAACCTTCCCCCTAGCCCCCCGTCGATTCCCATTCTCGGCCACCTCCATATCGTAAAGCACCCAGTCTACCGGATTTTGCAGAAGCTTTCTGAGAAATACGGAGCGGTCTTTTCTCTCTGGTTTGGCTCCCGATTCGTCGTCGTTGTATCTTCGCCGTCAGCGGTCCAGGAATGTTTCACCAAAAACGATATCATTTTGGCAAACCGACCTCACTTGCTAGCCGCGAAACATTTAGCTTACAATCACTCCGTCTTTTCCGCATCTAATTACGGAGATCACTGGCGAAATCTTCGCCGTCTCAGTGTCACCGAGATTTTGTCATCTAACCGACTTAACTCGTATTTGGGATCTCGGACGGATGAAGTGAATCGTTTGTTGACCAAACTTTCCGTCAAATCTTCCGGTGAGTTCACAAAAATGGAGCTGCAATCGAAGTTTTCGGAGCTCACATTCAACGTCATGATGAGAATGGTGGCCGGAAAGAGGTACTACGGCGAGGACGTATCGAATGAGGAAGAGGCAAAGCAGTTCAGGGATATTTTGAAGGAGATGACGTCCTTCGGTGGGGCAGTGCATCCAGGAGATTTCTTGCCATTTTTAAACTTGTTTTTTCTTAACTACGAGAAGAAACTAATCGATCTTGGGTCGAGATCAGATGCAGTCTTGCAGGGTCTAATCGAACAGCATCGGAATAAGAAGACGGTAGAGAACGGCACGAAATCCATGATCGACCATCTAATTTCACTGCAAGAATCAGAACCAGAGAATTACAGTGACGAAATCATCAAAGGCCAAGTACTTGTAAATACTTGAACTAAACTCATCAAAGTTTTATTTCAGAAAGTTGCGTCTAATTTGTCCTGCCTTTTGAGCTTGCAGATGATGTTACTGGGAGGGACGGATACTACGGCAGTGACATTAGAGTGGGCGATGGCCAATTTGCTGAACAATCCAGAGGTGTTGAAGAAAGCCAGGGTCGAAATGGACTCTGAAATCGGACAAGAACGACTGGTTGAAGAATCCGATCTACCAAAACTTCGTTACCTTCAAGGAATCATATCGGAGACGCTTCGTCTGAACCCGTCGGCTCCACTTCTGGTGCCTCATTGCGCCTCTGCCGACTGCACAATTGCAGGGTACGACGTGCCAAAGGATACAATTGTGTTGGTCAATGCATGGGCGATGCACAGGGACCCATCCCTGTGGGAGGAGGCGTTGAAATTCAATCCGGAGAGACACGAGAGTGGGAAGGGAGGTGAAATGCAGAAGCTGATACCATTTGGGTTGGGAAGAAGGGCGTGTCCAGGCATTGGGATGGCGCAGCGGGTGGTGGGTTTGACCTTAGCGGCGCTGATACAGTGCTTTGAGTGGGAAAGAGTAGGCGACGAATTGGTTGACATGAGCGAGGGAGAAGGCACTACGATGCCCAAAGTAGTGCCATTAGAGGCCATGTGTAAGCCTCGCCCAATAATGCGGTTGGTTTTCCCCTAGACCTAATCCACTTGTGTATACCAAATAAATTGGTGATTTTACTTTGTTGAAGTAAAGTAAATAGCATCTTAATATAATAGATAAAATTGTATTCATTTTTGTCGTGTGATTAAAACGTCGTATGTATGAAAGTTTTATTTTAAATGTTGAAATTTGATTGTATTCTCTTAACTGGGTTTTGTGAGTAAAATCTTTCTATCTGTATCACTTTTTAACTTTTTGAATGGATAACCGAACGGAAAACTTTCTAACGACATACCTTGATTGATGGGTGGGTAAAACTAGACTAGAATTGTAGTTTGAATCAAAACTGTCCGTTCGGTCCTAATTCGGTCAAACTCTTACCTTTATATGAACCATAATCGGTTATTAATATAAAATATTAAAAATTTTACGGTTGATTTTCAATTTTAGATGTAAAAAATTATTAAAATTGAACTGATACGTGAATCACATAATTTAACTCGTACACAAATGCAAAAAATAATAAATTATTTATTTTAATTATTTATAATTTATTAAATTAATTGTATCAACCAGTATTTGTTATGTCAGGAATTAGAATTATAAAGTAAACATATCATTATTTTAAAATTAATAATACAATAGTTAAATTACTCTGACACAATCAAAATAATATAGAAATTATGCGAATTATAATGAGAATATTATAATGTAATATTATTTCAAAATATAATCAATCTCAAGATTTAAATAAATATAAATATAATCTTACCTTAAGTTGAACGGCGGAGATTAGATTAGAAATAGGAAAGTCTTATTATCGTTACCTTAAACCTATAAATACAACTTGAAATACATCACTGCAATGCTAGCTTGTTGGTCTTACTTTACAGCGCTCAAAGCACAAAAGCAACATATCTTTTAAATTGTGGGTAGGGATATCAATAAGCTAAGCATGTGAGCCGGGCTAAGTTCGGCCAGTCCGATTGTAGTGGACTATAATGCATTAGTGCGGATTGGATTCGAATTGAGATGGGCTCGAATGGACTTCAGTCGGACTGTGGAGTGAATTGAGATGGGATGATTAGGCTCGGTCGGTAATGGGCTAGTGGGATAAGGCTCATTTGGGCTGAAGTGAAAATTTGGCTGGGTAGGGTCGTTCAGAGGTTGGTCAGAATTGGATTAGTGTTGGGCTCTTGTGCGCTGAAGTGAAATGGGTTGGGCATGACTGCATTGGCGAAACTGACCTAGGTTGTGCTCTTTTGGGCTTGAAGTTAACTGGGTTGGATCACTCTAGGCTAGGTGGGATTGGGCATAAATGACCTAGGTTGAGCTGGGTTGAGTTTTAGTGAACTGGGCTGGACAAGATTAGGCTGGGGTCAGTCTTGGGGAATTGGGCTAGGCTCTGATGTTGGTCTCAAAGTAGCACGGTAAGAGTATGCCCATCTCAGACTAACCAAGCACTCTAGCCCAGAAGTACGAGATAGCTGGCCCAGCAGAGCAAGGAAAGGGAGCCAAGGCCAGATAGAGCTGGGGCCCAATAAGGCAAACAAGATTTGATCAAGCTCACAACCCATGCAAGGTGTTACGCCCCATTTATCATGATGCTTAATGTAACACCCGGCAATCTCGACCAGGTGATTTTCTTAACGGAATTAACTATCACCTTTATACTTGAATTTAATTTTAATGCCAAAGTGATATGCCCTAAGTCCGAGTTTATCAACACCTAAGAGCAGCAATACAAAAACACACAAGTGCTCCTCGGATTTGCACCAAGAATCCTTGGCCGATGGAGACTCCAACAAGTACAGAATATTTTCTTCAAACAAAGTCCAATTAATCTGAAATTTTAACACAAACTAACCAACAATATGCATGAAATATCCTCAAAATTTCAGCTACAAAAATGATCAGACCAAAAAGTTACGAAACAAACAAAACAGAAAATCTGCTCCTCGGTAAGCAGTTTTTATGGGCAGAATAATGTCTCACTTGTAAAATCTATAACTCCCGATTGGATGAACCAAATTGGGTGAAATTTTAACACAATGTACCTGGGGGTGTGAAGAGTGGACTCTGAAAATTTCAGAGCAAAAATCGATGGGAAGAAAGAACAGTGGACACACAACCAATGCTGCTTCGAGAATAAGGTGTTTTGTACCTTTGATGATAGTTTACTCCACAAATGTAGATTGGCTTCACCAAATGGAACGATTTTCCCACCTTTTCTTCAGCTTCCAATCTCTAGTAATGCTGAGGAAAAAAGGGGTGGATGATGGTTACCAAGTAGTCACAACTTGGTGATGAAGATAGCCTCCATTGCTCGGGTAAGCTCGCCGAGAATGTAGAACTAAGGATGCCCTAGGGCCATAGTTTTTGCATCAACAAAAGCACGAAATTTCATTCAATAATAATTTCTATTACAATGAGAAAAATATGTTTAAATATGTTTCAAAAAATGGGCTAGGGTTTGTGCATGAAAGAGATGAAGAACCCTCTAGAATGTGGTGAGGTGCTTGGCCACCATTGGTTGGATACAAGGTGTGTATGCACCTTCTCTCTCCCATGATCAAGCTTCCAATTTTACCCTTCAAATGAAGCCCTAATCCTACTTAAACATTTAGCCATGCATGCATACAAAGAAAATAAATCTAAGTGTTTTGTGCAAGAAATTAAAAAAAAAAATTAGTCTCTCGGATTACATAATTTGTCAAAGGAGGACAAACTCCTTCTTCACTTCAAATTTTCGAGGCATGCTCCAAGCTTTGTATGGTGGAGGCTCTTCCTTCCCTTGGGGCTTAGTTCCTCCTTTAAATACCTTGTGAAGAGTATCACCTATAAGAAGAACAAAGATATTAGTCTAAAAAAGGCTAGGAAATTTTCTCACGGTTTGATATTGTTCAAAGGGGTTCCATGGCACATCACAAAGTTTATTTGATTTCTAATAGTGGGGTGGCAAAATTGTAATTAGGAGGGATTTTTAGTAATATAAATAGGAAATGAGAATCCTTAAACCTCATTTAAACCTCACTGTAGCCGACATTCCTTCCTCGGTGATTTCCTCCTCAAGAGCTCTCTCTCTCTCTCTCTCTCTCTTTGCCAACGACTCTCTCATTAACAATCGATTTCCTTCAGTCTCCACCTCAACAATCCGCGCTCTAGGTAAGACTTTGACAATGTAGCTACTGGTTAGTTACTCAGGACTCTGTTTTCAGCTAAGACCCGAGGTTTCAGATTCTCAATGGCAGAGTAATAATAGTAGCATTTTAAATCTGAGTTTGGTAGTGGCATTGCCGATTTGATTCTGGATATTTAAATAACCGACTGAGATTAGTCGCTAGTTTGAATCTAGTTACTTTAGAGTCTGGAAATTTGACTGAGAGGGTTCGGAAATGTGTATTTAGGCGATAGATTCTAGGATGACTTTTGATTAGGACTTTTAGGGTTTTGTTTTAACTCTGTAATGTGAAATGTTTTAGGTGAAGAAGGTTTGAAGGAAGTGCTCCATTGCTAAGGAAACCAGGTAAGTGAATGTATTAAGATTTGTGGCCATTAGGGCCCTACATCTTAAGGGTACTAAATTAGTTATATGTTTGATGTTTGTTTTAAGTTAGTAAGATGGTTTGTACTGGATGATTTACGGATGTCTGAGAACTATGTTAAGTGATGTTCTGATAGTGTCTATGAAGTCAACTGTCTAGTATGATATTTTCTATAGCCTGATGATTTAAGAACATTCATGTCATGTATTATGATTTACTTCTCAAGCATATGAAAATGATTTATGAGCATGTTTTTCTCCATGAACAAGATATGAGAATGAATATGAAACCTATGCAACCGGATTAAGTGAGGGTGGGGGGCGGTTTGACATATGTCACTGTCCAAAGAGAAGGACCATGAATACGACCCGAAAGGGACTATGTACACTTGCACTGTCATCCCCCTTTACGGCACAAATCCTCCCTTAATCCATATGATGAAAGTGATGAATAAGAACAAGAACAAGAACAAGAAAAGATCATGAACATGTGTTCCTCTAAACTGTGCATTTATGCATACATGTTGGCATTGCATTCCTTACTAAGCATTAGGCTTATAGTTTAAACCTTATGATGTAGGTGACGAGTTACCAGGTGAGGAATCCAAATTCAGTGAGGACATTTAAGCTTGGTTGCTGGAGGGTGCCTAAGGTGGAAATTTGTGGCTAACAAGCGAAATCGACCCGTGGTCATGTTCATTTTATGTCAGTAAGGTTTATGAAGAAACTGATGTCTAAGTAGGATGAGATCATATTTTATCGAGACTTGGACTTGTCTGGTTCACACTTGAGTTAATGATGATTATAAGAACTTGGTATGATCTATTTTATATAAGTCCTCCACTACATGTATTTCGAATGAGTCCATGATTCCTTTTTATTCATTTAAGATTATGTCTGTCAAGTTGAAGTCTGTTAGAATTGGGGGATTTTCTGTCGGAAGAAGTCGTTTGATAATTGTTGTGTTTTACTGCTGAGTGATGAAAGTCGGATGAAGGAATCATCCGGCTGACGTCATCGGCAGGAGCGGAATGGATAGAAGCTGGATGAATGAATCATCCGGCTGACGTCACTGGTGGATGGCGAATGGTTGATGTTCACCGGATGATGCCTCTTATCGGATGAGGTAAGTGAGTCACGTGTATTGCACATGCTCACCGGATGATGTCTCTGATGGGTGAGGACATCATCCGGCTGACGTCACCGGTGGATGGCGAATGGTTGTTGTTCACCGGATGATGTCTCTTATTAGCTAGCAAGGTTAAGTAAGCCACATGAGATGCACAAGATGACCGGATGATGTAGATTTACACTATCGGCAGAACGAGCTCAATGCTTGTCGTTTAGCGATCGGCGTAGGTGATATATATATATTTTGTCGTCTAGTGCTCGGGTGATGCAGGAATTGAAGTGTGTTTTATCACCGGTCAATGTGAGTTTATTTCTCTACCGGTAGATGCAGTTTAAGAGTTGAAGTACCTGTTCATCGGCTGAAGCACCTTGCACTGCTTGCTGGTAGATGCATAATGTATTTCTTTGCTGAGAGATGTTTAATGAATCACGAGTGATGTCTTGAGCTAAGTTATGAGTTTTTTTTTTTAAAAAAAAAAACATAAAGGGGTATAACTCCGGTAAAAATAGTAAAGATATATGGACAAGTCTAAAAGAGTCATGGTTTGGTCTCGGCCCTACTGGGGTCGTTACAGTTATAGTATCAAAGCAAAACTGGGTTCTAAAATTGATTCTGCAGACTGCCTCCCAGCACAGATTGCCACCTGAGTACACTCCAACAACTGTAAATGTTTATGATTTTAGTAATGTCATTAAGTTAAGATATGTTATGATTATTTTCTTAGGAATCCCAAAATGGTGAGGGGTCAACAGAGAGAAGACAATGTGGATAGTACCACTATTGCTCAGCTAACGGAGTTGGTTATACGCCAATCACGCCAAATCGAGCAGCTTGTGACCACCAGGGAAGAGCATGGGAACTCTAGCTCTAATGCAAACCATGATCATGGTGGCGAGCGCTTCCATAGACTTAGACCCCCAACATTTAATGGTCAAGTTTCAGATCCTGTTTATGCTGAGGAATGAATTCGGAAAATGGAGGACATGTTCAAGTACGCCGAGGTTGATGAAGGAGATAGGGTCACTTATGCTGTTTTTCATTTGGAACTGAGTGCAAAGCATTGGTGGAACTCAATCCAAAGCACCATTAATGCAGGAGCTATGACCTGGGAAATGTTTAAGACTGCTTTCTTTGATAAGTATTTCAATAGGACTGTTCGGGCCAGCAAGAAGAAGGAGTTCATGAATTTGCGTCAAACTGGCTCTGTGGCGGATTACATACCCCGAATAGTAGAAGATGATGAAGACAAGATCCATCAATTTGTGCAAGGGCTGAAACCAAGTCTGTACATGAGAGTAAAAACTGCTGGAATACATAATGTACCATATGCTGAAGTGACGGCTAAGGCTTTGGAAATGGAGGAGGCTAAAATAACGACATATGCACAGCGTGAGCCACCAACGAAGTTCACTAAGGAAGCTCAGCCGCCACCACGTCAGAACAGAGGATGGAAACCGCAACAGAACAGGGGACCACAACAACAACAGCAAGGTATAAAGAGACCCTTCAATCCAAATGATAACCAAGGAAAAGGAAAACGACCATTAGCTCCGCTATGCTCCACCTGCCAGAAGAATCACCATGGGGAATGCAAACTATACTCGGGACGTTGCTATAGATGTGACAAGATTGGTTACATGGTCAAGGACTGCCCAATGCCACCAGATCCAAATCGAGTAAGAGTAATGCCCAGAGTCTTTGCTTTGATGGAAGATGAGGATGCCGTGCAGCATACGGTCATAACAGGTACAATTATGATCTGTGGTATTTCTGCTTATACACTTATAGATACGGGAGCCACACACTCATTCATAGCAACCCTGTTTGTGTGTAAGCATAAGTTAGGATTTTTACCAGCTGATAAACCGTATAGTGTTATGTTACCATCGGGGAAATCCTTACATTCTGAACAGATAGTGAAAGGTGACATTATGTCTGTAGGAGATAAGAAGTTATATGTAGAACTGATTGTAATTGACATGAAGGGGTATGAAGTTATACTAGGGATGGATTGGTTATTCAGACAGTATGCCACAATAAGTTGTAGGCCTAGTTTGGTTGAATTCCGACCCCCGAATGGAGATCGGTATACATTCCAAGCTATCCCAAAAATAAGTAAAATACCAATTATATCTTCTCTAGAGACTCAACAGTTATTGAAAGGTGGCTGTGAGAGTTATCTAGCTAGTGTAGTTGATGTTCGGGTGAAGGATAAGGTAGAAGTACAAGATATTCCTATAGTCCGAGAGTTTCCTGAAGCCTTTTTGGACGACTTGCCCGGGTTACCACCTGATAGAGAAATTGACTTTGTAATTGATACATATCCCGAGGCATTACCTATATCTAAAAACCCTTATCGCATGGCACCTGTTGAGCTGAAGGAATTAAAAGTCCAACTGCAGGAATTAGTTGACAAGGGATTTATACGGCCTAGTAGTTCTCCCTCGGGTGCACCTGTCCTATTTGTTAAGAAGAAAGATGGTTCCCTTAGAATGTGCATAGATTACAGGGAACTGAACAAGTTGACAATTAAGAATAAGTACCCCTTGCCCCGGATTGATGACTTGTTTGACCAGTTACAAGGAGCCAAGGTATTTTCAAAAATCGACTTACGTTCGGGTTACTACCAATTGAAGGTTAGGGAGAATGATATACCAAAGACAGCATTCAGAACCCGTTATGGACATTATGAATTTCTTGTAATGTCATTTGGTTTGACAAATGCACCTGCAGCTTTTATGGACTTGATGAATAGAGTGTTTCGTGAGTGTTTGGATAAGTTTGTGATTGTGTTCATAGATGACATCCTAATATACTCACGGACTAAAGCTGACCATGTCGAACATTTGAGGATAGCTTTGTCAACCCTAAAACAGCAACAACTCTACGCCAAGTTGTCCAAATGCGAGTTCTGGTTGGATAAGGTCAACTTTCTAGGCCATGTCATTTCTGCTGAGGGCATATCTGTAGATCCAACCAAAATTCAGGCAGTGAAAGATTGGCCACAGCCAAGGAATGTCAGTGAGGTCCGAAGTTTTCTTGGATTGGCAGGCTATTACAGAAAGTTCATCAAAGGATTTTCCATAATAGCCAAGCCTTTGACTAGTTTAACTAGAGATGTTAAACGAGCGAGCTGCTTGCTCGACTCGTTACTGTAGCGGGCCGAGCTTGGCTCGGCTCGCTACAGTAACGAGCAAGTTTGGCTCGAGTCACACAGGCGAGTCGAGCCGAGCTTGGACATCCCGGCTCGCGAGCCCGTGAATGACCGGGCTCGACGAGCCTGCTCGCGAGTTCGCGAGCCAGCTCGCGAGCTCGCTCGTCAACGGAAGCCCAACTCGGGTCCTGCGGCGAGCGCTGAGCCCTCTCCGATGCGGCGACGCCTGACCATCGATAATCTCCCACTCTTCGATATCTCGGTCAATCACTCAATCCCAATCCGATGCCCAGGTCGAGGCACTCTCCGACGACTCTCCAACGCTCGACAGAAGACACGAATGCAATAAATCGAAACTAAATGCTGATTGATCATTGATCGGCTCTGCCTCTGGCCGTATGTTAAAATTTTGGGGAAGAAAACTGAAAAGAAATGTAAATCACAATTCACAGCCATCGGCTATCCTGCAAAATTGCAAATTGCAATTGTAATGAAAATATGAAATAAATATACTTGATTAGTTGATTATATATTTATATTTTATATTTATTGTGATGACGTGATATCATATAATATTATAATAACAATTAACAATTATTCAATTAACAAGTAACAACAGACAACAGTCAACAATTAACAATAACAATTAACCATAAATGATAAACAGAAACATAGCAAATTCATAGGCTATTTATGAGCGCTCAATTGGCCATTTCTCGTTCAAAGTAAGTGGCGACCACTAATGTAACTGGTCGACACATAAAAAAATCATTTTATTCCGAGGGTCGACCAAAAACCCTAACTCTCGACCCTTCTCTCTCGAGTCTCGCATCTCGACTGTCATCGGCTATTTTCGACCATTCTGTGCCATTTTCTTCTGATATTCATCTCTTCTCTTTATTTTAATTTTTACACCTCTAATGGCTTCATCATCTCGCACGAAACTCACCGTTCACAAAAGGAGATCAAAGAATGCTACTCCAGCAGCTGAAATTGACCAACAACCTACATGGCCCTCTCCTTTATTCAAGAATTCTGATTCATTGAAACGGTATGATGATGATTTCCAGTTCAAACCCCTGATTTTAAGTAGAAGAGTAGAATTTTATGATTTATATAGCTTAAATTTGGAACAGCCGTTAAAGGCTCTGGGGTTGTATGAGTTATTCGATTTTGATGGACCTTACGTTGAAACTCCAGTGAGAATGTTCTACTCAAATTTAGAACATTCTTTGAGGCCTCTCAAAATTATTAGTTATGTGTATGGAAAACACATAGAGATATCCCCAAGTTCAATAAATACAATTTTAGAATGTGAGTTCAACAACGAGGCTGAATGTTATTATGAGGCAGCCAAGGATCCTAATTTTGTGGGCACTAGTGAAGGAACTGAATTTTTGAGAATGGTTGTTAAGGATCCAAATCAATTCCTTCCGTTGAAACCAAAGGCTAAGGATTTAAATGTACGTGCACGACTCATCCACCACATGATTACGTACAATCTTTTACCAAGAGATGGACATAGAGATCATATTAGTGGGATGGATCTCTATGTTTTGTATAAAATCTTTCGAGGAGAATCATTTAACGTTGGGTACGTAATTTTGAAACTGATGCTGTAAGTATTCTCCAACCCGGCCAAGTCTTTACCCTTTAATCTTCTTCTAATGAAGATTTTTGAGGTCAATAGTGTCCAAATTCCTAGGTCAGCAACTCGATTACCTTTGAAGAAAACTGACATCTACACCACTTCCTCTCTAGCAAGAATGGGGATAGTACTCAATGCGACTAGGGAGTGGATTTTCAAAGGAGAACAAGCTGGAGCTGGTGCATCTGGGGCTGGGGCTGAAGCTGAACCCTCATATATGGAAATTGGCGAAGGTGGTAACGAGCAAAGACAAACTACTGAACCTCCATCCAATGCATCTAGAGGAAGTTTCTCTCACCTTGAGGAAAGGGTCAACACTTTGGAGGCCAGTATAGCTAGCATTGGCACAACATTTGACTCCTTTCAGAACGTGATTCTCGATCGCTTTGATCAGATGGAAGCTCGGATGGATGCTCGGATGGACGCGATGGCAGATAAACTCCATGAAGAATTCAATGATGTTCACGGGCATCTTTATTATCTTCAAGATTATTGGAATGGCAGAATATACCCTCCAGTCGATCATCCAGTCGATCCTCCAGCTCCAGTCGATCCTTTTGATCCTTTTGACGATCCATGTTACTCTCCATCTCAGTGACATTTTGTCTTTGTTTGTGTTTGTCTTTGTTTGTGTGCTTTTCATAGTTTATGAAAATTATAGTGACTAGTGAGTATGTAAATTGTAATTATTGAAATTTGAATGATTGAAAAATGAAAACTGAGTTACTTATTTTTGTACTTATCTATATGACTATATCTCTTTAACTGAGTTACTTATTTTTGTACTTATCTATATGACTATATCTCTTTAACTGTTTTGGAGTCAATTTTGTAATGTTTAAAATGAAATGTCAAGGAATACAATTGTTTTTTTTATAATGTCAAAAGGAGTGTCGACCAAAACTCACTAGGGTCGACCATTAAATGTGACAAATGAAAATAAAAGTTACAGAAGCAATTCAAGTGTCGACCATAACTCACTAGGGTTGACCATTAAATATGACAAATGAAAGCATAAATTACAGAAGCAATTCAAGTGTCGATCATAACTCACTAAGGTCGACCATAAAGTGTCACAAATGAAAACAGAAATTACAGAAGTGAGAAACAATTCAAGTGTCGACCATAACTCACTGGGTCGACCAGTTTTAATTGATAAAATAGAGCCAACTCACTAGGGTCGACCAGTTTTAATTGGTAAAACAGAGCCAATTCACTAGGGTCGACCAGTTTTAATTGGTAAAAACTAAAAACTAAAACATAGCTAATTCCAACGGCAACATTAACAATACAACGGTAACAAGAACGCTGAGTCGCTGAGATTCTGTGGCTGTTGCTCTCCCCCTTCACTTCACTGGTTTACTCCATTTTTTCTATAAAATTCTAATCCTGCGTTCATTTATTTTCACCTCAATCTCTCAATCTCTCTCACTTCACTTCAATTCAATTACTTATTTTACTACTCCTGTACTCTGCTATCTGCCTCTCTGTGATTCAAACCTCTGTGATTCAAACCTTCAATAAGGTAAAATTTAGTTTATTCTTTTTATATTTACAAAAATTTTAATTATATTTAATAGTTATACAATTTTAGTATTTTACTAACATACATTAATTTATTTTCGTAGGTTTCGTATACTGTATAAGTGATCAATTCACACCATCCCATACAAGACATAAAATATCTTGTTGGAATTTGGTTCTGGTATCATTTATTTGAAATTATTTTAATTATGGATCCACGTGATTATAACATTGATTTTGACGATGATATTGAAGAAACTAGGGAAAATGCATTTTCAATAGGACAATCATCTGCACAAGCATCCACTTCCACTTCATCACCTCAAAAAAAAAGAAACAAAACTTCTGAGGTATGGAAACATTTTGTAATGAAAGATATTAAAATAGGTGGAAAAATAGAATCCAGAGCTCAATGTAAATATTGTATTAAAAATTATGCATATGTTTCTAGTAGTTCAACTACCTCACTAAATAGGCATTATCAAAAGTGTCATTTAAACGATCAAGTTAGAGATCCTACACAGAGATTATTAAATGCTAGTGGTAGTGGCACTTTTATGTATTCACAGAATAAAATGAGAGAAGGAATAGCAAAACTTGTAACACAATGTGAATTGCCCCTAGCGTTTACTGATAGTATTGAATTTGAAAATTTTATGAAAGAATATGTTACTCCTAACTTTAAACGTGTTCCTAGAAGTACTACTAGAAATGATATCATTAAAATGTTTAATGATATGAAAAATGAACTAATTGTATTTTTTTCAAATGCTCCTTCAATGTCTATTTGTATCACGTCTGATTTATGGAGTGCACGTAATTCTATAGGATATGTAGTTGTAACTTCTCATTTCATAGATGAATCTTGGCAATTAAATAAAAGAATTTTAGGATTTTGTAATTGTGAATATCCCCACACTGGTATTACAATTTATAAATATATTGTTGCAATATTGCAAGAATATTCTATTTCTATTAAAGATAGAATATTTAGCATAACACTTGATAATGCTAGTGCTAATGATTCTGCTATTTCTCATTTTAAAAATTATTTTCAATTACATGCTACTCACAATTCTATGTTTCATATGAGATGTGTTTGTCACATTTTAAATTTAGTTGTTAAAGATGGTATGACATTTATTTCACCTCATATTGAATCAATTAGATCTGCAATTTCTTATATAATTGGATCTAATTCTAGGCAATAAGAATATAGGGATTTTTGTAAAGCTGCTCAACTTAAACCATAAAAATTAAAAACAGACGTAGATAATAGGTGGAATTCTACTTATTTAATGTTGAAAAATGCTAGGCCATATTGGCAAGTTATCTGTACTTTTATTAGTGAGAAAACTCAAAGTATTAATCTTGATAAATCTAGTTGTGATGTAGCTAATATATTTCTTGATTTTTTAAAACCATTTTATGAAGCTACAAATGAATGCTCGGGAATTTATTATCCCACTTCTCATCTTGTTCTTCCAATTTTTATAAACTTAACTGGCAATTTTGCTCAATATCGACGTATAGATGAATTTAGAGATATTCTTAATAAAATGGAAACAAAATTTAAAAAGTATTGGCTTGACATCCCTCCTATTTTTTGTTATGCATGTATAATGGACCCTAGATATAAGTTAAGAGGAGTATCTCTTATTGTTAATAAAATTTCTAATAATTTACAAACTCCTTCTTTGTTTTCTATAGATCAAATAACTCATGGAATTACTAGTTTATATTCTTCTTATGAATCTAAATATTCAAATCTTAGTCGTCGTGTTTCTTCACATGATGCTACTTCAAGTAGTAGTGGTGGAATTGGAAATATTATAGGTTCACAGTTTAGTATTCATGATATTTGGAATGAATTAGATACAGATGCATATTCTAGTTCTATGAGAAATGAACTTGAAATTTATTTTGACACTAGATATCAATTTTCTCAAGAAGAAAAATTTGATATTTTAAATTGGTGGAAAATATTTTCTACCACATATCCTATTCTGTCTGTGATGGCACGGGATCTACTAACACCTCCGGTCTCAACTGTAGCATCGGAATCTGCTTTCAGTGCAGGTGGACGTGTGTATGATGATCGACGAGGACGGCTTGCACCTGATCTTGTAGAGGCGCTTATTTGCATGAAGGATTGGAATGATGCGGTTACTAGAAACCAACAGAGAAATGACGAAATACTTGAAGAATTTCAAAATTTGGAAGTTCAAGAAGATTAGTTTTATTATTTTTTCATTTTGTAATTCACGTAGTTTTGTAATTTTTTCATTTTGTAATTCATGATTGACGATTTAGATTGATGCCAACTGGATTTGTTTTAATTTGTATAAGTTTAATTTATACAAGTTTATAATGAAGATTATATTTTGTTTAGCTATCTGTATTTGAACTTTGAAGTTTAAACTTTAAACTTTAAATATATGTAAGTGATAGGCGATCACTCGCCACAAGCAGAGCGATTGATAGGCTCTTGTTTTAAAAAATACAGATTGAGAGCAGAGCCGTCGCCCCACTTGGGGCGATTGATAGGCTCTTGTTTTAAAAAAATATAGGTTGAGAGCCGAGCAGTCGTCCCAAGTGTGGCGCTTGATCGGCTTTCATTTAAAAAAACAGAATGAGAGCCCATCAGTCGCCCCAAGTGGGGCGATTGATCGACTCTTATTTAAAAAAATACAAATGGAGAGCTGAGCAGGCAACTCAAGTGGGGCGATTGCTCGACTCTCGTTAAAAAAAACAGAACCAGAGTCCATCAGTCGCCCCGAGTAGGGCGACTCATCGGCTGTTGTTTAAAAAAATTTAAACAAGGGACGATGAGTCGCCCCAATTAGGGCGCCTCATCGGCTCGTTTTAAAAAATTTAAACAAGGGCCGAGGAGTCGCCCCAAGAAGGGCGACGAAGCGGCTCCTGTTTAAAAAAATATAAACAAGGGCCGATGAGTCGCCTACAGGGGCGACTCAGCGGCTCTTGTTTAAAAAAATTTAAACAAGGGCCGATGAGTCTCCCTAACTCTGGGCGACTCATCGGCTTTGGTTGTTAAATAGAAATATAGATTTTTTAATTTTACGTAGCAGAATCCCAAATCGGCAAATTCAGTATCCTATCCCTAATCCCATTCCCACTTCCCGTTCCGGCGTTCCCAGACTCCCAGTTCCCCGAGACGGTGAGACCCCGACCCCGATTCCCGTCCCGATCAAATTGCCCGCCCGCTACTAACCCCGTCGACAACGCCGAAAACTCCAAATCTCCCTTCGCAGCACCTCCCCTCCCCAATGGCCCGACCCCGAAGACCCCGACCCCGATTCCCGTCCCGATCAAATTGCCCGACAGCCACTAATCCCTTCGACAACGCCGAAAACTCCAAATCTCCCTTTCGCAGCGCCTTCCCTCCCGTCAATCGGAGTATCGCAATTCGCACAACTTTGACCTCGGTGAATCCAGCTCAGTAAGTCTCACCATCTGATCCGACTAGTTATATTTCATAATTTAACTGAATATTATTCGATTAATTCATATTAGTTTTGGGAATTTGGGTTGATTTTGAATTTGATTGCTGAGGTTGGTTTGATACGAAAGTAATTGTGAATCAAGTTTTATAATTGTGCACACCACTTGTTCGACGAAATGTCTATGTGAGAATTCTAAGTTTAAAATATTGATAATTCTATTGGAAGTTGTTGTTTATTTGGGTGTGTGGACTGTGGTGTTTTAGTATTTGTATTTGTGTGAGAATTCTTAAGTTTAAAATATTGATAATTCTGTTGGAACTTGGAAGTTATCTGTAGCCTGTAGGTTGTTTATTTGGGTCATGGGTCACTGGTGTGTCATGTGTGGTGTGTTTAGTATTTGTAAGTGTATTTGCGTTGTCACAGGTTAACAAAATATGCCGCCAAAACGTTTAAAAGCTTCTTCAAGCTCAAGCTCTCGAATTGATCACTCCTTCGTTAACTTTGAGGCAAGGAGATATTTCATGGATTTCATGGCAAAAAATAAAGCTATTATATGCGAAATCCAATTTTCACCCGATAGGAATGATGGAGATATTTTAGACATGCTTAATCAACGAAAATGGGAGAATCTTGCTGCATTAGGTGGTGATGCGAATGTAAGTATCGTTCGTGAATTCTACGCAAATTTGAAGGTATCCAATTCAGATAGTACAGTTGAAGTTCGTAAGAAGATCATCGACTTCTCTCCTGAGATCATTAATACTAAGTTTGGTTTAGAGAACTTATACGAAGATGATTATCATACCATGATGGAAGAGGGACCAGATTATGACATGATCATACAAGAGATGGGACATCGAGGTTCACAGTGGGTTTATTCAATCGTCAACCGAGCTCAACCATTACACTTGATACTAAGTTGTCTCAACTGCTATGCTCAAGCTTGGTGTAGGTTTATCAGGGGAAATTTAATGCCTACATCCTAGAGTTCAGAACTTACCAAAGACCGGGCGGTACTCCTCTACTGCATTCTCACTGGTCGCTCCATAAATGCTGGGCGAATTATCCATAATAATATCAGTGCATATCGTAAGGGTTCGACCACTGCTGGCCATATCCATCCCATCCTCATCACGCAACTATGCGCAGCAGAGAATGTCCCTATGAGCTCAACTGACGAGTCTTTGATTCAGCCACAGCTTTATGTCTCTTCAAATATTTCAAGAATACCTAAGTGGCCATACGAGGAAGCTAGAAGAAATGGATTGGGATTCATTGAGCATGATACTAATGTTGAAATTCCTCCTCCACTGATGCCCTTGCCTCGTATCCGGCGCAAAGATGGTTCATAATGGGACATAGCGGAGGCAAAAAGAGAGCGCGTCGAGACTCGTCGAAAACAGCGATATGAAAATCAATCAACTATGCCTCCCGATCAAGGCGCCTCTTCATCATCTGCCGTGCCACCTCGCTCTTACTCAAATAAAGATGTGGGACAGATGTTAGAAAATATTACACTCCAACAAGGCCAAATGTTTGGCAACATGGCTACTCAATATACCAGCTTTCAACAAGACATAAGACAAAGGCTAGAAAATATTTCCTATCAACATAGCAACTTTGAACAGGATGTAAGACAAAGGTTTGAAAATATTTCCAATCAACATACCAGCTTTGAATAGGATGCAAGACAAAGGCTGGAAAATATTTCCGATCAGCAAAGACGCATCGAACATTGGTTGATGCATATGAAAAATCATTCAGTAGAGCTGACAAACTTCTGTGCACGATATGTGAGATCATTAGATGCTCATTATGACAATTTGAATGGAGTGAACTCAAGTTTACCTATCTTTCCGGAGCACCTATTGAGACCATATCGCCCTCCACAAGAGGGTGGGGACAACGATGAGCCCGACGGCGACCAGTCATGAGCTAGAGTTATGTTATTTTTCACCTACATTTTTAGTTTATTTTATGTATTGAATTTGTGGACATATTTATTTTAAATTTAGGTAATTATAGTATATTTTATGATATATTTTAGACTTTAGTTATACAATCAGAAATTTTTATTTATATAATTGTAAGCTCAGCTCGTTACGCTCGGCTCGTTAAGTTCGTTGGGCCGGCTCGGCTCGGCTAGGCTCGTGGCTCGTGAGCCGGCTCGAGTTGGAAATTTTTTAGGCTCGGCTCGTTAGGCTCGGCAGGCTCGTTAGGCTCGGCTCGTTTGGCTCGGCAGGCTCGGTGAGCCGGGACTTTCCCGACTCGGCTCGGCTCGACTCGCTCGTTTAACAACTCTAAGTTTAACAAAGAAGGATACTAGGTATTCCTGGACTGGAGCTTGTGAAGATAGCTTCCAAACATTGAAACTGAAGTTGACAACAGCCCCACTATTGACTCTCCCAACCGAAGAAGGAAAGTTTAGTGTTTACTGTGATGCATCCAAAGTTGGTGTAACGACTCCAAAATTTAATTTTTCCTAATTTGAAACCCTAAATTTTTTTCCCAAATCGATTTGTAAATTAGGTTAAATTGGATCGTTATAAAACCCTAATTTTTTTTATTCAAAATTATTGAAAATAGCAAAAATCATTTATTAAGCGGAAACTTTAAATTACTATCAATAAATGTTTAAAAATTAAATACTAAACAAAACATTAAATAAAACCTCATTCATAAATTTAAAATAACATCCTTACTAAAAATCCAACAGTTAATGAAATAAATTATCCAAATAGAAAATTTAAAATTCAATGCAACTAAATATAAAATGTTATTTTAAAACGATATAAAATCATGACTTTAAATTTTTATTCAGAACCAACGAGAACATCCTCCTCTGTATGCTCTCCCGCCTCTGGCAAATTCTCGATCAGCGCCATTTCTTCCTCAGATAAAAATTCACCTACATCACAAAACTAATGCGTGAGAAAAACTCAGTAAGTAAAAACACGTGCATGTGACTTTAATTTCATACATTACCCAATTTCATGATTTAAAAGTTACATACTGGATGGAACTCATTTTCCGATCCTTACCATGCGTTTAGGCTTTCAGAAAACTAGCGGTTTCTTACCCTCACAAAGTTTCAACAGCCATCTCAATAACCATGCGTTCAGGCTCTCATTAGCCATCTCATGCGTTCCGTCAATTTCATTCGTTTCTATGCATTTCATACACTCATGCATCATGACTTATCATTATTTTTATCTTTCTACATTCCTATGTCAATGCTTATACATGCGTGTCCAAATAATAATATAATTAACAAAATAAAGTGCTTGAAAGAAAATAATTTAATATATGTTTTGTGATGTAGGGCCTATGACCAAAACATTTAAAAGCTAGTGTTTTACTTACCTGGATTTCAAGAGAGATAGGGAATAGGGTTTTAGGTATCTTTCCCAAGCGTTGAATAAATCTCCTTTGCCTAAAAATTAGAAATATTTAAACTTCTTCGTTCGTCCCCAAAATAATCCTTGAATTTAATAAGGTAAAATTTTCTTACCAATAAAATCCTACCGTTGAGTTTTCGGATCGATGTAGGCGACCTTAATGATCCAAAATATTCAGTTAAATGATTTTGGGCTGATTTGGTCAACTGGGCCGGTTCAGGGTCGTCAGATCCGGTTTGATTTACTGGTTTGGTCACTGGTCCGGTTCGGCCTTGATGTTTGGTTCAACTTTAAAATATGTTAGGTGGTCGGTTCGGTTCAGAATAAAAATTCTGAACCAAAACTGTCTTCTTCTTCGAGTGAGCTTCTGCGAGAGAGAGGGAGAGTAAGTGAAAAACAGAGAGGGAGAGCAAGAACGAAAGAGATGGAGATCGAAGGAGAAACCTACGCGGTAAGTGGTTCGGCAGAAAGGAGAGATTTGCACTGACACAAAACTAACTTCGGCCGAGAAAAGGGAAAGTTTCGTCGGATGAGCGCTCGGCTTGAAGATGCGATTTTTCTTCCTCAAAGGCGTTCGCCGGAGTCTGTCAACTCGCGGTGGTCGGAGGTCGCGTACGGCGATTGTTGAGTGTGGCGGTTCTGCGAGGTAAGTTACCCTCGATTCTTCTCTGTTTTCCAGAAATCGGGAAGAATTGTTGTGATTTTCTTCATCACAGCTCACTTCAATCTATAGGAAGAGTTTTTCCAAGACTTTCCTAAGAAAATTGGATACAAATCTGACCTTCCAAATTTTACCAGATTCATCGAATAGTTTAGGAAAGAATTTTATCTAATTAACTATTTTTTTTTTTCTGATTTTGTGTTAGAAATTCCAAAATAGTTTCTGAAATTAGGTTTAGTTTGGCTGAAATTTGGGATTTTCGTTATGAATATAAATTAGGGTTTGATTTGTTTTTCTTAATTTGGGATTAGGAAAGGAATTTGATTTCCTTAATTTGGGGATAAATTTTGAAATGTTACAATCTACCCTCCTTAAAAGAAATTTTGTCCTCGAAATTTAAAGAATTACCTGAAAAGCTTTGGATATAATCTTCTCATTTCTTCTTCCTTTTCCCAGGTTGCTTCCTCAACATTTCGATTCTTCCATAGAACTCTTACAAGCAAGATCTTCTTATTTCGTAATTCTCTTTCTTCTGATTCCAGAATTGGAATTGGTCGCTCTTCGTAAGATAGATTAGGATTGAGCGCAATTTCTTCAGAACTCATTGGCAAAATATGTGAGGGATCTGGAACGTATTTCTTTAGCATCGAGACATGAAACACGTTGTGAACCTGCTTGAGTGACTCTGGTAAATTCAGCTCATAAGCAACTTCTCCAATCCTTGCTGAGATTGTAAATGGGCCAATGTATCTTGGGCTTAATTTGCCTTTCTTTCAAAATCGCATCACACCTCTCATTGGAGAAACTTTCAAAAATACTTGATCACCTTCAGTAAATTCTAATTTTCTCCTTCTTCGATATGCATAGCTTTTCTGTCTACTTTGGGCTGCAAGAATCCTCTTTCTAATCAAAGTAACAATCTCGGCAGTTTGTCTCAAAATATCAGATCCAACAAGAATGCCTTCACCAACCTCATCCCAATGTACTGGAGATCTACACTTTCTTCCATAAAATGCTTCCATTCCAATTGAAGCCTGGTAACTATTGTTATAAGAAAATTCTACCAGTGGTAAATTTTTACACCAATTCCCTTGAAAATCGATAGCACAAGCTCTTAACATGTCCTCCAAGGTTTGAATCGTTCTTTCTGATTGCCCATCCGTTTGAGGGTGGAATGCTGTACTGAAATTTAACTGAGTGCCCATTGCTTTTTGCAAACTCTTCCAGAACTTTGACGTGAAACGATTATCTCGATCCGAAACTATAGAGATAGGCGTACCGTGTAATCTGATAATGTCCATAATATATATTTGAGCATATTGATCCATGTTAAAGGTAGTCCGTACAGAAATAAAATGTGCCGATTTTGTCAGCCTGTCAACTATCACCCAAATCGAGTCAAAATTTTTATTTGATCTTGGGAGTCCGCTTACGAAATCCATCGTGATATGTTCCCATTTCTACTCAGGTACAAATAATGGTTGTAACATGCCAGTAGGTCTCTGATGCTCTGCTTTGACTTGTTGACATGTAAGACATCTCTCAACAAATTTGGCTACATCCAATTTCAATCCTCGCCACCAATAATGCTGCTTCAAATCTTGATACATTTTGGTTGCACCAGGATGTACCGAGTATGGAGTTGAGTGTGCTTCTTTTAATATAACTCTATTTAATTCTGTATCGTTAGGTATACACCATCTTTTCTTAAATTTAATAATTCCATCTTCTAACATAGAGAACTCTGATACATTGCCGCTTTTCAATTGATCTCTTATCTTATTTAAGAAAATATCGCCATGTTATTTGTCCTTAATTCGTTCGATCAAGCTTGGTTGTAGCGTCATTGCAGATTATCTCTCAATCAGTCCGGAAGGTACAATCTCAATGTCAAATTTCTGCATCTCTTCCATTAATTTTTCTAGAATCGGAGTTAATGCTGAAAAACTTGAAGAAGCTATTCTACTTAATGCGTCTGCCACCACATTTGCCTTTCCAGGGTGATATATGATTTCGCAATCATAATCTTTTACTAACTCCAACCATCTGCGCTGCCTCATATTCAAATCTTTTTGCGTTAGAAAATATTTCAAGCTCTTATGATCGGTGTAAATCTCACATCTTTCTCCATATAGATAGTGTCTCCAAATTTTAAGAGCATAAATTACTGCTGCCAACTCCAAATCATGAGTCGGGTAATTCTTCTCGTGATCCTTCAGTTGTCTGGAGGCATAGGCTACAACTTTTCCTTCTTGCATAAGTACACATCCGAGTCCATATTTTGAAGCATCACTATAGACCACAAATTTCCCAGTTTCCGATGATATAGTGAGTATTGGTGCTGAAATCAATCTTTCCTTCAACTTTTGAAAGCTGTGTTCGCATTCTTCAGTCCACAAATATTTAGTACCCTTCCTGGTGAGTCTAGTGAGCGGTGTGGCTAGTTTTGAGAATCCCTCTACAAATCTTCTATAATAGCCCGCAAGACCAAGGAAGCTTCGTACTTCTGCCACATTTTTGGGTTGCGGCCACATACTAACTGCTTCAATCTTTCCTAGGTCTACCGACACACCCTCCTTTGAAATTACGTGACCAAGAAAATATACTTCTTTCATCCAGAATTCGCATTTTGAAAACTTAGCATACAACTTTTCTTGTCTAAGGGTCGATAAAACAATTCGTAAGTGTTCTTCATGCTCGTCCTCACTCTTTGAATAGATGAGAATATCGTCGATAAAAACAATCACAAATTCATCTAAAAATTTCTTGAATACTCGATTCATTAAATCCATGAAGGCGGCCGGGGCATACTCAATCCGAATGGCATAACTCAAAATTCATAGTGGTCATATCTTATTCGAAATGCCGTCTTGGGTACATCATCATCCTTTATTCTTAGCTGATGGTAGCCAGATCTGAGATCTATTTTCGAGAAAACATCAGCGCCCTTTAATTGATCAAATAAGTCATCGATTCTTGGGAGTGGGTACTTATTCTTTATGGTGACTTTGTTCAGTTCTCGATAATCGATGCACATTCTCATAGTTCCATCTTTCTTCTTCACGAATAATACTGGTGCTCCCCACGGTGAAAAGCTTGGTCGAATGAATCCTTTTTCTAGTAACTCATCAAGTTGAATCTTCAATTCTTTTAATTCAATTAGCGCCATCCTGTATGGGCTTTTTGTGATTGGTGCCGTTCCAGGTAGAACATCAATGCCGAATTCTATGTCTCTAGCTGGTGGCAAACTTGTTAAATCATCTGGGAAGACATCTGGATATTCACGAACTATCAGCACCTTATCTAAGGTTGTTGCTTCATCGGTTTGAGTACACACAACGTTTGCCAAGAATCCAAAACATCCAGAGTTCAATAATCGTTGTGCTCGTAATGATGATATAACTGGAATTCTCGAACCCTTCTTATCGCCATGAAATAAAAACGATTCCTGTTCAGGCAGATGAAATCTTACGACCTTCTTGCGACAATCAATAGTTGCATAATGTCTGGTGAGCCAATCCATACCGAGAATTACGTCATAATCTTACATTGCCAAAATAGTTAGGTCGGCTTCCAATTCTCTATCTGCAATACGAACTTTGCATCCTTGGATAATAGAGTCGGTGGGCATTACTATACCCGAGGGTGTAGCTACTCTCAACTTATGTTCTAAAGGTTCTATTGCTTTATTTAATTTTATTGAATGCATAAGGGATATAAAAGAATGAGTTGCCCCAGAATCAATTAATATAAAGGAAGGTACTCCAGAAATTAGAAGCACACCTGTTACTACAGTTGCATTTTCTTCAGCTTCCTCCTTTGTCATGGTGTAAACCCGAGCAACTGCTGCTGGTTTATTCTGGCCATTTTTAGGGCAATCCTTGATAAAATGTCCAGCTTGACCGCACTGAAAACATGTCATTACTCTAGCTCGGCATTCTCCAGTATGTCCTTCTTACAAGTGGGACATGTTGGTATGGTAGGTATAGCTGTCTGATTCACTGGTTCCATTTTAATAAACTTGGAGGCTCCACTAGCAGCATCATTGGTAATTGGCCGTTTTGATCCAGCCCATTGCGGTGGTAGCAGTTTATTCTTTGTCGGCTGTGTTGCATGGCTGAACCTTCTTCGATACTCTTGAGCTTTGGAGATCTTTTGTTCCCCAATCTCCGTTTTAAGGATTTTTTCAACTACTGCAGCAAATGGGGTGTCCCGTGAAGTGTGAAGGTTAACATCTTTAAATATCTCCGCCCTTAATCCTTGAACAAAACGCTTTACTTTCAGAGTCTCATTGCTGACCATATGCGAGGCAAAGCGAGAGAGTTGATCAAACTTGTGCACGTATTCAATGACACTTCCGGTCTGTTTCAGGGACATGAATTCTTCCATCTTTGCATCCTTCATAGCATCGGCAAAGTATTTCTCGTAGAAGAGTTCTTTAAATCGCTGCCACGTAATAGTAGTATCTGGATGCATTACCTTCACTGAGTCCCACCAATATCGTGCGTCCCTACTGAACATTGTGGATGCACATGACAATTTCTGTCTCCACAATCTTGGCATGCTCGAATATCTCCTCAATTATTTTGATCCAATCCTCAGCTGCTGCCATATCAGTCAAGTTACCATCAAAGGTTGGAGGATCCAATCGTTGAAACCTCTCGAGGTCGATATCTATGTGTCGTGGTCTATTCATATTATGGGCCTGTGTGCTTGCTATCTGTGCGTTAGCTGCTTGGGCTGTGGCAGTAGCCGCTTGGGCCGTGACAGTCGCTGTCTGCATTAACTGTTCAATTTGTCTAGCTTGCCTCTCAATCACGTCAATCATTCGATCAAGCATAGCATCGCGTTCAATATCATTTCTTCTACGGTTGGCCATAGGTCTACATCACGAGGATTTATTTATTTTTCTTTAGAATTTATTCTAATTTGGGTAGTAATTAAATATAAATGTACTAAAAATTATATCACAAAATTCATAAAATAAATTTCTATAATAAATTAAAATAAATTTCCATCAATAAAATAAAATAAAATGATGATAAAATAAAATACTTACTTGCTGATCGACAATTTTCCAGATGCACGATGAGCATACAGAGCAGTCTACAGAACCGTTTAGTTCTCTGATACCAACTGTAACGACTCCAAAATTTAATTTTTCCTAATTTGAAATCCTAAAATTTTTTCCCAAATCGATTTGTAAATTAGGTTAAATTGGATCGTTATAAAACCCTAATTTTTTTTATTCAAAATTATTGAAAATAGTAAAAATCATTTATTAAGCGGAAACTTTAAATTACTATCAATAAATGTTTAAAAAATTAAATACTAAACAAAACATTAAATAAAACCTCATTCATAAATTTAAAATAACATCCTTACTAAAAATCCAACAGTTAATGAAATAAATTATCCAAATAGAAAATTTAAAATTCAATGCAACTAAATATAAAATATTATTTTAAAACGATATAAAATCATGACTTTAAATTTTTATTCAGAACCAACGAGAACATCCTCCTCTGTATGCTCTCCCGCCTCTGGCAAATTCTCGATCAGTGTCATTTCTTCTTCAGATAAAAATTCTCCTACATCACAAAACTAATGCGTGAGAAAAACTCAGTAAGTAAAAACACGTGCATGTGACTTTAATTTCATACATTACCCAATTTCATGATTTAAATGTTACATACTGGATGGAACTCATTTTTCGATCCTTACCATTCGTTCAGGCTTTCAGAAAACTAGCGGTTTCTTACCCTCATAAAGTTTCATCAGTCATCTCAATAACTATGCGTTCAGGCTCTCATTAGCCATCTCATGCGTTCCGTCAATTCCATTCGTTTCCATGCATTTCATACACTCAAGCATCATCACTTATCATTTTTTTTATCTTTCTACATTCCTATGTCAATGCTTATACATGCGTGTCCAAATAATAATATAATTAACAAAATAAAGTGCTTGAAAGAAAATAATTTAATATATGTTTTGTGATGTAGGGCCTACGACCAAAACATTTAAAAGCTAGTGTTTTACTTACTTGGATTTCAAGAGAGTTTTAGGTATCTTTCCCAAGCGTTGAATAAATCTCCTTTGCCTAAAAATTAGAAATATTTAAACTTCTTCGTTCGTCCCCAAAATAATCCTTGAATTTAATAAGGTAAAATTTTCTTACCAATAAAATCCTACCGTTGAGTTTTCGGATCGATGTAGGCGTCCTTAATGATCCAAAATATTCAGTTAAATGATTTTGGGCTGATTTGGTCAACTGGGCCGGTTCAGGGTCGTCAGATCCGGTTTGATTTACTAGTTTAGTCACTGGTCCGATTCGGCCTTGATGTTTGGTTCAACTTTAAAATATGTTAGGTGGTCGGTTCGGATCAAAATAAAAATTCTAAACCAAAACTGTCTTCTTCTTCGAGTGAGCTTCTGCGAGAGAGAGGGAGAGTGAGTGAAAAACAGAGAGGGAGAGCAAGAACGAAAGAGATGGAGATCGAAGGAGAAACCTACGCGGTAAGTGGTTCGGCAGAAAGGAGAGATTTGCACTGACACAAAACTAACTTCGGCCGAGAAAAGGGAAAGTTTCGTCGGAGGAGCGCTAGGCTTGAAGATGCGATTTTTCTTCCTCAAAGGCGTTCGCCGGAGTCTGTCAACTCGCGGTGGTCGGAGGTCGCGTACGGCGATTGTTGAGTGTGGCGGTTCTGCGAGGTAAGTTACCCTCGATTCTTCTCTGTTTTCCAGAAATCGGGAAGAATTGTTGTAATTTTCTTCATCACAGCTCACTTCAATCTATAGGAAGAGTTTTTCCAAGACTTTCCTTAGAAAATTTGATACAAATCTGACCTTCCAAATTTTACCAGATTCATCGAATAGTTTAGGAAAGAATTTCCTCTAATTAACTTTTTTTTTTTTCTGATTTTGTGTTAGAAATTCCAAAATAGTTTCTGAAATTAGGTTTAGTTTGGCTGAAATTGGGGATTTTCGTGATGAATATAAATTAGGGTTTGATTTGTTTTTCTTAATTTGGGGTTAGGAAAGGAATTTGATTTCCTTAATTTGGGGATAAATTTTGAAATGTTACAGTTGGTCTGGGGTGTGTCTTGATGCAAGAAGGCAAGGTTGTAGCATATGCTTCTAGGCAGCTAAAGAATTATGAACAGAACTACCCCACTCATGATTTGGAGTTAGCTGCTGTTGTCTTTGCATTGAAGATTTGGAGACACTATTTGTTTGTACAGCAGTGTGAAGTATTTTCTGACCACAAGAGTTTGAAGTATCTCTTCACTCAAAAGGAATTAAACATGAGACAGAGACGTTGGTTGGAATTTGTTAAGGATTATGACTTTGAGATTAAGTATCACCCGGGTAAGGCTAATGCTGTAGCTGATGCATTAAGCAGAATACCAACAACAATGCAGCCCGTGGTATCCACCATGTCAGTACCTTTGAGAATGGAAGTTTAGAGGTTTGAATTAGAATTAGTTCCCGAGTTGTCAGCTTTTCTTGCTGATCTAACCATACGACCAACCCTCTTGGACAAAATCAGAGAAGCATAAAAAGAGGACTCTAAGGAGAATAACAGTGTGAGGGATAAGTTAAAGGATGCAGCCTCGGTGTTCAGTCTCTCCAAGGATGGTATTATGAAATTTAGAAATCGATGGTACATCCCTTGTGATGAGGAGTTGCGAAAGTTGATCTTGGCCGAGGCTCACTCATCCCCCTTTTCTGTACATCCTAGTAACACCAAGATGTATCGGGACTTGAAGTTACATTATTGGTGGCCAAATTTGAAGAGGGACGTGGCCAAGTATGTGGAATCATGTTTGGTCTGCCAACAAGTCAAGGCAGAACACCAACGCCCAGGAGGTACCCTTCAACCCTTACCGATCCCCGAATGGAAGTGGGAAAATATTGCCATGGATTTTGTGGTAGCATTACCAAAGACAACCAAAGGTCATGATAGCATTTGGGTTGTAGTTGATAGGATGACGAAATCAGCTCACTTTATACCGGTAAGGATGACTTTCACAATGGACCAGCTTGCTGATCTGTATGTCCAAGAAATTATCAGATTGCATGGGATCCCTTTATCTATTGTATCCGATCGTGATCCTAGATTCACCTCAAGATTCTGGCAGAGTCTTCAGAGCACATTAGGATCGAAGTTATCTTTCAGCACTGCTTTTCACCCACAAACCGATGGACAATCTGAACGGACAATTCAAATACTTGAGGATATGTTGAGGGCGTGTGTGCTAGAGTTTCTGTAACACCCGGCTTTACAGAATATTAATATTTTAATATAAATGGCATTTTTGATAAATATGTCGAATCAATCTCGTTTTACGAAAAGAAAGCGTTATTACGATCCTAATAATTAATATGGATCTTAAGAAAATTTCGGAAATTTTAGGAGTCGTAACGCTAATTTTACGAGAATTACGTTTCTCGTAATATAAAAGGTATTTTGGTAAAAATAGTAAACGGGGTCCGATTTGTGAACGGATAGTTTTAATAAATCCCTAGTAATAAGTTGGATTTATTGGCGAAATAAGAAAATTTAGAGAAAACGAATCGTTAGCTAATTAACGAAACAAATAGAAAATCAAAAAGGAAGTTAAATGCCATAAGTGAAGAAAATAGAAATTTTACGATTTAAATGCATGTAGTTTTGGAAAAACTATATTTGGAATTGTCTAAGAAAATGATGAAATGTTGTTTTAAGTAAAAATAAGAGAAGAAAAGAGTGGAACACGTTGAAGTTAAACAAAATTAGGGTGCAATTTGATAAGGTATGAAGTTATGTGCTAATTGGGTAATTAAGTGAAACTTAATTTTTATAAAAATAACCCTAAACCCTCTTCTTCTTCACGTGAAAAGAAAAGGCCAGGCAACCTCTCCCTCCATTTTCGTTATTCCATCATCAACTCCAAGCTCCGTCTTCAAGTTTTAAGGTAAGAAAACTTATGGGTTATGATTTTTCTGGTAAATGGATGCTTAGGGTGTTAGTATTGAAGAGTTTAAATTGGGTTTTTGAAGATTTCGAAATCTGAAAGTCCCCCTCCCTAAATTGATGTTTTATCATAATTTAAGTTATCTTGTGATTCAATAATGGAGTAAATAGGTAGAGATAGATGCATGTTAGAAGCATGGATTAGAAACTAGGTTAGAATATTGCAAAAAAAAAAAAAAAAGGGATACAGGGCAGTTTCTGTTTTTCAGAGTTCTGCTCTAATTTTCGATTTTCTTCTTATAAATGGATGGTTTCATGATAAAATAGATATAATGAGGTTTCCAAAACATGTTGAAGCATTGAAATCGGATAAGAATTGAATAAGTTATGGATTTTTGAAGTTATAGGACAAAAACTGGGAAATTTCGGAGGGCAGTTCGGTTTGCAAATTTCTGACCCTAATTCAGATTCTCTTTGGATAAATGGTTGATTTCATGTTAAAATAGACACAATGAGGTTTCCAAAACATGTTGAATCGTCAAAAACGGATAAGAATTGAGTGAGTTATCGAGGTTTAAAGTTAAGCCAATTTTAAGGGCAAAATCCGAGAATATTGAATGGAAATTGTTGAGTTTGGTTAGTTGAATGAACTTCGAGGTATTTAAAAGGTTGGTTTGAACTATTGAATTGAATGGGTTGCTTAGTTTTAGGGTTACTTAAATCGAATAGCATGCATGGTTAAAAAGTTGGCTGCTATGCTTTGATTTTTGCTTATTCAAATTGTGATGTTTTTAATAGCTCAAATTGCACATGTATAGGTCCTAAATACTTCAAGGAAACGATCAAGGTTTGCTTGAATTGCAACGGACGCGAGGTAAGTTTTCATGACTTACTCTGGCCGATTAGCCTACACCATACGTCGATTTTGGTCATTGAGGATATTTGGTGCAATGTGTGTTTATATGCTTTGGATGGGTAGTTTAGACTTAGCTATTTATAGGTTATGCTTGTATGATGTTTTGATGGTATTCACACTGTTTATGTTTGCTTTATGCATTTTACTGCTCATGCATCAAGTCTTTTAAAAATAGCATGAAAATGGATTTCTGCATATGTTTAAGAGAACGAAATGAATCTACGTAATCTGTTATCTGGTCACGGCGAGGTGGTTTAGCCCTCGGTGACATTCTGTCTGTGACCTAATTAAAAAGTAAAATGAATCAACGAACGAAATGAATCTACGTAATCTGTTATCTGGTCACGGCGAGGTGGTTTAGACCTCGGTGACATTCTGTCTGCGACCTAATTAAAAAGTAAAATGAACCAACGAATCTACGTAATCTGGTCACGGCGAGATGGTTTAGACCTCGGTGACAATCTGTATGTGACGTAATGAAAAAGAACACGCCTGAATGATTCCCGAAACTCATATGCATAGCATGCATCTGCATTTACGAAACTTACTAAGCCTTTAGCTCATAGTGTGTTTGTATGGTGTAGGTGATCGTGATATAGGTGAGGATGAGGTCCCTCCACCCGTGGAGTGATGCAGTTGGCGGTGGATGGCTCGTGGTGGTGTGTTGGCGCAGTCGATGCTTAACCTGACCCGTGGGGATGTGAGTAAGTACTCTTGGGGATATGTGTAAGTATTTTGAGGGTGTTGGGTTATTTTGAGTAGAATATGTATAAGGTTAGAACATTTTAGGATGTTTGGATCTGGTAGTGGATAGGTTACGTTTTGATGTTCTTTTTTAAACATTTTGTTAAGACTTTTATATAGATTTTTATGAACTGCTTGGTGATTTTTAACAGGAGGAAACGTTTAGTTTTTAAACTGAACCACGCAGTTCGTTTTTATGAAATCGGGTTATGTTTTAATTGAATTTTGAGTTGATATTTTGGGTGATTGATGAAGTGAGGAATGGATGGATTATGGGTGAGTTTATGTTGAAATATAGGATTTAGATGTAGGTGGAATTGTGTTTATGTGTATGTAGGAGTATGAAGGAAAAATGGAAAAGAATAAAGAAGAGGAAAAGAGAAAGAAAGGAGGCAGAGGAGTTGCCGATCGCTTGCCAGCGATCGGCAGAGGGATCGCCACTCCCTGGAATTTTCCAGGGAGTGTGTCGATCGATCGCCAGCGTGAGGGGCGATCGTTCGCCCCTCACGATTTTGTGATTGGCGATCGATCGCCTGAAATGGGCGATCGATTGCCCCAGTTGTTTGATTGGGACAATGTCCCTTCTGCGCCTGTGTCTATTTTATTAAATTATAATAGTTTTAATTAATTGTTTTAAGTTTATTTAATTGATTTTTAAGATTGGTTTTCAATGGTTTTCTAAATGACTTTAACGAATTCGTTTTCAATCAAAATTCCGCTTAATCGTACGAAGTTTATTAAGGATAAAAAAAAATTACGGAAAATTAGGATATGGTTATGTGTCGTTACAGTTTCAGACGTCATGGAGTCGATACCTGCCCTTGGTTGAATTCTCTTACAACAATAGTTACCAGTCCACCATAGGTATAGCACCATATGAAGCATTATATGGCAGGAAGTGCAGATTGCCCTTGTACTGGGATGAGGTTGGTGAAGCAAAACTCCTAGGCCCCGAGGTCTTACAACAGATGTCAGACAAAATTGCCATTATTAGGAAAAGGATGATAACTGCACAAAGCCGATAGAAGAGTTATGCAGACTAAAGGAGAAGAGATCTTGAATTTGCTGTTGGAGATGAAGTCTTCCTGAAGATTTCGCCATTTAAAGGAGTACTAAGATTTGGCAAGAAGGGAAAGCTGAATCCGCGATTCATTGGACCATTCCCTGTCTTAGAAAGGATTAGCAGTACAGCTTATAGATTACAATTGCCTCCATAACTGGAAAAGGTTTATAATGTATTCCATGTGTCAATGCTAAGGAAATGCATACGAAATCCTACACAAGTTGTTAAGCCGGTGGACATCGAAATTGAGCCAACATTAGTGTATGAGGAGAAACCTATTCGAATTATGGAATCTGTAGTCAAGACTCTGCGGAATATAGAAATTCCATTGGTTAAGGTCTTGTGGACAAATCATGGCATTGAAGAAGCCACGTGGGAGAGGCAGTAGGACATGATGGACAAATATCCAGAACTCTTTGCTTGATCAATTTTCGGGGACGTAAATTTTGTTTAAGGAGGGGTGGATGTAACACCTGGCAATCTCAGCTAGGTGATTTTCTTAACGGAATTAACTGTCACCTTTATACTTGAATTTAATTTTAATGCCAAAGTTTATTTGATTTCTAATAGTGGGGTGGCAAAATTGTAATTAGGAGGGATTTTTAGTAATATAAATAGGAAATGGGAATCCTTAAACCTCATTTAAACCTCACTGTAGCCGACATTCCCTCCTCGGTGATTTCCTCCTCCAGAGCTCTCTCTCTCTTTCTCTCTCTCTCTCTCTCTTTGCCAATGACTCTCTCATTAACAATCGATTTCCTTCAGTCTCCACCTCAACAATCCGCGCCCTAGGTAAGACTTTGACAATGTAGCTACTGGTTAGTTACTCAAGACTCTGTTTTCAGCTAAGACCCAAGGTTTCGGATTCTTCAATGGCAGAGTAATAATAGTAGCATTTTAAATCTGAGTTTGGTAGTGGCATTGCCGATTTGATTCTGGATATTTAAACAACCGACTGAGATTAGTCGCTGGTCTGAATCTAGTTACTTTAGAGTCTGGAAATTTGACTGAGAGGGTTCGGAAATGTGTATTTAGGCGATAGATTCTAGGATGACTTTTGATTAGGACTTTTAGGGTTTTGTTTTAACTCTGTAATGTAAAATGTTTTAGGTGAAGAAGGTTTGAAGGAAGTGCTCAATTGCTAAGGAAACCAAGTAAGTGAATGTATTAAGATTTCCGGCCATTAGGGCCCTACATCTTAAGGGTACTAAATTAGTTATGTGTTTGATGTTTGTTTTAAGTTAGTAAGATGGTTTGTACTGGATGATTTACGGATGTCTGAGGACTATGTTATGTGATGTTCTGATAGTGTCTATGAAGTCAACTATCTAGTATGATATTTTCCATAGCCTGATGATTTAAGAACATTCATGTCATGCATCATGATTTACTTCTCAAGCATATGAAAATGATTTATGAGCATATTTTCCCCCATGAACAAGATATGAGAATGAATATGAAACCTATGCAACCAGATTAAGTGAGGGTTGGGGGCGGTTTGGCGTATGTCACTGTCCAAAGAGAAGGACCATGAATACGGCCCGAAAAGGACTATGTACACTTGCACTGTCATCCCCCTTTACGGCACAAATCCTCCCTTAATCCATATGATGAAAGTGATGAATAAGAACAAGAACAAGAACAAGAAAAGATCATGAACATGTGTTCCTCTAAACTGTGCATTTATGCATACATGTTGGCATTGCATTCCTTACTAAGCATTAGGCTTATTGTTTAAACCTTATGATGTAGGTGACGAGTTACCAGGTGAGGATTCCAAGTTCAGTGAGGACATTTAAGCTTGGTTGCTGGAGGGTGCCTAGGGTGGAAATTTGTGGCTAACAAGCGAAATCGACCCGTGGTCATGTTCATTTTATATCAGTAAGGTTTATGAAGAAACTGATGTCTAAGTAGGATGAGATCATATTTTATAGAGACTTGGACTTGTCTAGTTCACACTTGAGTTGATGATGATTATAAGAACTTGGTATGATCTATTTTATATAAGTCTTCCGCTACATGTATTTCGAATGAGTCCATGATTCCTTTTTATTCATTTAAGATTATGTCTGTCAAGTTGAAGTCTGTTAGAATTGGGGGATTTTCTGTCGGAAGAAGTCGTTTGATAATTGTTGTGTTTTACTGCTGAGTGATGAAAGTCGGATGAAGGAATCATCCGGCTGACGTCATCGGCAGGAGCGGAATGGATAGAAGCTGGATGAATGAATCATCCGGCTGACGTCACCGGTGGATGGCGAATGGTTGATGTTCACCGGATGATGCCTCTTATCGGATGAGGTAAGTGAGTCACGTGTATTGCACATGCTTACTAGATGATGTCTCTGATGGGTGAGGACATCATCCGGCTGACGTCACCGGTGGATGGCGAATGGTTGTTGTTCACCGGATGATGTCTCTTATTAGCTAGCAAGGTTAAGTAAGCCACGTGAGATGCACAAGATGACCGGATGATGTAGATTTACACTATCGGCAGAAGCGAGCTCAATGCTCGTCGTTTAGCGATCGACGTAGGTGATATATATATATATATATATATTGTCGTCTAGTGCTCGGGTGATGCGGGAATTGAAGTGTGTTTTATCACCGGTCGATGTGAGTTTATTTCTCTACCAGTAGATGCAGTTTAAGAGTTGAAGTACCTGTTCACCGGCTGAAGCACCTTGCACTGCTCGCCGGCAGATGCGTAATGTATTTCTTTGCTGAGCGATGTTTAATGAATCACGAGTGATGTCTTGAGCTAAGTTATGAGTTTTTTTTAAAAAAAAAAAACATAAAGGGGTATAACTCCGGTAAAAATAGTAAGGATATATGGACAAGTCTAAAAGAGTCATGGTTTGGTCTCGGCCATACTAGGGTCGTTACACTTAAAGACACGGGCCAAGGGCCCAAGGAAGGAGGGGCGCGACATCCTATTTAGGCGTGCTAAAATATTCTAAGTGTTGGTGGGCACTTGAAGCACGTGGGCTGGATCACTTGGAGTGGGGCAGTCCAAATCTGGGCGCTGGGCGCTGGCCCAGGTGCATATGGCGCTGGGCCGAGCGCTGGGTGCTGAGCGCAGGCCCCGGCGCATATGGCGCTGGGCGCTGGGCCGATGGGGCAGGCCCACGCGGGAAGGCAGAAGGGCATTTATGTTAGTGTTTCATTTATCTTAGTGCTCTCATTTATGTTAATGCTTCATTTATGTTAGTGCTTCATTTATGTTAGTGCTTGAACTTATGAGAATTCATGTACATGGCCTTGGCCATTTATGTATAAATAGGCCATGAGCAACCAAGCCAAAGACATCAACTTCGAGTGGAAGAGTGTCTTGAGCATTGTGATTTGCCTTGGAGAGAAATTGTTCCTAGTTCTTGTTTTCGGAAATCAAGGAAGGTTGGGATCGAGTTTCCCGTACTTGTGGTGTTATTTTACTCTCATTCATCTCTTGTGTTTTTGTTCGATCTTGGTCCAATCATTTGTAGTGAGTTGGCTGGGCCAAGTGCGAGTGCTTGGTTGACATCACGGGGTGGAAAATTTTGGGAGCAAAGTTTGACCCGTGACACAAGGAATGAGTTTAAGGGTCAGCATAAAAGAAACCCAACCAAGAAATGCATAGAGGGCCTTCCCAGAAATTCTTACAGGCCCAACTCGTAATAAGAAAAGTCAAAGTTAGCATCGAATGCGTGCTCATCTGCTGCCAGCTCCTGGGAGAGTTGCGTCCTCTTCTTCTTCTTTTCATTTGGTCGTCAGCGACTATTCAAAGGTTTCTAGTACCATGAATGCCGCTCGTCATTAAAACCTCATCGTTCTCGTTGTGATGATCAGGTAATCAGACCGGATCCGAAAGGAAAATATCTAGTAACAATGGAAGATACATTTTTCTATTCTCTGTTAGTTTCCGCAATCTTCAGTTTCATTGTCTTTAAGTTTTTTCTCACAAAAGGACGCCATATCCGAGAAATATGGTCCCGTCTTCTCCCTCCGGTTGGGCTCCAGCACCGTGGTCGTAGTATCATCCCCTTCAGCTGTTCAAGAGTGCTTCACCAGAAACGACATCGTTCTCGCGAACCGGCCTCAGTTGCTCACCGGAAAACATGTAGCATACAACAACACTATCCTTATATTATCCCCCTACGATGACCACTGGAGAAAGCTCCGGCGTCTACGCTCCAGTGAGATTTTTTCGTCCAGTCGTCTAAACGTGTTCTTAGGAGTTCGGAAAGACGAAGTCAATCGACTGTTGACCCAACTGTCCGGCAGTTCTTCCGGTGGATTCGCAAAAGTGGAGCTCAAATCAAAATTCTCCGAGCTCACTTTCAACATCGTAATGAGAATGGTCGCCGGAAAGAGCTACTACGGCGAGGATGTCTTTGACGAGGAAGAGGCCAACCAGTTTAGAGTTATCAAGAAAAAGCTCAACTCCAACGGCGGCGGGTAAAATCTTGCAGATTTCTTCCCATTTTTAAAATGGGTTTACCCCAATCATGAAAAAAATCTAATTGAGCTAGGATCGAGAATAGATGCGTTCTTGCAGAGATTGATCGACGAGCATCGGAATGAACAACATGATCGACCACCTACTTTCTTTGCAAGAATCACAACCAGATGATTACAGCGACGAGATTATCAAAGGCCTCATACTGGTCAAAAAAAACTCCATTATTTCCACATAATAAGAGCAAGCCATTGACAAAGTGGAATCTAATTTCTTCCATTTGGACTTGCAGGCCATCCTCCTAGCAGGGACAGATACTTCAGCGTTGACATTAGAATGGGCAATGGCCAATTTACTCAACAATCCAGAGGTGCTGAAGAAGGCCATAGCCGAACTGGACTCAGAAATCGGACAAGAACTGCTGGTTGAAGAATCAGACACGCCTAAACTGAATTGGCTGCAAGAAATCATATCGGAGACCCTCCGTCTGAACCCTGCAGTTCCACTTCTTTTGCCGCACTGCGCCTCCGACGACTGCACCATTGCGGGGTACGACGTGCCGAAGGACGCACTCGTTTTAGTCAATGCGTGGGCCATACACAGGGATCCCACCTTGTGGGAGGAGGCAATGAAATTCAAGCCGGAGAGGCATCACAGTGAGGAGGGTGAAGTGCAGAAGTTAGGTGACTCCAATATTAGGTCCGCAAGAATATTTCCTTGTCGAGGGTATAGACTGTATGAGCTTTCTTTTTGTCAAAACTGAAGACATCAGATTTTAAAACAATGTTCATGTAATATAATATTTTTAACAAACCTGACTTTACAGTTATTATATATGGTATTATTAATGTATCAAGGTGTAGTGTCGAGAGGGACACATGTGGTCGCGTGGCACCGCAATGCCATCGCTTTGGGATGGAGCGATGTGGTACCACCCAATCCGTGGCTGCATTGCCCCGTGCATAGAATTGCATAATTTTTAGATCATCTCGAAATGATTTCAAGATGGATCTTATCCCAAATTGAAAGATTACGATTAATTATGCGGTGTCACAAAGGATGTTACGTGTGACACCAATAATGAATGCAATGACGAACAATATAATTATGCAGAAATAAATGAGACATGAGGTTGTTAACGCAGTTTGGCAACCAGCCTACGTCTGCGGGGCCACGCCCAGTTATAAAAACATTTCTTTGAGTTCACAAAGTTACAAGACAATTGGACTTATATAAATAAAGACTCTTTCTTATCTTTGTCGCCGCCTCTAGCTAACTTCCCCAAGGAAACTGTTTTTGCGAGATCCCATCGACTTAAGATCGACCTCTCCCGAGATCTAGAAAACAACAAGATCCATTTGTTGTTGATTCTTCTCTGAATCCGTGTTATGGCAAGATCACCTCGCCCACGATCAAAAACGACAAGCTCCCCTTGTCTAAAAACAGAACTCCTCCCGAGTTACGATGCAGTCTCCTCCCGAGACTGAGCTTCAATGAAGAACAAAGAAGATTGTCTCCTTTGACACCTCCTGGAACACCAAGACGTTGTCTTCGGACGCAATACTCAACACACTCAATAAATTGATGAAATCCACAGCATAAGAAGAGTGTGTAAAACAATCACAGACGCATACGAAGAAACGTAGGGAGTGAAAGAAAAACGACGGCACGCTAAGATGAAGAAAACTTCTCTCATGAATAACAAAAATTCCATCTGCTGAAGAACAATCACTGACGACTCACAATAAGTGTGAATGAAAAGATTAACAATTGCTGGACACGCACAATCGTCGGTGTAGAATAAAATCGCCCCAAAGAATAAAAACTATTAGCTCTCAAGACTAATGGCTTTAGCAACCTTCTTCAGAAAAACGAAGGCTTAAATATAATAGGTAACAACCATATCTTCAATTTAATTCAGTTACCAAAACAGAATTAATGCCACAAGAATTAAGGAAATCAAATTTTAACAAATTCGGTTGAGTGACACACCGTGTGACATTTTAGGAAAGTATCTCTAACTTCCTTGATATGGCTCCGAAAATTTAGGTAAGCATCCCACGATTCATGTTATCTCGAAACCTAACAAATTTCACCAAATCTCCATCAAATCGGCTTACCAAAATAAAGTTTTCCAAAAAGCAAGTGCTTTTAGCTTTTTCAATAATTTTTCTATTATTCTTATTTCCTTATTTTTCTCTTCCACAAAATCTTCATGATTGTTAATACGAAGCCATCCAATAATCAGAATGCAATATTTATTGATCACCAAGAAATAAATTATCAATTTGAAAAAACATATTATTACCATAAATATATATAAATATTGTCAAAAAATCAATACCAACTTATATGCAATATCTTTGCATTTACACAAATAAATAACTTGATCTTGTCATCTAGCGTCATAAAAGTTTGAATTCACTATGTACATGATCATTTGGATTAGTTGTCACATGCGATTATCATAATTTCAAATTTGACCACAGGAGAATCTTTCCATTTTTTATTACTTTCACTTTCACACCTGCTGCCTGTCAATCGCGGAATCCAATTCTGGCTCCTAGTGTGTCGCGGACGCCGTATTTGAAATTCAACTACTTTTGGTTTAAATTTGAAGTTAGAAGTCAACTTCATCGCCTCTGCTTTTTTATTTGAACCCCTCCACCGTAGAAATAACAGTTCAGAATCAGATAATCATCAGCAATGGAAGATAAGCTTCTCTCCACTGCAGCGATTTCCTTACTCTTCATCCTCATCGTCTTCAAGCTTTTTCTAACAAAGACACGCCGGAGAAACCTTCCCCCTAGCCCCCCGTCGATTCCCATTCTCGGCCACCTCCATATTGTAAAGCACCCAGTCTACCGGATTTTGCAGAAGCTTTCTGAGAAATACGGAGCGGTCTTTTCTCTCTGGTTTGGCTCCCGGTTCGTCGTCGTTGTATCTTCGCCGTCAGCGGTCCAGGAATGTTTCACCAAAAACGATATCATTTTGGCAAATCGACCTCACTTACTAGCTGCGAAACATTTAGCTTACAATCACTCCGTCCTTTCCACATCTGATTACGGAGATCACTGGCGAAATCTTCGCCGTCTCAGTGCCACCGAGATTTTATCATCTATCTGTTGGTTTTCGGGGTTCCTACGCATGGCGGAATTCACTATTATTCATAATAATAGTGACATGCGTTACCCTGTGACTTTAAAACTATTTTAAAATCATTAAAAACCATAAGTTGGATCGTTAGTCTAAAAGAAATTATTTTTGAGAAATATGTAATTTTTCAAAATGTAAACAATTTACATTGAGAAAAATTATTAGAATTAGGTTGTGAAGTAATAAAAGAAAATACCTTTTTGGAGCAACGCTTTTACTCAGGTACTCTCGTCTGATCTTAACAGCTTTAACTCAGGATCAGGTGTTATTCCCGAAGACTTTGATACCGTCGAGTCTTCTCTGAAGATCTTTACACTAAAATCTCCTGACGTGTGGGCGTCTCTCTTACAAGAATAACACACTCATATATTTGTGGAGAGACGTGTTCTCAACACATGAGACGTCTCTCTTCGATCTTAGAAAACGATTTTCTAAAACCGAATACGGAAAGGTCACACCTTTTCTCTCTAGGGATTTGTTTCTCGGTCGTTCACCGTCGTCCTTTTTGGTTCGTTTTTCTGTCAAATAACCTTTGACAATTTTTATAGATCTGTTTTAAAATTAATTTTTTTTTTTTAGATTTATTTTAATAAAAACTAATTTTCAAAAAATAAATCTTATCTAATCAAATCTAATTTGATTAGAAGTTGATTTATCTAATAAATCAATTTATCAATTAATCATATAATCTAAAAACAGTTTTTAGAATATATTTATGAAAACTACTTTTCAAGACAATCTCATCTTATGAGATTCTTCAGATCTACTTTTAAATAGTAAACAAACTATAAGTCAATTGTAGATCAAATCTAATATAATCAGATTTTCAGATCTACTTATATTCAAATTTCAAAAATCTGATTTAATAGTTTGTTACATAACTAACTTTCAATTTGAAGATCAAATCTCATCTGATGAGATTCTTCAAATCTAATTCAAATCCCTTAAAAATATTTCATCTAATGAGATATTTTATTTTGAATTCAAAATATAAAAATTATTTATATATTTTGAATAACAATATATTCAAATGAGTGTTTATAAATGATTAATCTTTATTAATCATTTATATATTTATTCTTATAACATGGAAATTAAATAGTGATATAAGATAACAGAGGGACCGATGGACCTATAGTTCTAAGCTCCAATAATATTTGTTAATTAATATAAACTCTTTATATTAAATAACACAATTATTAACTCTAGAGTAATTCCACTAAATACCTAGAGTTGCACTCTTAGAACTATAGAGTATATTTACTCAAAGTAATGTCCATTGATATAGTCATTACATATGTATTAATCCTCCATTAAGATTCGTAATAGAGCTAGGTATAAAATCCGTTAACCTCTCATATTACATCTTTATCCTTGACTACCATTAGTTCTTGATTGAATAATTAATTCATAACATTTATGAATTTGCGCGCTAATTATTCAATCCCTGAACTAACAAACAAGGGAATCTTATATTATGGATTTCATTGTATCAATGTTAGCATTCCTAGCTACTCATTTAATTTATTCCCAAAATACAAGGTTTATGTAATGTAACTCATACAAAACTATACCGAGTAAATCAAAGAATAAATTAAAATGAAATAGGAGTCTACTAAATACAATGAATTAAGATCATACACATATGACCATCATTATGATAAAATTAATTGTTCTTTATTTAACGGATATTATAAGAACAATATAATTTCATCTGGTCCAGTCCTATATAATCATATTATATAAAATACAATCACTTTATGTCACTACATATAGTCGGGATTTGACTATACGTTCTCAACGAAGTGAACTGTATTTATGACTTTATTAATTTGAAGATCATTTACTTCAAATATAAGTCATGGACTATTATGATTATTTCTTTTTAAATTTAATCCCACATATATCAACATATATGTAAATTTAAAATTGCACAAATAATCAAGGATTTTTCTTTGAATTTATAAAGCATATCTAATAATGCAAACATAAAAATTAATCATAAAAATTATTTGTTAATTACAGCAATAAAAAATGTTCATAACATTTGCTTGTTGGGCACATTATTCCCAACAATCTCCCACTTGCCCTAAAGCAAATGAGACATGTCTCTAATCCCTAATCCTTCAAGATGTTTATCAAAACTCTTTGCAGGCAATGTCTTGGTGAAGGGATCTGCAAGATTCTCAGTGGTTGGAATCTTCAAAACGGCGACGTCTCCACGTTGCACGATCTCTCTAATCAGATGATATTTTCTTTCTATATGCTTTGATCTTTTGTGGCTTCTCGGTTCTTTAGAATTCGCCACAGCACCACTATTATCACAATAAAGTGTGAGTGGTTTATTCATATCTGGAACAACTTCCAGATCACTAAAGAACTTGCGGAGCCAAACAGCTTCTTTAGCTGCTTCTGAAGCAGCTATGTACTCGGCTTCCATAGTCGAGTCAGAAACTCCTCCTTGTTTGGTACTTCTCCAAACAATGGCTCCACCACAAAGAGTAAAAACTGATCCAGATATCGACTTTCGATCATCTATATCAGATTGAAAATCAGAATCTGTATATCCTGTAGGAATCAAATCCCTACCAGAATATACAAGCATATAATTTCTCGTTCTCCTAAGATACTTGAGAATGTGCTTGACTGCTATCCAGTGATCCAATCCTGGATTAGACTGAAAACGGCTAACTATCCCTACTGCATAGCAAATGTCAGGTCTTGTGCATAACATAGCATACATCAAGCTACCAACTGCTGATGCATATGGATAGCGTCTCATATCCTCTTCCTCTTGAGGCGTGTCAGGACACTGCTTCTTAGAAAGAGTAACTCCATGACGAGAAGGTAAATTACCCTTCTTAGAGTTCTGCATTGAATATCTGACGAGCATCTTGTCAATATACAATGCTTGAGACAAGGCTAACAATTTATTCTTGCGATCTCTAAATAGACGAATTCCAAGAATATAGCTCGCTTCTCCCAAATCTTTCATTTGGAATTGCTTAGCCAACCAAGCTTTTATGTCTGATAATAATCCTACATTATTCCCAATAAGTAGAATGTCATCGACATAAAGAATCAGAAAAACCACTTGCTTCTCCTTGAAGAGTTTGTATACACAAGACTCATCAAGACACTGCACAAATCCATAAGATTTGATTGCATCATCAAATCTCATATTCCTTGACCTGGATGCTTGCTTGAGTCCATAAATAGACCTATGCAATTTACAAACCTTTTGTTTTGCATCTTGTACTATGAAACCCTCTGGCTGCTCCATGTAGATAGACTCCTCAAGATGGCCATTCAAAAAAGCTGTCTTGACGTCCATCTGCCATATCTCATAATCATAATGAGCAGCTATGGAAAGCAGAATACGAATAGACTTAAGCATTGCTACTGGTGAGAAGGTTTCTTCATAGTCAATCCCTTCCTTTTGGGTATAACCCTTAGCCACCAGTCTAGCTTTGAATGTCTCTACATTCCCGTCTATTCCAAGTTTCCTCTTGTAGATCCATTTACACCCAATGGGTTTTACCCCTTCAGGTAAATCTACAAGATCCCAGACTGAGTTGGAATACATAGATTCCATTTCAAGTTTCATAGCTTCAAGCCATGCATCTTTGTCAGAGTCTTCCATTGCACATCTATATGTCAATGGATCATCCTTCCCATCATCGGTGATAGCAACTTGTGCTTCACCATCGTGTCGATATCGAGATGGTAGTCGCACTACCCTATCGCTACGACGAAGTGTAATGATAGGTTGACTAGAAAGAGTGGTGTTTCTTGTAACTTGTGGATCAACAACTGTTGTTGTAACCGGTCTAACCTGGTCAGATTGAATCTCTTGTAAGACAATCTTACTATGAGGTTTGTAATTTGTTATTGTGACAGCCCGAAACCGGATCCGAATCGGGTTCCGGGATCGGAGCCGTCACTCCGGGACATTTACAGGAAACGGTGACTATTATTTTTTTTTTTTAAACTAATAGAACAGTCAAAGCAGTGAACAGAGAGGGAGAACTGCAGTGAGTAATCGAAAACATTTGCAGGGGGAGAGAGTTCTCTGGAATGGAAAACAAACAGATCTCAATAATAGATAACCGAACAGAAATAGGCATAAGACTGGCGGGAATGGAAACAGGAAACAGTGGCGGAAGATGTAGTTTCACACTGAACCGGAGGAGAAATCAGTGGATAACGTCATCGGAAGATAAAGGCAGCAAACATAACCGGCAGAAGATGATGACGTCAGCCGGAAGACGTTCTGACGTCATCGGAAGACAAAGTTATAAACTGGGCGGAAGACTTACGCTGACGTCATCGGAAGAGAAGATGACGTCAACCGGAAGACAAAATTTATAACTGGGCGGAAGACTTATGCCGACGTCATCGGAAGAGAAGATGACGTCAACCGGAAGACAAAGTTATAAACTGGGCGGAAGACTTATGCTGACGTCATCGGAAGAGAAGATGACGTCAACCGGAAGACAAAATTTATAACTGGGCGGAAGACTTATGCCGACGTCATCGGAAGAGAAGATGACGTCAACCGGAAGACAAAGTTATAAACTGGGCGGAAGACTTATGCTGACGTCATCGGAAGAGAAGATGACGTCAACCGGAAGACAAAGTTATAAACTGGGCGGAAGACTTATGCTGACGTCATCGGAAGAGAAGATGACGTCAACCGGAAGACAAAATTTATAACTGGGCGGAAGACTTATGCCGACGTCATCGGAAGAGAAGATGACGTCAACCGGAAGACAAAATTTATAACTGGGCGGAAGACTTATGCTGACGTCAACCGGAAGACGAAAATTGTGAATAGTGACCGGAAGATGAAATTTGTGACAAACTTAGCAAATTTTAACATAAAGACTTACAGGCAGGGAACATCAAAACAGGAGGCATAAGGGCTTCAGACCCTCAAACCCGATTCCGAAACAAAGTTTTGAAATCATACTCTACAAATGACGGGAGTTCGAGCAGACAAACTGCATGGATAGCTCTAAAATTTGAGACTATCCATGCATGACCTGAAAATGGAGAACTCAAGCAGTTCCAGAATGTTTTCAAAACATTTAAAATATATGGATACAATCTGTCAAATACAGAGGTTTAAAAATACACCAACAACAGGACTTATACATTTCAAAATTTCCCACAAAACTTTCAAAATAAAACACAAGACTACAACAGGGTTTTAAAACAGAACCTCAAACATCCAGAAAAGTTTACAAATATGAACTTTACTTTAAAGACATAAACTTCCATACAGAATTTTGCCTGACTGCAGCAACCAACCCTGAGAGCTCGATCCGCCAACAGCAACCTACACCTCGGCCTGAGGCACCAAGTCCTCATCCACAGGATCCGTACCTACAACATGGAGTTCACCTATGAGCCTAAAGCTCAGTAAGAACATATCAGAATAAATGCAGTGAGTGATGCATATGCTATGCATGAACGTTTCAAATACAGGAACATTACATTACATTACATTTCACTGGACAGGAAGGTATAAGTGGGAGGAGGAGCTGGCGCAACAGGATGTACATGCCACTTTCAGGACATAACAGGAGTACTTGACAGGATGCCAGTCCTCATCCACACTTAACCGCACATTTCATTACAGATTTTATCTTACTTACTTCAAAACCAGTGTTGAAAACATTTGCATGATTTTACTGGAAAACGTGTATGCATGGATAAGTGCGATACTTAACATTCACAGATGGCAGAATGGATACAACAGGGAAACAGAATATAACAGAGACATGTTTAACTTAAAACATAACCTAGAACCTATCTACCCAAACCATACCTAGTACCTCCAAGTTGTAGGGCCATAAGGGCCAACATAAACGTATGAACTTACCTGTTTGCTGTCGTGTCAGATGCTCGAATGCCCCTGAAATGCTCGGATCTGTAGCATGCATGAAGATGTATTAAACAGCTGCATATGTTAACTAATAAGTTTGCAGGATATGCAGCAAACTCATCTCGGACATTTAGAAAACAGTGGGTGTGTTTCCATACAAAAACCGAGAGTTTTCTCCTAAATACCTTAACCTAAAACTTCAGCAAAACGCATACTTTTTGCTTGTCCAAATGTGTTAGCATTAGAAGATGTTTACCTTAGGCAGAAAACAAGGAAAACTCTAGAAGATCAAAGGTGTTTGGGTGAACTTTTGTCGCCTGGCAGAGAGAAAACAGAGGAGAAGTGAAGGTTTTTACGTAGAGTGAGGAGGAGAGGAGAAGAAGGTTGTCTTCTTCAACAAGTTGCCACATGGCAACCAACCAATGGCCTACTCCCAACCACCTTAATTGAGTGCCAACTTTGCCCTTTCATTGGTTTACAACCAAATTGGTTCATTTTAATCACACTTAGTTTGGTTTTTGTTCCACAATTTAAATTCTACAAACACCGTCGTTTTGGTTTCTGACAAAAATACTCCTTGCATTAATACCTATTTAATCCCACATAAATTATCGGGGAAAACATTTACATGGCAAAATGCCGGGTGTTACATTCCACCCACCTTAATAGAAATTTTGTCCCCAAAATTTGCCTAAGCAAAGAAGTCTGGATATTGTGTTTTAACATCCTCCAGTCTTTCCCAAGTGGCTTCTTCCACATTATGATTGCGCCACAAAACTTTCACCAGTGGAATCACCTTGTTGCGCAATACCTTGACTGAGGTATCCAGAATCTGTATGGGCCTTTCTTCATATGTAAGTGTCGGCATAATGTCAAAGTCCACATGTTCCACGATCTGAGTTGGATCTCGTACACATTTTCTCAGCATCGAGACATGGAAAACATCATGAACACCATTCATTGACGCTGGTAGTTGTAGTCTGTAGGCCATGCTCCCAATTCTCTTCAAAATGGGAAAAGGCCCAATAAACCTTGGGCTTAGCTTCCCTTTCTTGCCGAATCTCATTATGCCCTTGAAAGGTGACACCTTCAAGAACACCTCATCACCTTCGGCAAACTCTAAGTCCCTTCTCCTGTGGTCTGCGTAACTTTTCTGTCGACTTTGTGCAGCTTGGATTCTTTGCTTAATCGCCGTTATTACCCCAGACATCTGTTGCAGTATTTCGGGGCCGATAAGCTTGGTTTCCCCGACTTCATCCCAACACAACGGGGATCTGCACTTTCTGCCATAAAGCGCTTCATATGGAGCCATACCGATCGTAGCCTGGTAGCTATTGTTGTAAGCAAACTCCACAAGTGGCAGGTATCTACTCCAAGGAGCGTGAAGTTCCAACACGCACGCCCTTAACATATCTTCCAATGTCTGAATCGTTCTCTCGGATTGTCCATCCGTCTGCGGGTGAAATGCCGTGCTGAAGTCCAATCTAGTGCCCAAAGAGCTTTGCAAACTTTTCCAAAACCTGGAAGTGAATCTAGGATCGCGATCACAGAAAACCCCTTGATGAACTTCCTGTAATAACCAGCTAGTCCGATAAAGCTTCGTACTTCACTTGCATTTCTCGGTCTGGGCCAATCCCTCACAGCCTGAATCTTGGCCGGGTCCACAGATACTCCTTCAGCAGACACCACGTGGCCCAAGAAATTAATCTTGCTTAACCAGAACTCGCACTTTGACAGCTTGGCATACAATTGATGCTGCTTTAGGACTGACAGTACCATAGCCAAGTGTTCCTCATGCTCGGCCTCACTCCTGGAATAAACCAGAATGTCATCGATGAAAACAATTACAAATTTATCCAGAAAGTCCTGGAATATCCTGTTCATTAGGTCCATAAATGCTGCCGGAGCATTAGTCAACCCGAACGACATCACCAAGAACTCGTAGTGTCCGTACCGGGTTCTGAAGGCAGTCTTTGGAATATCCTCAGCTCTGACCTTCAACTGGTAATAGCCGGAGCGTAAGTCAATCTTAGAAAATACCCGAGCCCCCTGTAGCTGATCAAACAAATCGTCAATTCTTGGCAACGGGTACTTATTCTTGATAGTCAACTTGTTCAGCTCACGGTAGTCAATACACATCCGTAGGGACCCATCCTTCTTCTTAACAAATAAGACGGGAGCACCCCACGGAGAGAAACTAGGGCGCACAAAACCCTTGTCCACTAACTCTTTCAACTGAGCCTTCAACTCCTTCAGTTCAACTGGTGCCATACGGTACGGATTCTTCGATACTGGTTCCGCACCAGGATACACATCGATCTCAAACTCGATTTCACGATCAGGTGGCAATCCCGGTAAGTCATCTAAGAAAACCTCTGAGAAGTCCCGGACTACCGGAATGTTTTGAAGTTCCACCTCATTTTGCCTTTGAACATCCACAACGTGGGCCAGAAATCCAATGCACCCTGACTTCATATGTCGTTGAGCTTTCAAGGAAGATATCACAGGCATACGGTGTTTCTTCGGTACTGCCTGATAAGAGAATTCTACTTCATTTGGGCGCTTAAATGACACAAGCCCGGACCTACAGTTGATGGTGGCATAATGTCTAAATAGCCAGTCCATCCCCAGAATGACATCGTACCCTTTCATACCGATGACGATAAGATCGGCATAAAATTTCTGGTCTCCCACTGACACTATATCACCCCGTACAACCCGCTCGGAGTGCATAAACTCTCCGGACGGTAGCATAACGCTGTAGGGTTGATCTGAGGACGTACTACAAAACTTTTGTCTAACTACGAAGTCCATGGCCACAAACGAATGTGTGGCCCCCGTGTCCCACAAGGTATAAGCAGGCACATTACATACTAATATTGTACCTGTAATTGCTGTGTGCTGATCAGCATTATCGACGTCCTCCACCATTGCAAACACTCTAGGCATAGCACCAACCGGCCTTGTGTCAGGCACCGGACAATTCCGGACTTGATGGCCTTCTTTACCACACCGGAAACATTGACCAGTAAAGAGCCTGCAGTCTCCTGTATGATTCTTCTGGCAACGTGGGCAGATAGGAGGCTGAGGAGCTCCCATAGGTCTCTTCCCTTTGTCCTGGTAGGTAAGGGTCTCATTGGGCCTTTTAATGCCCCTGTTCTGTTGCTGTTGAGGATGTACATTCTGAATCTTTTGTTGTCGTTGTTGAGGAGTATTTCTTATAATCCCTCTCGGTGGTTCTCTCTGTCTCTGGGACTTTATTTCTAAGGCCTCCAGTTGATAAGCCTTGGCCACCACTTTCACATATGGTGCCTCATCAAAACCTCCAGTCGTGATTCCTCGCAGAAGGTCCATCTTTAAACCTTGAATAAACTGGTGCACCTTGTTCTCATCAGTGGCCACCATGTGTGTTGCATATCGGGATAGCGACTCAAATTTCTGAACATACTCGGCCACAGATCCATACTGTCGCAGCCGAGAAAACTCAAGTAACTTTTCCTTTCTCACTCCTCGGTCAAAGTACTTCTCGTAGAAGAGTGTTTTAAATCCCTCCCAACTCAATGCCACAGTAGACGATTGTACTGCATCCCACCAGAATCCAGCACTTTCAGTGAGATGGAACGTGGCACAAGTAACCTTCTTGTTGTCTTCTACTTCTGCATAACTGAACATCTTTTCCATAGTTCGAATCCAGGTTTCAGCACGGGTCGGGTCTGTAGACAACCCATCAAATGAGGGTGGCTGAAGTCGCCGGAATCTGTCTCCACTATTGTCTCGCGGTGCATTATTTCCAGGATTATTATTATTGTTGTTCCCATGGTTGTTGTTCCTATCATCTTCCCGAGCCATCATGCGCTCTACCATACGTGACTGTGCACCCACCAGTTCGGTTAGTCGGTCAATGGCTCGAGAGCTTTCACTGGACTCTTCCTGATGTCCTCTCACCATTTCTAAGATAGTCCTATAAGTAGAATAACAGAATAACCTAATTTAATAAACAAACTTTTACAGGAATTTAAACACTTACAGTTGGCGGAGCGATATCACGTGGCGGGTTGCGCAGTCAGACATTTCACAGAATCGGTTTTAAAACCGTGTCTCTCTGATACCATAACTGTGACAGCCCGAAACCGGATCCGAATCGGGTTCCGGGATCGGAGCCGTCACTCCGGGACATTTACAGGAAACGGTGACTATTATTTTTTTTTTTAAACTAATAGAACAGTCAAAGCAGTGAACAGAGAGGGAGAACTGCAGTGAGTAATCGAAAACATTTGCAGGGGGAGAGAGTTCTCTGGAATGGAAAACAACAGATCTCATAATAGATAAACCGAACAGAAATAGGGCATAGACTGGCGGGAATGGCAACAGGAAACAGTGGCGGAAGATGTAGTTTCTACACTGAACCGAGGAGAGAAATCAGTGGATACCGTCATCGGAAGATAAAGGCAGCAAACAAACCGCAAAATATGTGACGTCAGCCGGAAGTAGTTCTGAAAAAAACATAAAATTAAATTAAAAAAAATGAACTATATAATAAAAGTCTTAATAATATTAAATAAAAAAAAAAAAAAATACAAAAAAACATATTTAAATTAAATATAAACAAAAACATAAAAAAAATTAATAAATGGAAAAAATACAATATCTAAATAAGGCAGCAAACCCTAACCGCAGAAATGATGAAGCATCCGGAAGACGTTCGGACGTCATCGGAAGACAAAGTTATAAAACTGGGCGGAAGACTAGATGACGTCATCGGAAGGAGAAGATGACGCAACGGAAGACAAAAATGTATAATGGGCGGAAGACTATGCCGACGTCAGCGGAAGAGAAGTGACGTTCAACGGAGACAAAGTTAATGAAACTGGGGGAAGAACTTATGGCGACGTCATCGGAACGAGGAAGATGACGTCACACCGGAAGACAAAATGTATAAAATGGGCGGAAGACTTAATGCGCGTCATCGGAAGAGAAGATGCGATGTCAAACGGAAGACAAAGTTATAAACTGGGCGGAAGACTTATGCTGACGTCATCGGAAGAGAAGATGACCGTCAACCGGAAGACAAATTTATAACTGGGCGGAAGACTTATGCCGACGTCATCGGAAGAGAAGATGACGTCAACCGGAAAGACAAAATTTATAACTGGGCGGGAAGACTTTATGCTGACGTCAACCGGAAGACGAAAATTGTGAATAGTGACCGGAAGATGAATTTGTGACAAACTTAGCAAATTTTAACATAAGACTTACAGGCAGGGAACATCAAAACAGGAGGCATAAGGGCTTCAGACCCTCAAACCCGATTCCGAAACAAGTTTTGAAATCATACTCTCCAAATGACGGGAGTTCGAGCAGTACAACTGCATGGATAGCTCTAAAATTTGAGACTATCCATGCATGACCTGAAATGGAGAACTCAAGCAGTTCCAGAATGTTTTCAAAACATTTAAAATATATGGATACAATCTGTCAAATACAGAGGTTTAAAAATACACCAACAACAGGACTTATACATTTCAAAATTTCCCACAAAACTTTCAAAATAAAACACAAGACTACAACAGGGTTTTAAAACAGAACCTCAAACATCCAGAAAGTTTACAAATATGAACTTTACTTTAAAGACATAAACTTCCATACAGAATTTTGCCTGACTGCAGCAACCAACCCTGAGAGCTCGATCCGCCAACAGCAACCTACACCTCGGCCTGAGGCACCAAGTCCTCATCCACAGGATCCGTACCTACAACATGGAGTTCACCTATGAGCCTAAAGCTCAGTAAGAACATATCAGAATAAATGCAGTGATGCATATGCTATGCATGAACGTTTCAAATACAGGAACATTACATTACATTACATTTCACTGGACAGGAAGGTATAAGTGGGAGGAGGAGCTGGCGCAACAGGATGTACATGCCACTTTCAGGACATAACAGGAGTACTTGACAGGATGCCAGTCCTCATCCACACTTAACCGCACATTTCATTACAGATTTTATCTTACTTACTTCAAAACCAGTGTTGAAAACATTTGCATGATTTTACTGGAAAACGTGTATGCATGGATAAGTGCGATACTTAACATTCACAGATGGCAGAATGGATACAACAGGGAAACAGAATATAACAGAGACATGTTTAACTTAAAACATAACCTAGAACCTATCTACCCAAACCATACCTAGTACCTCCAAGTTGTAGGGCCATAAGGGCCAACATAAACGTATGAACTTACCTGTTTGCTGTCGTGTCAGATGCTCGAATGCCCCTGAAATGCTCGGATCTGTAGCATGCATGAAGATGTATTAAACAGCTGCATATGTTAACTAATAAGTTTGCAGGATATGCAGCAAACTCATCTCGGACATTTAGAAAACAGTGGGTGTGTTTCCATACAAAAACCGAGAGTTTTCTCCTAAATACCTTAACCTAAAACTTCAGCAAAACGCATACTTTTTGCTTGTCCAAATGTGTTAGCATTAGAAGATGTTTACCTTAGGCAGAAAACAAGGAAAACTCTAGAAGATCAAAGGTGTTTGGGTGAACTTTTGTCGCCTGGCAGAGAGAAAACAGAGGAGAAGTGAAGGTTTTTACGTAGAGTGAGGAGGAGAGGAGAAGAAGGTTGTCTTCTTCAACAAGTTGCCACATGGCAACCAACCAATGGCCTACTCCCAACCACCTTAATTGAGTGCCAACTTTGCCCTTTCATTGGTTTACAACCAAATTGGTTCATTTTAATCACACTTAGTTTGGTTTTTGTTCCACAATTTAAATTCTACAAACACCGTCGTTTTGGTTTCTGACAAAAATACTCCTTGCATTAATACCTATTTAATCCCACATAAATTATCGGGGAAAACATTTACATGGCAAAATGCCGGGTGTTACAGTTATATAGTCATGTTCAAGAAATGTGGCATTTGTCGATACAAATACCTTATTATCCTGAGGACTATAAAACAAACCTCCTCTCGTGCTTACCGGATATCCAACAAACATGCAAACCTCAGTTCTTGGTTCCAACTTCCCGGTCTTACCTACTAGCACATGTGCTGGACAACCCCATATGCGAAAGTGTCTCAAACTAGGTTTGTGACCACTCCACAACTCAAATGGTGTTTTAGGTATAGAATTAGATGGAACTACATTAAGTATGTAGGTTGCTGTTTGTAAAGCATATCCCCAAAACGATTTTGGAAGAGAAGAATAGCTCATCATGGATCTTACCATATTAAGCAATGTTCGATTTCTTCTTTCAGCAACACCATTCTGCTGAGGTGTGCCTGGTGCTGTTAGTTGGGATACTATCCCATTTTCTAACAGATAATCCTTGAATTCACTGTCAAGGTACTCACCACCTCGATCTGATCGAAGACACTTGATTGTCTTACCTGATTTGTTCTCAACTTCAGCTTTAAAATCTTGAAACTTTCTAAAAGTTTCAGACTTAAGCTGAATCAGGTAAGTATATCCATATCTTGAGTAATCATCTATGAATGTCACAAAGTACTCATAGCCACCTCTGGCCCGTGTTGATATTGGGCCACATACATCTGAATGTATTAGCTCAAGTGTTTCTTGAGCCCTTTGGCCCTTTCCAATAAAGGACCTTTTGGTCATTTTACCTTCTAGACATGATTCACAAACAGGTAAAGATCCAACGGTTAGATCTTTTAAAGGACCATCCTTAACAAGTCTGTTAATTCTATCAAGATTAATATGACCAAGTCGTAGGTGCCAAAGATATGTATCATCAGTATGAGAAATCTTTTGCTTCTTGGATTTAGGCAATTCAACTTTGAACATTTCAGTATTCAACAGTGATGAACTTATGATGGGCCTTATCATATAAAGCCCATTTTCCATTGAGTCTGAACAAATATTTAAACCATTTCGAGAAATAATAACTGCATTATTATTAAAAGAAATAGCATATAATTGTTCAATTATTCGAGAAACAGAAATGAGGTTTCTAGTAAACCCCGGAATAAAATAAATGTTTTCTAAAAACAAATATTTATTGTTCTCGAAATAAATTTTGGCTTCTCCCACTGCTGAAGCTGAAACTACTGCTCCGTTACCAACTCTGAGAGTAAACTCTCCATCAGCTAGTCTCCTGTAGGAGTTTAGCATATGCAAAGAACAACAAACATGATTAGTCGCTCCTGAATCAATTATCCAGGGTGATAAATCACTTTCTACCAAACAAGATTCAGTAACTAGTAAATCAAATTTACTCCTTTTCTTTTAAGCTCCTCGAGATACTGCTTGCAGTTTCTCTTTCGATGACCATCTATTCCACAATGGAAACATTTTCCTTTGGGCTTTAGAGGGTCTGAGCCTTTCTTGTTTGATTTGTTCTTTTTCTTGAGATTCTCAACTCTTTGAGTATTAGTCACAGGAGTAGGAGGACATTCCTCCATCAGTACACATTTCAAGTTGTCATGCACAAGAGTGAGATTCAAATTCTTTTTCCACTTAACAAAATTGTCGCCGTCTAACATTTCAATCGCAAGCAAATTTATCATTAATTGAGACATGATGCTGTAATAAATAAATAAAATTATAATCAATTTTATGCTATAAAATTCAAAATGTTATGGCATGCTAGTATGATGCATGAACATGCTAATCACAAAAATATGTAAATGCTACTATAGCCTCGATAACATAATAAATCACTTTAGGGTAGAAATATTATCAATTAATAAATTTACTCAAAATATCTCATATTTTCGAAATTTATTAACTTACCGAAAATTTTGGTCAAAATATAACTAACACGTTTAGTTATATTTTCATGAGTGTGACCCACTGTTTTGGATTTATGAAACTTAACTTATAGTCGCCGCCGTAGGGTCGGACAACTATAAAATACATTTCATATATCCTATCACTAGGAGACCAACCTTGGTATTGACCTAAGTGAACACTCTCCGTAGGGAGGATGAAAATCAAAGTCATCTCGGAGCCCCACTTAGATCTCACGGTGTTGTGTCAACAGTGGAGACCATGGGATGTTACGCCTAACTTCCCGCTCCCACTCATTCTTTTGAATTAGTGATTATGGAATATCAAATATTCCCTAATATCGATAAATTAATCATATTAATTTATCAATACCTTATTATTAATCATATTATAAAATTAATAATTTCAAATAATCAAATTATTTGAATAATCTAAAAATAAAGTAAATTTTTAACAAATTAAAAAAAAATTACTTTATTTTTATATTCTCACATAATTCATTAAAATGAATCAATATTAGTTTTAATCAAATTAAAACTAATTTATTTAATAAACTCTTTATTAAATCATTATGCAATTTAAATAATGTTTAAATGCATGACATGTGAGAAATTTAAAAATAAACCTAAACATGCATAATCTATATGACATGTGAATGCATGGCAATATAACAAATTATATCAACATAAAAATAAATGAAATAGTGACCGGGTTGACCTTTGGGTATTTCTAAAATTACAACCCCAAAATTAAAATAAATAAAACTAAGATTCCTAATCTTCGTCTTTTCGTAACCGCCTCATCCAAATGATCAGCTTCAAAAATTCACAAATCAAATTTGTGAATTCATATCTGATTGGGCAACATCATCAATTTTCGTCAATAGATCAAATCTTTGACGAAAACTCCATCCTTGGCCTTGAAGTCTTCGATCTCCATTGTAGGATTACAAATTTGACAGTAAAGAAAAATATGTAAATCAAATAAATCCTAACCCAAACAACCGACATAATTTCGATCACTATTTCATGCCTTGCAAAACATACATCCACAATATATATTCATAAATATATATAATGCATAAAATCTAATTCTAACACATATCACAATTTACATTAAATTGTATCATCAAAAATATTTTAGACTAATAAAACCTGGCTCTGATACCAATTGATGGTTTTCGGGGTTCCTACGCATGGCGGAATTCACTATTATTCATAATAATAGTGACATGCGTTACCCTGTGACTTTAAAACTATTTTAAAATCATTAAAAACCATAAGTTGGATCGTTAGTCTAAAAGAAATTATTTTTGAGAAATATGTAATTTTTCAAAATGTAAACAATTTACATTGAGAAAAATTATTAGAATTAGGTTGTGAAGTAATAAAAGAAAATACCTTTTTGGAGCAACGCTTTTACTCAGGTACTCTCGTCTGATCTTAACAGCTTTAACTCAGGATCAGGTGTTATTCCCGAAGACTTTGATACCGTCGAGTCTTCTCTGAAGATCTTTACACTAAAATCTCCTAACGTGTGGGCGTCTCTCTTACAAGAATAACACACTCATATATTTGTGGAGAGACGTGTTCTCAACACATGAGACGTCTCTCTTCGATCTTAGAAAACGATTTTCTAAAACCGAATACGGAAAGGTCACACCTTTTCTCTCTAGGGATTTGTTTCTCGGTCGTTCACCGTCGTCCTTTTTGGTTCGTTTTTCTGTCAAATAACCTTTGACAATTTTTATAGATCTGTTTTAAAATTAATTTTTTTTTTTAGATTTATTTTAATAAAAACTAATTTTTAAAAAATAAATCTTATCTAATCAAATCTAATTTGATTAGAAGTTGATTTATCTAATAAATCAATTTATCAATTAATCATATAATCTAAAAACAGTTTTTAGAATATATTTATGAAAACTACTTTTCAAGACAATCTCATCTTATGAGATTCTTCAGATCTACTTTTAAATAGTAAACAAACTATAAGTCAATTGTAGATCAAATCTAATATAATCAGATTTTCAGATCTACTTATATTCAAATTTCAAAAATCTGATTTGATAGTTTGTTACATAACTAACTTTCAATTTGAAGATCAAATCTCATCTGATGAGATTCTTCAAATCTAATTCAAATCCCTTAAAAATATTTCATCTAATGAGATATTTTATTTTGAATTCAAAATATAAAAATTATTTATATATTTTGAATAACAATATATTCAAATGAGTGTTTATAAATGATTAATCTTTATTAATCATTTATATATTTATTCTTATAACATGGAAATTAAATAGTGATATAAGATAACAGAGGGACCGATGGACCTATAGTTCTAAGCTCCAATAATATTTGTTAATTAATATAAACTCTTTATATTAAATAACACAATTATTAACTCTAGAGTAATTCCACTAAATACCTAGAGTTGCACTCTTAGAACTATAGAGTATATTTACTCAAAGTAATGTCCATTGATATAGTCATTACATATGTATTAATCCTCCATTAAGATTCGTAATAGAGCTAGGTATAAAATCCGTTAACCTCTCATATTACATCTTTATCCTTGACTACCATTAGTTCTTGATTGAATAATTAATTCATAACATTTATGAATTTGCGCGCTAATTATTCAATCCCTGAACTAACAAACAAGGGAATCTTATATTATGGATTTCATTGTATCAATGTTAGCATTCCCAGCTACTCATTTAATTTATTCCCAAAATACAAGGTTTATGTAATGTAACTCATACAAAACTATACCGAGTAAATCAAAGAATAAATTAAAATGAAATAGGAGTCTACTAAATACAATGAATTAAGATCATACACATATGACCATCATTATGATAAAATTAATTGTTCTTTATTTAACGGATATTATAAGAACAATATAATTTCATCTGGTCCAGTCCTATATAATCATATTATATAAAATACAATCACTTTATGTCACTACATATATAGTCGGGATTTGACTATACGTTCTCAACGAAGTGAACTGTATTTATGACTTTATTAATTTGAAGATCCTTTACTTCAAATATAAGTCATGGACTATTATGATTATTTCTTTTTAAATTTAATCCCACATATATCAACATATATGTAAATTTAAAATTGCACAAATAATCAAGGATTTTTCTTTGAATTTATAAAGCATATCTAATAATGCAAACATAAAAATTAATCATAAAAATTATTTGTTAATTACAGCAATAAAAAATGTTCATAACATTTGCTTGTTGGGCACATTATTCCCAACACTATCCGACTTAACTCGTATTTGGGATCTCGGACGGATGAAGTGAATCGTTTGTTGACCAAACTTTCCGTCAAATCTTCCGGTGAGTTCACAAAAATGGAGCTGCAATCGAAGTTTTCGGAGCTCACATTCAACGTCATGATGAGAATGGTGGCCGGAAAGAGGTACTACGGCGAGGACGTATCGAATGAGGAAGAGGCAAAGCGGTTCAGGGATATTTTGAAGGAGATGATGTCCTTCGGTGGGGCAGCGAATCCAGGAGATTTCTTGCCATTTTTAAACTTGTTTTTTCTTAACTACGAGAAGAAACTAATCGATCTTGGGTCGAGATCAGATGCAGTCTTGCAGGGTCTGATCGAACAGCATCGGAATAAGAAGACGGTAGAGAACGGCACGAAAACCATGATCGACCATCTACTTTCACTGCAAGAATCAGAACCAGAGAATTACAGTGACGAAATCATCAAAGGCCTAGTACTTGTAAATACTTGAAGTAAACTCATCGAAGTTTTATTTCAGAAAGTTGCGTCTAATTTTTCCTGCCTTTTGAACTTGCAGATGATGTTATTGGCAGGGACGGATACTGCGGCAGTGACATTAGAGTGGGCGATGGCCAATTTGCTGAACAATCCAGAGGTGTTGAAGAAAGCCAGGGTCGAAATGGACTCTGAAATCGGACAAAAACGACTGGTTGAAGAATCCGATCTACCAAAACTTCGTTACCTTCAAGGAATCATATCGGAGACGCTTCGTCTGAACCCGTCGGCTCCACTTCTGGTGCCTCATTGCGCCTCTGCCGACTGCACAATTGCAGGGTACGACGTGCCAAAGGATACAATTGTGTTGGTCAATGCATGGGCGATGCACAGGGACCCATCCCTGTGGGAGGAGGCGTTGAAATTCAAGCCGGAGAGACACGAGAGTGGGGAGGGAGGTGAAATGCAGAAGCTGATACCATTTGGGTTGGGAAGAAGGGCGTGTCCAGGCATAGGAATGGCGCAGCGGGTGGTGGGGTTGACCTTAGCGGCGCTGATACAGTGCTACGAGTGGGAAAGAGTAGGCGATGAATTGGTTGACATGAGCGAGGGAGAAGGCATTACGATGCCCAAAGCAGTGCCATTAGAGGCTATGTGTAAGCCTCGCCCAATAATGGGGTTGATTTTACCCTAGACGTAATCCACTTGTGTTTGCCAAATAAATTGGTGATTCTACTTGGTTGAAGTGAAGTAAATAGCATCTTAATAGAACAGATAAAATTATGTTCATTTTTGTCGTGTGATTAAAACGTCGTATGTATGAAAGTTTAATTTTAAATTTGAAATTTAATCGTATTCTCTTAACTGAATTTTGTGAGTAAAATCTTTCGATCTGTGCCACTTTTTAACTCCTTGCATTGAGAACCGATCAAAAAACTATGTTACTAACGCTTGCAAATAAACTCAACCATTACACATTCATAATCGGTTATGCCGATACCTGATTTAACGCAAAGATGCAAATAGTAATAGGATGTGCGTCACAAAATTTTAAAATTTAACGTGCTTCTAAGTTATCACATATCTAACTTGCATTATCTTAACCCTAATTTTGCAATTACATGGAAGTTTTTCATGGTTTTTAACTTATACTATATATATATCTATAAAATAAATGTTTACATTATTCGTATTGTCAAAATATTTACGAAACAATTATAAAAATAGTATATTAAATGGATAAATTAAAAAAAAAAAAAACAATTATATTACTACAAATTAAATATATTTCAATAAAATTTGACATCTATGTAATTGTTGTGGTTTGGAAGTTATGAAAAATCTATACAAATAGTACAAAAATTACAATTAATATAAATAAAAATTAAGTCATCGTTGTTTAAATTTTCAAATTCTTTAAATAAGTACGTTGTTGTTATTCTTTCTCAACATCAAACTAATTCAACGCAAACAAGTGATCCCGGGACATTGATCTCAAGTTCACCGTGCACTCATCCACCTATACTAAATAATATATTTTGGACACTAGTTTTTGGACTCTAGTTTTTGCAATTAATTGATTGACTATTTAGGCTAAACATATCTCCGAATTAATATTGTTTTTTTAATAAAAATTAAAATTAATTCAATCATAGAAAATTAAAAAAAAAAAAAAAAAAAAAAACACAACATTCCAAATCATTTGTGATAAGTGGTCGTCGTTTGATGGGACAACTTCATGTTTTCTGAGTCACCACATCTCCTCTTGCGGCCCCAAATCTGGCAGCTTTTTGTCTTGATCCAAACGTTTTCAGATTGATTACTTTGTCACGTCTAATATTTTTATATTTCTAAAACCATATTTTAAAAAATATATGCAAGCTATTACTTGAGTTTGACTGAAGAGTATTTTAAATGTATACTAACTCGTGTCTTATATTATATTGAAAACATGAATTTTGTAGAATGAAATAGTAGAAGGCTAATAAAGTTGTTCTAGTATTATTCATTTATAAAAATGATTTAGGGTATCATAATCCTTGTTGGGTTGTGACTTATATTGAATTTCTAATGCATATTCGATTTGCATATTTTACTAAAAATTGAAAAATATCAATGTGATGGGTAACTTAACCATGTCCAAACTAGTTTGGTCAAGTTGGATTGGGTCTAATTTTGGAATCAATCTAAACAAAACCAGGCAATCTCAATTTTATTAAAATGAAATCAAGATTGAACTAAGTGAAATAAAAACTCTCCAACAATACGTAAATAAAGTAATTAACCATACTTTATAAAATTTATTATATTAGTTATAAGTTACAATTTCATTATGCCATATGTGATGTGCTACATATCCATCCATTCACTATTAAATTTAGAGATTTTCTAACCATGTTTTAGTATTTATTTTGTATGTATTCGTGAAGAAGAGTATTGACAATACCGATTACATTCATTAAGCATTTTAATATGTTTTGGAAGTATTCAAAATAAAACATAAATGGAAATTGAAGCACAAGTTTAGAAGACTTATTGTGTTTTTCTAAACTGTCTTCAAACTGACCTCCGAGTAGTATATGTTATATTCAACAATCTTCCCAATTTTATATCAAAAATTGTTCTTTATGAAAAATATAACTGACATCTCAAGTTTTTAAGAATAAGTTGGATATGTAATTCCGATATCATTTGTTATATCAAATAGACCTAAATAAGAAGCTCATTCTCTATTCCCGAACTTAAAGCCCAAATTCACACAGAAGAAGAGTTTTGAAGATAATCGACTGGGTCATTACTGCACTAAAAAACTCAAGAGGAAATGGTACTCAATAAAGCTAGATGCGTTGTGACAACCCGTCATGTGAAGGCAATGAGGGTCCACTATGAGAGTTTAGCTCATATTAGTAAGGGTGCACAATCCAACATCACTTGAGAGAATGAAAATTACATGGTTTATAAGTATAGTTCTTCTCCCTACCTAGTACAACGCCATTTTGCGCTAAACACAAAAAAAAATTTATGCGGACTTCGACACAAAGTAGACAATATTGTACTATGAGAACCGGGGATGTTAGAAATAATATTAGAGTCACTGCTGATAACTCTTAAATGATAGTTATTTTATATGGTAATTAGTTGAAAGAACTTATATGAATTGAGTGATTGCAAGAAGAAATTGGTAGTAATTTACTACAATTGCTATGCAATGATACAGTATTAGTGCTTTGATTTAATTTAATATATTTCATGCAGATTATCTATTAAAAGTAGATTTTTCTCCATAAATCGAATTTTATATTTTCATATTTGAATGCAATTTCAATAGTGGGAAAATCAAATTCAAAGGAGCTGAAGATTATGGAGAAAGAAAAAGCAAATCAAAGAAATAATAGTTACCATAAATAAAGGAGTAAATGTAACACCCGACTTTAATTAAAAATTTAAAATAACAGATAAATCTATTAAGTATAATCGATGAATGAAATTTTAGTATAATGTAGGTTAGGTTGAAGAATGAGTAAGTAAGGGCGTAAGGGTAATTGGAAAATTTGAAAGTGGATAAGGTATTTAAGGCAAAAAGTTTAGAGTAGCTGCCACCACTACTCATTTTCTTTCCCTTTCGGTCTTCAGCTCGAACGGCAGAAATCTCTAGGCGATTATCCTGCCCGATTCTCCTTCAACCTAGGTAAGCCCTCCTTGTTTTCTTGCGATTTTAGTAGTTAGATAGCTGAGGGAGTACAATGTGAGGAGTTTCGAGGAGTGTTGTGATTAAGAGTAGGTTCGGGCTGAGCGACTATTGAGAATACCCGAGTTGTGGGGTTTCAAATTTGGTTCCTCAAACTCCTGTATTGATTCTGTGAAGTTTAGTGAAAGTTTGATATATGTACTATATGATTTTAGGTGAGCGAGCTTCTGAAGTAGCATTTAGCCGAGCGATTTCCAGGGAGCCAGGTAAGTAGAGTTTGTTTGTGCCTTCGGACCTACATCACAAACAGTAGGATTTATGTATGTTTGTATGTTTATTTCCAGTTGTCATGCATCATGTTTTGAAAGATTACGAAAATGAATTTACATGAAACGCATGGTAAATGTGAGCAGGATGATCAGAACAACTGTTAAGGGGGATTAATCCGCCCCTTAATTGAGAACAGAGGATTGAGGTTTTGGGAAAAGTGATCCACTTCCCAATCCTACAGGGGGATCAGACCAGTTAACTGTTAAGGGAATTAATCCGCCCCTTAATTGAGATCAGAGGATGTATGCTTTGGGGAATGACTGATCCACTTTCCCATCGTACAGAGGGATCCACAGAGAACAAATTTGAATACAACTGAGATGAGAAAGTAGAGAATGCATGTTTAGGGAAATTTTGTTTCATTAATTCATTTCATTCATTGCTCTACTTGCTTAGCATTAGGCTAATAGATGAGTTTGTGATGTAGGTGAAGAAGTTACTGAAGGTGTGTTTACCTACCGATAAGAGGACCAGGCTGGTTGGAGGAGCATTTTCAGGCATCGGTTTGGCCATCTGTTGAGGCGGTTTAATCCATGGCTGCAGGTGTTGAGTTGGGAGTAACTAGTTCAGTATAGATGTTTCTTTTTCTGAAAATTTTATGATAGTAGTGTTTTCAAAACTTTGAGTACATTCTGAGAATCTTTGATATTAGTGTTCTGTTGGGTTTTGAAAATACTGTTTTCTACTGGATTTGAGTGATGCAATGATTTGATCTGTCTCTGATTGGTCTTAGTAAAATGCTTAAATCCTTTGATAGTCAGAGCTTTCTTGGAATACAGCAGAATTACTGTTCTGAAGTCTATCGGCAGATGTTGGATGAAGGAGTCATCCGGCTGACGTCATCGGTAGATGAAAGTGGTAAGTTTTGTCGTCTAGCGATCGACAGATGTTGGATGAAGGAGTCATCCGGCTGACGTCATCGGTAGATATAAGTTGCGAGTTGTCGTCTAGCGATCGACAGATGCTGGAGGAAGGAATCCCCCGGCTGACGTCATCGGTAGATGTAAGTAGCAAGTTTTGTCGCCTAGCTATCGGTAGATGCAGTCTACCGAGAGTTGTCCTATTTGTATATCTTCCGGCTGACGTCATCGGAAGATGTAGGTAGTGTTTGTCGTTTTGTGACCGGTTGATATAACCGAAGTTTTGTCGTTTGTCATCGGTAGAGGCCTCCTATTTTCTATTTCTGCTCCTTGTGTTGACTTTGTCGTCGGCAGATGTGTTTGACTTCTGCAATTTCATGGGTATTCCACATTTTTAAAGCTTTATATTTTTGGCCCATTATTCTTAACACTCCCAACAATTATTTTGAAATGTTTTCACAGATTATTTAACTTCATTGATGTTCGATTGATTTCCGCTGCAAGTTTTAAAATACATCGAGTTTTAGAAAATGTCAAATTTTGACTGTCGAGTGAAATATTTTTAAATTTAGTATCAAGTCGTCATGGTTCGGTTCAGTGTGTTGAGTAGCAAACTGGGTTTAGATAACTCGGGGCGTTACAGTAAATCAAGAAATCATGGCGGAGATTTTGAAAAGCAGTAGACACATGGCATGCAGAAGAGGACAACAATGGAAGGAAGAGTCAAATGGAGGAAATAAATTTAGAATTATTGGAGCACGTGGAGCGAGAACCAAAGAGAGAGAAAGTCATCCTGGAAGAGGGCTAAAACAGGTGGAACAATAAAATAAAGAAAATTAGAGAAAGAAAATACTCAGATCATACGCAGAACAAAAAGAGGATTTTTCGAAGAGGAGAAAGAGAGAGTTCTGGATCTGAAAAAGACGACGACTGACGACATTCTTTGGAGCTTTTTCTTCTTGTCTTATTTTATTGCTTTATGTTTTTGTGAACACCATTGTTTTTAGTTTTATTTAATTATGTCTAGTAGCTAAACACATTACTTGGTTGAGACGATAGTATTTGCTACGGATTTTGCTACGACCTCGGTTTTGTTATTGTGACGACCCTGACCCCACGTTGGTGCCGCCACGACCTATACCGTGACCTACATACATATTACCCTCGCCCGTTCTCATAAACTTCTTAACTTTTATTTTCATTTTTCATTCTTCGTTTCCTTTCATTTACATTCGTTAGAGAACGGACTCAGGCTATAGCACACCCAATTCCTATCCCTTACTTTCCCGTAGAAATTTTTCATTTTATCACCTTAAGTAATTTCAACTTCGAAAGCTTGAAAATCATTTAAAGAAAACATACTAAATAAAAGAAAACATCGACCAAACTTAGCGAGGGCAAAAAGGGCACTTCGCCTGTAAAAAGCACAGCCGATCGATAGGCCCTTTCAGCCGATCGATCGGCTGTTGTAAAAATAAGGGGGCGATTGATCGCCCCCATATCAGCCGTTCGATCGCCCTTGGCGATCGATCGGCTAACTCTCTGGAAAAACCAGAGAGTTAGCCAATATACGTGCTGATCGATCGCCCCTCCTGACGATCGATCGGCACACTCTCTGGATTTCGAATCCAGAGAGCTGCCTTCCCTTCCCCTTTTTTTTCCTCCAATCCCTGCACATTTCACACTCGCCCCACCATTTTCTTCTTCGTTCACCTAATAACATTTCAAATACCATCCTCCAATTATTCATCAACAATCCAACTAAAATTCACCTCCATAAATCGAACATTCAACCTAAACTCATCAAATCCCGTCACCAAAACAACATATTCATCTCAAACAACAAACTAACTCTAAATCATCCGAAATCCATTCTATTTCATTCAAACCTACCTAAACATTAATATCGAACTAATTTCATCAAAGTATCAACCTATTCATCCATACATAGCAGAAGCCAATAAATATCATCAAAATGGACATTCAATACATTTGTTCACAACCTATCTAGATACCAAGCATCCTATAATGGTTTATATACATTTCATTCTAACTAATCACCTATCAGCTCAATTATCCCAAAAGCCACAAAATACTTAACCTATAGCTCCCCACGGGTCAAGTTTGCACCGACTGCGCCAGCGCACTCCCACGGGTATCCCCCATCAACATACAGGCTCGTCAGGTGGAGGGACATCATCCTCACCTTGCTCAAAGTTACCTACACCATAAAGACATCTATGAGATAAAATCTCAGTAATTCTACGTAAATGTCTATGCATGAACATATATATACTATGCTATGAAATAGTCCGTCCATGTCAATTCATATATCAGCATGTGTCAGTCTATGATTATCAGAAACGATCGACAGATGGATAGGGAACGTCAAGAGGTTAGACAGCCCACACTATCTGAAGGGAGGAAAACTCGCTCACCATGGAACGCCAGGTCTGAACCTCATCCCCGATAACCCCATTCCATGGTTGTTTACATAATACTTTACTTGCCTTTACGTACATTTTCTTTACATGAAATCAATGCATAAATTCGTTTTCATGACGTTTTGAAAACCATGATGCATGAACAGTTCAATATACAATATAAACATATATATAACGAGTATACCATCAAAACATCACAATACATAACCTATAAAACAACTAAACCTAAACTACCCAACCAAAACATTTAAACACAGAATTCACCAAGTATCCTCAACGCAATTCCGACGTATGGTGTAGGCCAATCGGCCAGAGTAAGTCACGAGAACTTACCTTGGGTCCTTAGCACACCAAGCTCTTCGTCTCGAGATTTGTCACCTAAGTCAATTCACAACTTCCTTTGTTAGAACCGAGCCTAAACAATGAGATTTCGTAAACTAACGAAACGCCTAACTAAAGGAAATTTTCTAAAATTCTAATTAACTTCTCTCGGGCATTTCATCAAGCAATTTACGCTCACAAATAACAAACCTTCATTAATGGAGATTTCTAAAGCTCCAACTACCCGATTTTTAACCTAAACACCGCATACACCCAATATTTCACTTAACTACGCTCAATAACCATAAACAGGGCGATACCTAACTATTTCTAACATAACCCGGTTATTTCGACTAAAACCTAACGAAATCATAACCGTTAAACAACCTAAAAGTCAAGAACCAAAGCCGGGAAACCATAGATTCTTACCTAGAATCGTGATTAGGGAAGGAAACGTGAAGAAACCTCGAAGACCGGAGGAAGAACGATGAAGAAATGGTGGAGAATTGCCGTTGAGGAGAAGGAAATCGCTGGAGGGGTTTGAGAGGGAGAGAAATAACGTGAAGTGTGGAGGAGAAAGAGGGATTTTGTGTTTTTAATCAATTTGACTTGTCAAATGACAAGTTTGCCCTTCCACTTGGTTTTTCGTTTAACTCATTGCTTGACTATCGATTTGTTTTCTACAAATTTTCTTATTTCACCAATAATTTCAATTTATTATTAGGGCTCTATTAAAACTATCCGTTCGTCAAACTGATCTAGTTTACTATATTTATCAAAATACTCATCATATTACGAGAATTATCTAAAACTCGTAAAATAGGCGTTATATCTTCAAAAATTTTCTTATTCCTCCAGATAATTTCATTCATTCGTAGGGCTCCAACAAGACTCCCTGCTCGTTAAACGGAATAGATTCGCAATATTTACAAAAATGCCATGACATTGTGGAATTACAAAAATCTCGTAAAATCGGGTGTTACATTCCATCCACCTTAATTAAAATTTTGTTCTCAAAATTTGATTATACAAATAGTTCAGGGTATTTTGCCAACTTAGTTTGTTGTCTTTCCCAGGTGGCTTCTTCTACATCACGATTCCTCCATAAGACTTTGACTAGTGGAATCTCCTTGTTTCTCAACACCTTAATAGAAGATTCCAGAATTTGTACTGGCTTCTCTACGTAGGTCAATGTCGGCTGTACCTCAATCTCCCGTGCTTCTACGACATGCGATGGGTCACGCACGCACTTCTGGAGCAAGGATACGTGAAAGACGTTGTGGATGCTTTCCATAGACGCCGGAAGTTGCAATCGATAAGCCATCTTCTCGATCCTTTTCAAAATAGGGAAGAGCCTCACATAACGAGGGCTTAGCTTACCTCTTCTTCTGAATCTCATGACGTCTTTGAATGGAGAAATCTTCAAATATACCTCATCACCTTCATTAAACTCCAATTCTCTCGGTCTATTGTCGGCATAGCTTTTTTTATAGCTCTGAGCTACCTCGATGCACTATTTAATAACGGCGATCTTCTCCGCCGTTTGTTGTAGGATATCAGGGCCAATAATGCTAGCTTCACCAACCTCGTCCCAATATAACGGAGACCTATATTTTCGCCCATATAGCGCCTCATACGGAGTCATGCCGATCGTAGCTTGAAAGCTGTTATTATATGAGAACTCGATTAGTGGCAAATACCTGCTCCACGATCCTTGGAATTCCAATACGCACGCTCTAAGCATATCCTCAATAATCTGATTCGTTCGTTCTGTCTGACCATCGGTCTGAGGATGGAATGCCGTGCTGAAGTTCAACTGAGTTCCCATGGCCTTGTGCAAGCTCTTCCAAAATCTCGAAGTAAACCTCGGATCTCGGTCTGAAACTATCGAAACAGGCACCCCATAGAGTTTAACAATCTCTCGCACGTAAAGCTCAGCGAGCTGATCCATGGAGAACGCTGCTTTAACTGGAAGAAAGTGGGCCGACTTCGTCAAACGGTCCACTATCACCCAAATCCCGTCGTGTCCCTTCGTCGTCCTCGGGAGTCCAACAATAAAATCCATTAAAATTTGCTCCCATTTCCACTCTGGGATCGGCAGGGGTTGCAAAGTTCCTACCAATCTTTGATGTTTCGCCTTAACCTGCTAACAAACCAGACAGGTTTCTACGTACCTGGCAACCTCTCTCTTCATGTTAGGCCACCGGAAATGCTGTTTTAGGTCTCGATATATCTTGGTGCTTCCTGGGTGCACTGAGTATGCCGAAGAGTGTGCCTCCGTCAAAATTTCTTTCTTTAACTCCTTGTTATTGGGCACATACAACCTATGCCTGAATTTTAATATACCATCATCCGACAAGTTAAAATCGGACGAGTCCTCAGACGTAATGCTCAAACGGTGCTTCTCACACTCCAAGTCTTCCTGTTGAGCTTTCCGTATTTTGCCAAGTATCGTCAGTCTAAGAGAAATGTTTGCGAGCATAGTAGACAACTCAGCCACGATCTCCACATCAAACCTCTCAATCTCAGACTTCAACATCACCGACATCGCTGCAAGTGAAGGCTGACTCGCAGAAGGCAATCTGCTCAAGGCATCTGCAACTTTATTCGCTTTTCCTAAGTAGTATTTGATTTCAAACTCGTAGTCCTTAACAAACTCCAACCACCTTCGTTGTCGCATATTTAGCTCTTTCTGTGTAAACAAATATTTGAGGCTCCTGTGGTCTGAGAACACCTCGCATTGCTGCCCATACAGATAGTGTCTCCAAATTTTTAATGCGAACACTACTGCCGCTAGTTCTAAGTCATGCGTCGGATAATTTTGCTCATACGACTTCAACTGCCGAGAAGCATATACGATAACCTTTCCCTCCTGCATAAGCACACATCCAAGTCCAACCTTCGACGCATCACAATATATGCTGAACTTGTTGCCTTCAACTGGCAGTGTCAAAACGGGAGCTGTGGTCAATCTCTGCTTTAGCTCTTGAAAGCCCTTTTCACATGCAACTGTCCATACAAATTTCTCATTCTTTCTTGTCAATCGGGATAGGGAACTGCGATCTTCGAAAATCCCTTAATAAATTTCTTGTAATACCTAGCCAATCCGAGAAACTCGCGTACCTCACACACATTCTTAGGCTGCGGTCAATCTTTAACAACATGTATTTTGGCCGGATCTACTGAAACTCCTTCCTGAGATATGATGTGGCCGAGAAAGTTCACTCGATCTAGCTAGAACTCACACTTGGAGAATTTTGGGTAAAGTTGGTGTTGCTCTAGAATTCTCAGAACAATTCGTAGTTGCTCCTCGTGTTTCTCCCTCGTTTTAGAATAGATCAAGATGTCGTCAATAAACACAACAATGAACTTGTCTAAATACTCCTTGAAAACACGGTTCATTAGATCCATAATGTAATATCCGGCTTGTACGGAATTTCATATTATAATATATATTGGCATTTTTGTAAATATGTCAAATCAAGCCCGTTTTACAAAAAGAAAACGTCATTTTGATCCTAACGATTAATAGGAATTTTAAGAAATTTACGGGATTTTTTTTGGAGTAATAACATCATATTCCGAGTAATTAAGTTTCTCGTAATACAAAGGACGTTTTAGTAAAAATAGTAAACGAGGTCCGATTTGAGAAACGGACAGTTTTAATAAATCTCAAATAATAAGTTGGACATATTGGTGAAATAAGGAGATTTGATGAAACCGAATAGCTAGTTAATTAACGAAACGAATGACGAAATAAATAGAAAACAAAAGAAGGGCAAAATGGTAAATTGCCAAGTCAATTTAATTAAAACAAAAATTCTCTCTTTTCTCCCTCACTTTTCTTCTTCTCCACGCGAACCTCTCCCTTCTAGATGAGTCCCTCTCCTCCTTGCGCGATTCCACTGCCATCGACGAAGCTTCTCTCCAACGACCGATTTTCTCCCGATCATTCACGTTTTCTCCTTCAATCCCGACCCTTGGTATGATTCTACAACTCTAGAAGGTCTACGTTCAAGTTTTACGGAGTTTGAACAATTAGGGTTTCGTTTAGGTTTTGTTAGAAATCGAGATTTAGGGTTCAAAATCGATAGATTGTTGTAGTTTATGAATGTATAGGACGTATTGAACGTTATTGGACGAAGTTAGAGTGATTTGTGAGAAATGTTAAAATTGGAGAATTTTCGGGTTTTTAGGAAAACTCGTTAATTGAAATTGAGGTGCCGAGCGTAAATTGCTCGAATAAATAGCTCAATGAATGGGATTAGAACTTTAGGAAGTTTCCTTAGTTAAGGTTTTGTAAATTTGGACGGTCGATAGCTTAAATTAGTTTTAACGTAAATGTTGTGCTTTGCCTCAGACAAACAACGCTCGTGGACGGAGCTTGAGCTGCTTTGGACACGAAGTAAGTTCTCGTGATCTTCTCTGGCCGATTGGCCTACACCGTACGTCGTGGTTGTCTCGAGGAGTTTTGGAGATGCGTTTATTTAAATTGTTTTGGTGGGGTAGTTAGGAATAGTTCTTTTATAGGTTACATTCTTAATTGATTTTTGTCTTGAAGGTACATATGTGGTTGTTTACTTTAAGATATAAACTGTTCACGCATCACATGTTTTTAAAGAAAAGCATGAAAACGAATTTCCGCACATTGTTTTACAGATAATGCAAAGAATATAATCGGCCGTAAGGCTTACAGTTTACCGGCCGAAAGGCTTACAGGCCGAAAGGCATACAGTTTATAGGTCATGCGAGATGGGGCTCAGGCACGGCTGTACGTGTTGTAAGCGTGTACCCCCCTCCTCTAGCTGGAAAGAGTAGTCCGCCCGCTGGATGTGCTCTCTCTGGTTAGGGGGTCAGGATCTCGATGACACCCACAGTAAAGTAAAGTAAAGAAAATGATGCATGATTTACAGATTCATATGCACAGCACGCATTGCATTTACGTAGAGCTTACTGAGATTTTTATCTCATAGTGTATTCGTATGGTGTAGGTGATTACGAGGAGACAGGTGAGGATGAGATTCCTCCTCCTGAGACATGAGTCCAGTTAACGAAGGATGGTTGCGGTGATGTGCTGGCGCAGTCGACGCTTAACCGACCCGTGGGGAAGTATGTATAGATTTTGAGGGTTTTTGGGATGTTTTCGGCTGACAATTGTATAGACATTTTAGGATGCTTGGTTCTGATAGTGGATAGGTTTACTTTTGAAGTTTTAAACGCTTTGAAAACCTGTTTATAAACTGCTTTGGTAAAGTTTAACTTGAATTGTAAGTGATTTTTAACATGAGGAAATGTTTAGGTTTTAAACGTAACCACGCGGTTTGTTTTCGTAAAATGTGCTTGGTTTTGAAATGCGTTTTGGGTTGTTAAATGAGGGAGTGGTGAAGTATAAATTGTAGAGTTGAGGTTGCTACAAAATGTAAGGGAAATGAATGGTTAAGTTTGCTATTGAATTGGGTTTACAGGGAGATGAACAAGATGAAATGGGCGAGGGAGACAGTGAGGGTGGCGAATGATCGCCTGAGGAGGGGATCATTCGCCCCTCATGGTCGCCGCTCTCTGGAGAAATCCAGAGAGCGTGGCGATCAATCGCCACAAGCGATTAGCAACAGGCGATTAGTCGCCTGTTGCACTCGCCTAAGGGCAATTATTCGCCCTCTTTATGGGCAAATAATCACCTCTGTATTATGGGGGATTGCCCTTTTTTGTCCCTCGACACTTTAAGTTTTAATTAAAGTTTTATTTAATTGTTTTAAATTGTTAAATGTTTATTTAAATAAGTTTGTATTTTGGTTTAAATGGTTATAAGTTAGATTACAACCCCGACTTCGATTCTAATTTCGATTTCATTAGTTGGAAATAAAGTTTAAAGTATATATATATATGTACGGGAAATTGGGTACAGTACTAGGGTCCTGACACATAAACTCTGCGGGGGCATTCGTAAGTCGAAAAGACATAACAAGGAACTCATAATACCCATACCTCGTTCGAAACGCTGTCTTTGGAATGTCTTCTCGTTGGACCTTCAACTGATAATAACCTGAGCGTAGGTCAATCCTCGAAAATACTCGGGCACCCTGCAGTTGGTCAAATAGGTCATCTATTCGGGGCAACAGATATTTATTCTTCACTGCCAATTTATTCAGTTCCCTGTAATCTATGCACATTCTGAGAGTTCCATCATTCTTCTTAACAAACAGAACCGGCGCACCCCAAAAAGAAAAGCTAGGTCAGATGAACCCCTTATCCAAAAACTCTTCTAGCCAATCTGTACGGGTTCTTAGAAACATGCTCAGAACTTAGATACACGTCAATCACAAACTCTATCTCCTGGTCTGGCGGTAATCTGGGAAGATCATTGCGAAAAATCCTCGCGAACTCCCTAACAATCGGGATGTCACTTGGCGTTACCCCATTAAGCAACTGAGTGTCGACCACAGTGACCATATAAACTGAGCATTCACCCCTAAACTGCTCTCTGACCTTCATCAAATAGGAAGCCGGTAACCCGCTTAACCTATTCATTGCCTCATAAGCAAACTCTTCTTTACCCGGGGGCCGAAAAGTCATCAACCCTGATCGGGAGTCGATGGTGGCGAAGTGGCGAGATAGCCAATCCATCCCCAAGATAAGATCATACCGCTCTATGCCCATAACTATCAATCGGGCATAAAGTGCAACGGCCCAGACCCCGTTCCCGTAGGTCCGAACCGTGCAGGTCCCATCGATGGGCTGCTGCCACGTGGCGGACTCAGTCCTAACCACGTGTACTCACGATCTTCCCTCTCCCTGCAGAGGATTTTTGCCTTCCCCCCACTCGAACCCAGGACCTCAGGGACAAGTACCTGGGCTACGAATGAGGAGTACCACTGAGCTAGCACGTGGTTGGGTCTGAGTCCGCCACGTGGCAGCAGCCCATCGATGGGACCTACACGGTTCGGACTTGCGGGAACGGGGTCTGGGCCATTACAAAAAAGGCGCCTTTTTTGTAACGGCCCAGACCCCGTTCCCGCAGGTCTGAACCGTGCAGGTCCCATCGATGGGCTGCTGCCACGTGGCGGACTCAGTCCCAACCACGTGTACTCACGATCTTCCCTCTCCCTGCAGAGGGTTTTTTGTCTTCCCCCCACTCGAACCCAGGACCTCAGGGACAAGTACCTGGGCTACGAATGAGGAGTACCACTGAGCCAGGTAACGGCCCAGACCCCGTTCCCGCAGGTCCGAACCGCGCAGGTCCCATCGATGGGCTGCTGCCACGTGGCGGACTCAGTCCCAACCACGTGTACTCACGATCTTCCCTCTCCCTGCAGAGGATTTTTGCCTTCCCCCACTCGAACCCAGGACCTCAGGGACAAGTACCTGGGCTACGAATGAGGAGTACCACTGAGCCAGGTACGGCCCAGACCCCGTTCCGCATGTCCGACCGGGCGCAGGTCCCATGCGCTGGGCTGCTGCCACGTGGCGGACTCAGTCCCACCACGTGTACTCACGATCTTCCCTCTCCCTACAGAGGGTTTTTGCCTTCCCCCCACTCGAACGTAGGACCTCAGGGACAAGTACCTGGGCTACGAATGAGGAGTACCACTGAGCCACGTGGTTGGGACTGAGTCCGCCACGTGGCAGCAGCCCATCGATGGGACCTGCACGGTTCGACTGCATGGGATGGGGCGGGGGAACGGGGTCTGGGCCATTACATAAAGGGTATTGCCCCCCACAGAGACGACATTGCCCTGGAAGATGTGATCTGACTGCATAAACTCGCCTGAAGGCAGCATTACTCGATACTCGTGCTCTGCTAACTCAGGCGTTATCTTCAATCTAGCTACGCATGCAATGAAAATAAACGAGTGCGTAGCACCCGTGTCTATCGATGAAAATACGGCTACTCTTGTGACCAAAATAGTACCAGCTATAACGGAGGGCTGGGCCTTGTCGTCAACATCGCCAGGCTCAATGAAGGCAAAAATCCTCGGAGCAACACTTCTTTGATCGGTAGCCGCCCTTGGACAGTTCTGAGCAAAATGGCCTACCTCTCCTCATCTATAACAACTGTTTGTGCCCAATCTACTAGCGCCGTAGTGTTCCTTCTGGCACTTTGGACATATAGGCTTCTAGGCAGCCCCTTGGACTTGCTTCCCCTTGCCTTGGTCACCCTTACCATGAAATGGCCTCTTAGTACCTCTTTGTTGTTGCTGTGGCTGTCCCCCCAGTTGCCAGCCCCTATTCTGAGGTCGAGGCTGTATCTCACGAAAGAACCCTCTAGCTCGCTCCCTCGGTTTGACATATGTCTGTTCAGCGGCCTCAATCACTAGCGCTCTCGCCACAGTCTCAGCATAGGGCACATTCCGCACCCCTGATATGATGACACTTTTTCGGATCTCCTGACTTAGCCCTTGCATAAACCGACCCACTTTGTCCTCATTAACACTGACCTGGCGTGGTGCGAATCGGGATAGAGCCTCAAACCTTCTAACATATTCGGCAACTGAGCCAGCTTGCCGCAATTGCATGAACTCCATCATTTTCGCCTCCCGTACCGTATGGCTAAAGTATTTGTCATAAAATATGGCTTTAAACCGCTCCCAACTCATCACGTTTACATCTGTGGTTGCTTTGATCGTATCCCACAAGAAACGGGCATCTAGTGCCAAATGATAGGCGACGAATGCAACTTTCTCCCCATCCCCTATATTCGCATAAGCCAACATGTCCTCCATAGTTCGAATCCACTTCTCGGCTAAAGAGGGATCCGAAGATTGTCCATTGAACACTGGAGATTGTAGTTTTTGAAAGCTCTCCATTCCTCGATTACTAGGAGCTGCCACTTCCTGAGTTCTATTGCCCTTACAGTTAATCAGCGTATCGAGCTGTTGAGACTGTCTTCCCATATGTTGAGCCTGTCATTCTAAGTGTTAGGATTGTTGAGCTATAAACTCTCTCAACTGGTCTATCGTGCCATTTCTCTCATCCCTATCATTCCCTCGACGCACCATTTTATGAACCTATAGAAGTTAGAAATAATAACTCTAAGAAACAAAACAAAGAAATCTTAAAAACGTACTTACAGTTGAAGAAGCATGTTCGTGGAGAGGCTTGCACAGTCCAGCAGTCTACAGAATCGATTTTAAAACCCGGGAGCTCTGATACCAATTGTTGTGACGACCCCGACCCCACGTCGGTGCCGCCACAACCTATACCGTGAGCTACATACATATTACCCTCGCCCGTTCTCATAAACTTCTTGACTTTTATTTTCATTTTTCATTCTTCGTTTCCTTTCATTTACATTCGTTAGAGAACGAACTCAGGCTGTAGCACACCCAATTCTTATCCCTTACTTTCCCGTATAAATTTTTCATTTTATCACCTTAAGTAATTTCAACTTCGAAAGCTTTAAATTGAAGTCTAATTTATTGAAATTGTGTTGAAAATCATTTAAAGAAAACATACTAAATAAAAGAAAACATCGGCCAAACTTAGCGAGGGTAAAAAGGGCACTTCGCCTGTAAAAAGCACAGCCGATCGATCGGCTGTTGTAAAAATAAGGGGGCGATCGATCGCCCCCATATTAGCCGATCGATCGCCCTTGGCGATCGATCCTCCAGCTGATCGATCGCCCCTATAGGTGATCGATCAGCTAACTCTCTGGAAAAACCAGAGAGTTGGCCAATATATGTGCCGATCGATCGCCCCTCCTGGCGATCGATCAGCACACTCTTTGGATTTCGAATCCAGAGAGCTGCCTTCCCTTCCCCTTTTGTTTTTCCTCCAATCTCTGCACATTTCACACTTGCCCCACCATTTTCTTCTTCCTTCACCTAATAACATTTCAAATACCATCCTCCAATTATTCATCAACAATCCAACTAAAATAAGGGGGCGATCGATCGCCCCCATATTAGCCGATCGATCGCCCTTGGCGATCGATCCTCCAGCCGATCGATCGCCCCTATAGGTGATCGATCAGCTAACTCTCTGGAAAAACCAGAGAGTTGGCCAATATATGTGCCGATCGATCGCCCCTCCTGGCGATCGATCAGCACACTCTTTGGAGTCGATCTCCAGCGATCGATCGCCCTATAGTGATCGATCAGCTAACTCTCTGGAAAAACCAGAGAGTTGGCCAATATATGTGCCGATCGATCGCCCCTCCTGGCGATCGATCAGCACACTCTTTGGATTTCGAATCCAGAGAGCTGTCTTTCCTTCCCCTTTTGTTTTTCCTCCAATCTCTGCACATTTCACACTTGCCCCACCATTTTCTTCTTCCTTCACCTAATAACATTTCAAATACCATCCTCCAATTATTCATCAACAATCCAACTAAAATGCACCTCCATAAACCGAACATTCAACCTAAACTCATCAAATCCCATCACCAAAACGACATATTCATCTCAAACAACAAACCAACTCTAAATCATCCGAAATCCATTCTATTTAATTTAAACCTACCTAAACATCAATATCGAACCAATTTCATCAAAGTATCAACTTATTCATCCATACATAGCGGAAGTCAATAAATATCATCAAAATTGATATTCAATACATTTGTTCACAACCTATCTAGATACCAAGCATCCTATAATGGTTTCTATACATTTCATTCTCACTAATCACCCATCAGCCTGTTTATCCCAAAAGCCACAAAATACTTAACCTATAGCTCCCCACTGGTCAAGTTCGCACTGACAGTGCCAGCGCACTCCCACAGGCATCCCCCATCGACATGCAGGCTTGTCAGGTGGAGGGACATCGTCCTCACCTTGCTCAAAGTCACCTACACCATAAAGACACCTATGAGATAAAATTTCAGTAAATTCTACGTAAATGTCTATACATGAACATGTATATGCTATGCTATGAAATAGTCCGTCCATGTCAATTCATATATCAGTACGTGTCAGTCTATGATTATCAGAAACGCTCGACAGATGGATAGGGCACGTCAAACGGTTATACAGCCCACACCATTTGAAGGGAGGAAAAGCCGCTCACCACGGAACGCCAGGTCTGAACTGTTGCGAAAAATCGTGATACGCAAGTGTACGTGTTGCACAAGTAATATAGTTTTTAAGTAAGAGTCGAACCCACGAGGAATAGTTTTACTAAAATATTAAATTAAGTTAATTTAAAATTGATTGGACTAAAATATTTTAATTTTTATTGAAAAGATTTGATTTTTATTTGATTTTAAATTAAACAATTAAATAACTAGAGTAATTTAAATAAACTAATTAGAAAACCAAAATAAATGACAGGAATATAATTGAAGATTTTGTAAATATCAAGAAAGAATCTAGGGATTCTGATTTTACATCCACTTTCTTATTTAATATCCCTAATTTAGTTAATATTTCTTAATCCTATGTGTTGACAGTGATTTTTCTATTTTAATTATTATTCTCTCCCAAGATATAATAATATTATCCAACTAACAGGTTATCACCTCCCGGTCTCAAACTCAAATCAGTTGAATACATTAAGTGCAGAAAATCATAAAACTACATAAAAGTCCTAGCTATCCCTAGTCTAGAATCAGTTCATGGTAAACTCATCAATGCCCAGTTATTTCGCAACTTCCGTCTTTTGAAACAACCCTAAAAATCTTAACTTTGGTGATCAGGCAAAATTAAGCATGAAGAACAGACAAGAATACTCAACACGATATCGGAAAAAGGAAAATAAAAATTAAATTAGAAATATTAAACAGTCGAGTTTCAGTTACATCATAACCCTAGAAAATAAATTTAGTTCATGAATGAGAAAAAGAAAATAAAACTAAAATTAAAGAAGTTCATAGTTCAGAAGAAAAAGGGAAAGAAAAACTATGCTGAAAATAATTCTCGAAGCTCTCGCTTCGTTCCGGTCTCCCTTAGGGCTGCTCTCCCTCTTTTTTCTCGCTCCGTGGCTGAATGATTAATTAGGTTAACATATAACCTATTTATCAATTAATTTGAAGCCCAGCCCACAACCATCTTCGACGGCTAAGATTAAAACAAGCTTCAACGGTCCAGATTTAAACAACTCCATCAATTAAAATAGCCAATTGATCAACGATTGAGATTAAAACAATTAAAGTATCCGATCGATCGCCAATTGCTCGCTTTTCTTCTAGAATAATTTCACCGCTGTAATTCTCCAATTTTTCTACACACTCACTAAATATATCAGAATTTTCATATACTTGAGGAAAACTCATCAATTCGAGTATTGAAGAGTACAATAAAGTGTGTAAAAATACACACTTATCACACCCCCAAACTTGAATGAAAGCTTGTCCTCAAGCGAACAAAAAATAAGCATAGAAATCTAGCAAAGTTTATCCAAGAATTTCTAAAATTTAAAGTCTGCAAAATATTTAAAATTTCCATGGTAAAAATATCTAAATCATAGTTCGCAGTATTTCGTCTCAGCTTGATATTTGCATGCAAATAAACCATCTAAATAAACACTTTCAATAATACAACTTATGATATCACATTGAGAGAAACTTAATCAGAAATTCTTGTGTGTGTACATGTTCAAACTCATTCTCGTTTAACTGATAGATCTATAATTGTGTCTTATGAGAAGGGAAATCAAAAATACCTCTCAGGGTCACTCCATCCACTCTTATTGTTCATCAGTCTTGCCCATTATTCACTAATAACAAATATGAGTAAACAGAATAAAAGTCGATAGGTCTTTAATTAAGCTTATAATGTAAGGCCGGGTTTATAAGGTAGGAAATTTTTGGATTCAAGCGAAACTCTAGAGCACAATTCATCCTTATGCCACCCTCACTCCTTACACTCACTTGAACTCTTTTCTAATCAGTTAACTCAATAATCCCCCCAAACTTGTCTCACTCTTTATTTTTCAAAACCAACTCCTTTGTCAATGTCTTTACTAACAAACATAAAATACAAATAATAACAATAATGACAAATTAAATAGCATATAAGAAATTGTTCTACTATTGAACAATTTAACTTTCCAATAACCTTTTTTTTTTTTTCTTTTCTTTTTCTTTTCTTTTTATTTTTATTTTATTTATTTATTTTTTTTTTTTTTCAACTTTAATCACTGAAAAACATAAAAGAAGAATAAATAAAATCTCAAAATACTAACAACTTAGACAATTGACAAAAGAATTAGCTTTGATTCTCACCACTACTTTCTCCAACTCTCCCCATAATATGTACCCACAACCCTGTGCTCAATAAACAGGATAGTCAAAAAAATTTCAGGATAGGCTAAGTTAGGGTTGACAAAATAGTGGTAAATGAAGGTCCAAATAGGAGACTAAGGGTGCCATTTAAATGACACAAATGAGGTATGTCAAGAAAAGCTCAAACGATTCAAAAATGGCCTAAGTCATTCTCTTAATTCTGCAAAAATCACAGTTTGTATTCATGAATGCAGGGCAAAACCAAGAACAATATAATACTCACTAATCACTCACTAAATTTAAATGGAACTCACTCCCTTTCAGTGTTTACACTCAAGCACTCCCTTACTGTGTTTAGGCTCTCGATCTCAAGACAACAATTTATATCATTATCAGCTAAATTTAAACAAGAATGAACATTTCCACACAAACAAGTCTAACTTCCTAAGCTCCAATCAATGCTACTATCACAAATCATACTATCTCAGAATCTATTCAGAAGTTAAAACATGCATTGATCAAAGGTGCAGTCATCGACACTTTAAACAAATGAAATAAATAATCATACCATAGAATCCAAAATATTAAGCAGACTTACTAATTTAAATATGTTTATAAATTGAATTAAAAACTAAAAAAAAAATAAAATAAAATAAAATAAATAATATCAAAATAAAAACCCCCCCAAACTTAATATAGACATTGTCCCCAATGTTAAATTAGTTTAAATGAGTAAGGTGAAATAAAAGTACCTCAAAAAGACTCAGATTGTTCCTCATCATCGTCCCCCCACCGTGGCCTCGAGGATGATGCGGCAGAACTCGGTGTAGGCGGGACAAATGAGAAACCTATAAATGTACTCTGCAACCAAGCGTCAACACGCTCCTGCTGTTTCTGGAAAAGTGCATCAGATGCACTTGGTGGCCTAAGACGAGGGAAAGGCTCTGATCGTGGTGGCAACTCCATCTGAGTGTCATGCTCGATAAAAGCAAGTCCATTTGGGTGAGCCCTACCATAGACAGTAGGCTGGATCCATATCTCATCTGGGGAACTCATATCTACCCCTGCAGCTGCACATAATCGTGTAATCAAAACAGGGTGGATGTGTGCTGATAATTGGGTTTTTCTGCAATATGAGGTGATGTTCCTGTGAATAATACGCCCGATATTAATTGAATGTTGTGTCAGGATGCAAAAAAGAAGGACCGCCCTATCTGTAATGAACTCGGTAGTCTGTGAGGTGGGTATCAAGTTCTGTCGGATAAACCTGCACCACTCTTTAAAATATGTCCATACTATTCTGCTACGGGCCATATCGCCAAGAATCGTCTCATAATCAGGCCCCTCCCTCATCATATCATCATACTCATCCAAAGTAGGGGCCTCGAGTCCTAGCGCGGTGTTGATTACCTCTTCAGAAAAATCCACAATCCTGCCGCGTACCATGATGGGGCCAACATTGCCATAGGCTCTCAAGTTTGCATAAAATTCTCTAACGACGCTAACATTTGCATCGCCTCCTAAGACCGCTAAGGTCCCCCAGTTTCACTGCTTCAGAATGTCCAGGAAATTGCTGTCACTGGCACTTGGCTGAAATTGAATTTCACAGACGATTGGTTTATCTTCAAGTATGAATTCCTGAAAATAACTTTCAGCCAAAGCATTGAAGAAGGAATGGTGTAATGGGCTGGAAACTGAGGAGGTAGAGGCAGTCTGCTTTCGTTTTGGTGCCATGAAAGATAAATATGTTGCCTAAAATTGGATAATTCAAGTGAGAAAAAGGAAGTTCAAGACAACTTGAAGTCTGAAGTTAGTGAGCAGCACGCAGATGATTTTTCTGAGATATATGAGGAACTCGTAGGTGATGTTTCCAGCAAGAAGAAGTCTGTTCATGATGAGTCAACAGAAAATTATCTTGAAAAACACTTAGGTAATTATTCAATGGAGAAAAAGTCCGTTTCTGATGAGTCAACAAAAAGTGATCCTGAAAGAAGTTTCAATTCTCAACAGAAACAAAAGCATGCAAGTTTGAGACCTGGACTCATATAAGACCATCCATTGGTGTGATAGAAAATATGATAGCTTCACGTGTGAAGAACAGAAAAATAAGTAAAGAGGAGCTCAAAGCTAGTGGAGATCATCTTCCTCCTCTAGACGAGGGAAGAGCAATATTGGATGCTTCTGATGAAGATTTTTGAAGTCAAATTTAATGTGCACCCGACACGTTTGTCTAATTTATTTTATAATCCCAATTTCCAAAACTCAAACAGCATAATCGAATCAGTGGAACTATGATATTCAGAAGTATTGTGCGATACCTTGAATCGAATTCAAAAGAGGAAAGAGAAGCGTACCGTGATTGCTTAGAACAGGAAAATTTTCAGAATGCGTTGCAGGCGAATTGCAGAACAGGAGAGCAAGCTTCGGCGGTGTAGGGGCGACGCTGTCCCCTTTGGTTTTCGCAGTCGGCTCGGGTAGAAGAGAACAGAGAAGCTCTCTGTTCACTCGGGTCAGTTCTGGTGAGGGCGCGGCGCGGTCTGCGCGAGTGGGGGCGGCGGCTCTGTTGTCGGGCTCCTCCTCCTTCGCTCGGCGAAAAGAACAGAACAGGAGGTTCTGTTCTTTTCCTTTCTATCGAAGGAACAGCAGAAACCCAAAAAATATTTCCCCTTTGTGTTTTTTTTTTTTTTTTTTTTTATTATTATTATTATTAATTAAAACTAAAGAAAACTACTTAACTAAAATTAATATTAGTAACTAACCATAATCTTATTATTACTTATTACTACTCATTTTATTTCAATTATTTGTGTATTTATTTTTTATTTATTTATTTTGTTATTTTATTTATTTATTGATTAATTAATTATTTATTTTTTTATTTATTGTTAATCATTTAAATAGATTACGTAATTTGGCAAGAAGAAAATCCTACTCTAAACTTAAAAATAGATAGTTAACCTACTAACGACAATTAAAACAATAAAATAGACGGGAAATTTACCGGAAAGTGCCGTAGTTAACGTCAACGGTTTGACGCTCGATGGTCTTTACGTGTCGGGCTCCAAATGAGTGACTTGAACATCACTCTCGATCACTCCACCAAAGTACGGTTTTACTCTTTGCCCATTAACCTTAAATGTGCCGTTATCTATGCGGCGTAATTCAACGGCTCCGTGCGAAAATACTTGATTAACCGTAAATGGTCCCGACCATCTTGACTTTAATTTTCCCGGAAAAAGCTTCAACCGTGAATTAAATAACAGAACTTGCTGCCCCGGGACTAAGTCCTTCTTCAAAATATGTCTGTCATGCCACACTTTAGTTTTCTCCTTATATATCCGAGCATTTTCGTAGGCTTCGCGTCGTAATTCATCGAGCTCATTAATCTGTAGGAGTCTAGCTTTTCCAGCTGCTTGCAATTCCATATTTAAATTCTTAATAGCCCATAATGCTCGATGTTCCAACTCAACTGGGAGGTGACATGCTTTCCCAAAAACTAATCGATATGGGCTCATTCCTATTGGAGTTTTAAATGCTGTCCGATAAGCCCATAAAGCGTCATCCAATTTTCGTGACCAATCTTTACGAGATGAGCTGACTGTCTTTTCCAGAATTTGTTTGATCTCTCTATTTGAAACTTCAGCTTGCCCATTAGACTGAGGGTGATAGCCAAGAGCCTTTCGATGCTTTACTCCGTATTTCAATAATAAGGCTTCAAATTGTTTATTGCAGAAGTGTGTCCCCTCATCACTGATAATGGCTCTAGGAGTGCCAAAGCGAGCAAAAATATTTTTACGTAAAAAATTTAGCACCACTTTTCCGTCATTGGTTGGTGTCGCAATAGCCTCCACCCACTTGGATACGTAATCAACGGCTAAGAGAATATATTTGTTATTGAAAGACGCAGGAAAGGGACCCATAAAATCAATTCCCCATACGTCAAACAACTCTACTTCCAGTATGTTCGTCAAGGGCATTTCATTTCGTCGAGAAATATTCCCCGTGCGTTGGCATCTATCGCAAGCCTGCACAAATGTGTGGGCATCTCTAAATAATGATGGCCAATAAAAACCGCATTGCAATACTTTTGCTGCAGTTCGAACGCCTCCAAAGTGCCCGCCACATTCCAGAGTGTGGCAGTGCCTCAATACTGATTCCATCTCATCTTCTGGTATACAACGCCGTATCATTTGGTCAGAACAATGCTTATAAAGGATAGGTTCTTCCCAGTAGTAGCGTCGAATGTCGGAAAAGAATTTCTTTCGTTGATGAGATTTCAAGTCAGGTGGTATAGTTTGACCGACCAGGTAATTCACGTAATCTGCGTACCATGGTAGCTTCGACACAGCGAGGAGCGTCTCGTCCGGGAAATCTTCATTTATTTGCTGGTTTTGATCGGTCACATGCTCTCGAGTTTCTAAACGAGAAAGGTGGTCAGCCACTAGATTTTCGGTTCCCTTTTTATCTCTAATTTCCAGGTCAAACTCTTGTAATAGTAGCACCCATCTAATTAGCCAAGGTTTAGCGTCCTTTTTCTCCATGAGATATTTGATTGCTGAGTGGTCGGTGAATACTATGACTTTATTTCCAATCACGTATGGTCTGAACTTATCAAAGGCGAAGACGACGGCCAATAACTCTTTCTCTGTGGTAGCATAATTTAATTGAGCATCATTAAGGGTTCGACTGGCGTAGTAAATTGTTCGGAAACTTTTATCTTTCCTTTGGCCCAAAACTGCTCCAACAGCGAAATCACTCGCATCCGTCATAATTTCAAATGGCAAGTCCCAATCGGGTGCAGTGATAATCGGAGCTGTCACAAGTTTTTCTTTAAGAACATTAAATGCTTTCAGACATTCTGCTGTAAACTTGAATGGCACATCTTTTTCTAGTAGACTGCACAAGGGTTTAGTAATCTTGGAGAAGTCCTTGATGAAGCGCCGGTAAAAACCAGCGTGTCCAAGAAAGCTACGCACTCCCTTAACTGATACGGGCGGTGGTAATTTCTCGATTGCCACTATCTTAGCTCGGTCCACCTCAATACCTTGTGATGAAATCCGGTGGCCTAAAACGATTCCTTCTTTAACCATAAAATGACATTTCTCCCAATTAAGTACTAGGTTGGTCTCCACACATCGAGCCATCACTTTAGACAAATTTTCCAAACATATGTCAAATGATGCTCCAAAAACTGAGAAGTCATCCATAAACACCTCAATGTATCGTTTTACCATGTCAGAAAAAATTGCCATCATGCAGCGCTAAAATGTCGCAGGTGCATTGCATAATCCGAATGGCATCCGTCGAAAAGCAAATGTACCGTACGGGCATGTGAAGGTAGTCTTTTCTTGATCTTCCGGTGCTATAACAATCTGATTGTATCCCGAGTATCCATCTAGAAAGCAGTAGTAATCATGACCAGAAAGTCTATCTAGCATCTGATCAATAAATGGCAACGGGAAGTGATCTTTACGTGTGGCCTTATTCAATTTTCGATAATCCATGCATATCCTCCATCCGGTGACTGTGCGAGATGGGATGAGCTCATTATTGTCATTCTTGATTACTGTCAATCCACTCTTCTTCAGCACACATTGCACCGGGCTCACCCACGGGCTATCTGAAATCGGGTAAATAACGCCCGCATCTAACCATTTTAAAATCTCTTTACGCACAACCTCTTTCATTGCTGGATTCAGACGCCTTTGGTGTTCAACTGATGGGCGATGATCGTCTTCCATTAAGATCCGATGTACACAGAAGGAGGAGCTAATGCCTCTAATATCCGATAGAGTCCATCCAATAGCGACTTTATATTTTCGAAGTACTCGTAATAGCTTTTCTTCTTCGATCTGAGATAAGTCCGCTGAGATAATAACTGGAAGCGTCTCATTTTCTCCTATATATGCATAACGCAAGTGAGACGGTAGAGGTTTTAGCTCTAGAGTGGGTGGACTTTCAATGGATGGGGGGACCCTAATAGGTGGCTCTCCCAAACTTTCAAAATACTTCTTCTTTTCGGGTTCAAAAGCGTTCATCAATAATGCATAGCTTGTAGCTCGCACGTTTTCGTCCAGGAAAATATCTTGATTAAATTCACTTGTTTCAAGTGAGTCACTTAACTGAAATGGTATATCCGCTAATATGGAGTCCATCGTGTCTATCTGAAACACGTCATCACTAGCCTGCGGATACTTCATCGAGCGGAATACATTAAACGTGACCTCCTCATTTTGTACACGCAATTTCAACTCACCCCTTTGCACGTCAATCAAAGCTCCCCCAGTTGCTAAAAATGGTCGTCCTAAGATAATCGGGATATCTCGGTCTTCAACCATATCTAGGACTACAAAATCTGCTGGAAATATGAACTTATCGACCTTAACAAGCACATCTTCTATAATTCCCCTCAGGTGCTTTATTGATCTGTCAGCCATTTGTAAAATCACTCGTGTTGGTTTTGCTTCACCTAGCTCCAGCTTTTGAAAAATAGATAATGGCATTAAATTGATGCTTGCTCCCAGATCGCATAAAGCACGCTAAAAAATGTAGTTCCCAATCTCACACGGAACCGTAAAACTACCTGGATCCTTCAACTTTAGTGGGAGTTTTCGTTGAATTATTGCACTGCATTCTTCAGACAGGGCGATTGTACCACAATCCTCTATTTTTCTTTTGTGTGATAGAATCTCTTTTAAAAATTTGGCATAGGTTGGCATTTGTTCCAATGCTTCGGCAAACGGGATGTTGATGTGTAATTGTTTGAAAACGTTCAAGAATTTGTCGAATTGCTTATCCAATTTTGTATTTTTCAGGCGTTGTGGGAAAGGAACTTTTGGGATGATCTCCTTTGGGATCTGAGGTGGAGCTTCCTGTAGCTCTTGATTCTTTGGTGTGGACTCAGATGATGACGAATGCATTCCGTCATGTGCGACCACTTTCTCATTTTCCTTGACGCAATTTTCAATAATTTTTCCACTCCTAAGAGTGATGGCATTGCATTGGTCTCTGGGGTTGATTTCAGTGGAACTAGGCAATGTACCTTGTGGGCGTCCATTTAGTGCAGCTGCCATCTGGCCCATTTGTGTTTCTAAGCTTCGAATTTGGGCCGACTGGTTCTGCAAGGTGGTTCTTGTCTCAGCCATAAATTTATTTGTATGCTCACTCATTTTGGCAATTAGATCCTCCAAATTAGATCTTCTTTCTTGAAATGGAGGTGTCGGTTGATTAACTTGTGGCATCTGGATGGCGTTGTTCGGGTTCTTCCACGAAAAATTCGGGTGATTGTTGCGTGGGCCATTATAATAGTTACTTGAATTTTGATGCGTCGGTCTATTATAATATCCCACATATTGGGCATGTTCAGATGAACTACTAGCCATTTGGTTCCCCTGCTGACAGTTTTCACTAGCATGTGGTCCTTGGCACCATTGACATTGTATGATCGGAGAGTGAATTGCATTAACGGGAGCTTGATTACCTTGGATGTGCCGAGTGAGGGATGCAATTTGTGTAGTCAATGCTTTTATTGCTTCCATTTCTGGGGTATTTGACTGCTTCCTCAAAATCTGACGTTCAACCGGGCACTGATCATTAGTAAGGGATAACTCCTCTAACAGGTCGAATGCCTCCACTTCTGTCTTTTAAAGTATTGATCCACCGGCTGCAGAGTTGACAAGAGTCCGTGTAGAAGGTGATAGGCCGATGAAGAACGTTTGTATTTGCATCCATCGTGGTAGACCATGTTGGGGGCATTTTCGTAAAAGTTCCTTGAATCGGCCCCATGCTTCGTAGACCGTCTCGCCATCGAATTGATTAAAGTTGTTAATTTCGTTACGAAGTTTTGCCATTTTTTCAAAGGGAAAGAATTTAGATAGGAATCTTTGAACTAATTCATTCCACGTTGTAATTGAATCCGGGGGTAAGGAATTTAACCAGTTTTTAGCGCGATCTCTTAGTGTAAAGGGGAACAACCTAAGTCTAACAGCATCATCAGAAACATTATGATATTTAAACGTGTCACAGACCTCAACGAAGCTTGCAATATGATCTTTTGGATCCTCGTTAGGCAGACCACAGAATTGATACTGCTGAATCATTTGTATGGTTCCCGACTTTATTTCAAAATTGTTGCACGTGATCGCAGGTTTTCGAATTGCTGATTGAACCCCGTCCATAGATGGCATGACATAATCGAGCAATGTTCGTCTCCTGACTTCGGCCACTTCGATCATCTGTTGTAGATTTGCGTTTTGCTCGTCCGCCATCGTTGTCTGCTTTGTTTCCCTACGATTTCTTCGGCAGGTTCGTTCAATTTCAGGGTCGATAGGTAACAGGTTGGTAGTACCAAATTTTCGCATGCACCTGCAAAAGCAAATACAACGAATTAATTAAACAGTCCAAATTAAAACAAAAATAACTTAATTAATTATTAATAAAAATAATTCCCCGGCAACGGCGCCAAAAACTTGTTGCGAAAAATCGTGATACGCAAGTGTACGTGTCGCACAAGTAATATAGTTTTTAAGTAAGAGTCGAACCCACGAGGAATAGTTTTACTAAAATATTAAATTAAGTTAATTTAAAATTGATTGGACTAAAATATTTTAATTTTTATTGAAAAGATTTGATTTTTATTTGATTTTAAATTAAACAATTAAATAACTAGAGTAATTTAAATAAACTAATTAGAAAACCAAAATAAATGACAGGAATATAATTGAAGATTTTGTAAATATCAAGAAAGAATCTAGGGATTCTGATTTCACATCCACTTTCTTATTTAATATCCCTAATTTAGTTAATATTTCTTAATCCTATGTGTTGACAGCGATTTTTCTATTTTAATTATTATTCTCTCCCAAGATATAATAATATTATCCAACTAACAGGTTATCACCTCCCGGTCTCAAACTCAAATCAGTTGAATACATTAAGTGCAGAAAATCATAAAACTACATAAAAGTCCTAGCTATCCCTAGTCTAGAATCAGTTCATGGTAAACTCATCAATGCCCAGTTATTTCGCAACTTCCGTCTTTTGAAACAACCCTAAAAATCTTAACTTTGGTGATCAGACAAAATTAAGCATGAAGAACAGACAAGAATACTCAACACGATATCGGAAAAAGGAAAATAAAAACTAAATTAGAAATATTAAACAGTCGAGTTTCAGTTACATCATAACCCTAGAAAATAAATTTAGTTCATGAATGAGAAAAAGAAAATAAAACTAAAATTAAAGAAGTTCATAGTTCAGAAGAAAAAGGGAAAGAAAAACTATGCTGAAAATAATTCTCGAAGCTCTCGCTTCGTTCCGGTCTCCCTTAGGGCTGCTCTCCCTCTTTTTTCTCGCTCCGTGGCTGAATGATTAATTAGGTTAACATATAACCTATTTATCAATTAATTTGAAGCCCAGCCCACAACCATCTTCGACGGCTAAGATTAAAACAAGCTTCAACGGTCCAGATTTAAACAACTCCATCAATTAAAATAGCCAATTGATCAACGATTGAGATTAAAACAATTAAAGTATCCGATCGATCGCCAATTGCTCGCTTTTCTTCTAGAATAATTTCACCGCTGTAATTCTCCAATTTTTCTACACACTCACTAAATATATCAGAATTTTCATATACTTGAGGAAAACTCATCAATTCGAGTATTGAAGAGTACAATAAAGTGTGTAAAAATACACACTTATCATGAACCTCATCCCCGATAACCCCATGCCATGGTTGTTTACATGATACTTTACTTGCCTTTACGTGTATTTTCTTTACATGAAATCAATGCATAAATTCGTTTTCATGACGTTTTGAAAACCATGATGCATGAACAGTTCAATATACAATATAAACGTATATATAACGAGTATACCATCAAAACATCACAATACATGACCTATAAAACAATTAAACCTAAACTACCTAACCAAAACATTTAAACACACAATTCACCAAGTATCCTCAACGCAATTCCGACATAAGGTGTAGGCCAATCGGCCACAGTAAATCACGAGAACTTACTTGGATCCTTAGCACACCGAGCTTTTCGCCTCGAGCTTTTTCACCTAAGTCAATTTACAACTTCCTTTGTTAGAATCGAGCCTAAACAATGAGATTTCGTAAACTAACGAAACTCCTAACTAAAGGAAATTTTCTAAAATTCTAATTAACTTCTCTCGGGCATTTCATCAAGCAATTTACGCTCACAAATAACAAACCTCCATTAATGGAGATTTCTAAAGCTCTAACTACCCGGGTTTTAACCTAAATACCGCATACACCCAATATTTCACTTAACTACGCTCAATAACCATAAATAGGTGACATGCCTCGGAGGCTCGTCACGAGATCACAAACTCGGGCACAAAATTTACTTAATCAATGTTCTAATGAATTGTCTCTTTTTGCAGGTTTGGAACACATCATGGACTTCACTTGGGAGCCGACATCAGAGGATGTGGAGAAGCCTTTACATGTCATTCATTGGAGCATTCGCACGGAGCTTGCTGATAGCCCTATGGGAATTTGTCTTCCCGGCCTTAATTTGTAATTTTTAATTTTTAAAACTCATTGGCATACATTTGCCTTTATTGTAAGGATTTTATAATTGCATTCTATGCATTAGATTGTGTGGTTAGGACTTGATGTATGGTGGTGGATTTGGGTTGGAGGAACTTCAACAAAATATTCAAAGGAAAAGGCCCTACAATAAATGGAGCCCAATGGAAGCCTTGGCCCAAAGAAGAGCCCACAAAAATGGTATAATTTTGCAAGTACAAGAGTTAGTGGCAACATTGATTAATGATGTGGTAAGATTCTTTCCATTGATCCATTTAGGCATGGCATTCATCTCCTCCCTAGGATGTGTGCTTGTTTGCCTTGATCTTGGTCATCCATCCTTTTTCATCCAAGGGCCACCATTCATTCATTCTTATGAAAACCCTAATCATCCACCCTAGGATTTTCTATTTAAGCATAGGATTGGTGTTTGTAAACAACTTTTGCCCAAATCAATACACTACTATTTCCCTATTCTCTCAAGGTTTTCCTTAGAGTTTTTCCTTGGTTCTTTCAACCAAGAGGAGTTGGCCTCCATTGCTAGCTTATCTTGGGTTGCTAGGTTAGCTCTTATTCATTCCTTCACCCTCTCCATTGGGAGTTGGATTGATGATGAAAATCCCTGGCCTACGGTGGTCGTTTTCCTCCCGGAAAACGTTTATCCAAGGGTATTTCTTTTACTTTTATTGCAAACACATTCACACAATCTCACATTTCATTTTCAGCCATCAAACTCACACACTCCACCCTTTATTTTATTGCATTTTCTTTCATTTTCATCTCATCTCTCTACACTTTTCCACACATTCACTTCTCTATTTTCTCCCATTTTATTGCAATTCATATATCCATTCTCTACATTCTCGGCCACTCTTCATAATCACACACCTCCACCTTTTATTTATTTGCACTTTTATTCTATTTTTGTTCTCTTTATTTTCATTTAGCACAACACTTGCACCTGAGTACATTTTCTATCATTTTGTGGGTTCGAACACGGATCCTTTCCTAGGGATCCCGTGTCAAGTGGTATCAGAGCCAGGTTGGCTTCCCAATGTGCTTTAGTTGCATTTGGCTTTAGCCAAAATATAGAACAAAACCGGGATAGCGGCTCTTTTAAATTTCCGCATTAATTTCTATATATATTTGTGCTAACTTTGAGTTAACTTGTGCTAATCTAAACTTTACTATTGCTGCCATTATTGTTGCTATCTAATGCTTGTTTTAATGTGGAAAAATATGGTGGATAATCCTACAAGAAAACGCACAAGGTAAAGCTCACAAATCTCTTAGTTTCATCTCTTTATTTCTCGGTTTCTTCTCCTTTTTGTGTCACGATTTTTACCTTTGTTTTGCTTTATTTTGAATCCTTATTTTTATCTAAATCTAAGCCAAAACTCTGCTGAAATTTTGGTAGGAAACGCTAGCATGAAATTGGCCTAAAGAAAATTGCAAAACCGGTTTATATATATTGCATAGTCTTCACAGTTTTCACTATATTTGCCTCGGTCTATTGTCCCTTTAGTTTCGATTTTTGTTGGCATTTGTTGATATCATTTGAACCTTGTTTTAGCACTTAATTATTGTCCCCATTCACTATATTAATATTCTGGAAATTTTTGGTACATCAAATCGACTTAGAACTATTACTATCGAAAGTAGGATTATTGTTGAAATTAACGCACCGATTTTGCTCCTTTGTTAAGCTCGAAATTTGTCTATTATTGTGCTGAATGTTGTTCATGTTTTCGCTCATAAATTTGTTTAATATATGCTGTTAAGTGAATGCACGAAATTGGTTAACAAGAATTTAGCAAAAGCATGGTTTAAATTAGCAAATTTGAGCTAGGCATTACATTAAAATTCTGCTATATTTGGGTTAAAATTTCAGCATGATATCTTGATTAAAATGATGTTCTAAATTTTATTATTTGCTGTTTTTGGACTTAATTAGTTATTAATAATATTACCTTAAGTGATCCTTAGTAAAAGTTGACAACTTGATTAAATTTTAGTAAGAATTTGAGTGATTATTAATCGTTGAAATATTCATCTCCTTAGTTAATTTGTTAAGTATTTAATTGAAATTGATAAGTTAGTAACCTATTTTAGCATGATCCCTATTTTCATTTTGTCTTAACTAAGATTATTCCTTAGAGCCTAAAATTTCCTAAGATATTAAGAAGATAAGCATCTCACTAATTTAGGAATATTAATTTAGACAAGAATTCAAACTTAAAATTAAAACACTTAACTATGACTAATCGAAGCGGATTTAATCGTGATACACCACACATGGAATCGAATCGAACTAGGGATACTCCCCCACCCGAAAGAACACGACACGAAGGGGAGACTAGCTCTCAAGGAGGCATGCAAGGACAAATTAATGCCTTAACAAACATAGTTAATAGCCTCGCCCAACAAGTCCAAACAATGCTGAACAACCCTCCTCGTAGAGAATTCCATGAACGTGTCCCTTCTCAAGAGACCTCCTCTAGGATTATTCCCGAACGCCCTAGGCGTAGAGCACCTTTTCAACCACCCATAGAGGAAGAGGAATGGGTTGAACCACAAAGAAGAAGACCACGTCATTTTAATTCGGAGGATGATATTTGGACGGAAGATGATGAGGAGTACCGACCTAATCGTCGTAGGGACAACGACGACCTCTGTAATGTCAAGATGACAATTCCCCCTTTCAATGAGACATGTGATGGAAACACATATCTTGATTGGATTGATAAGGTAGAGAGAATCTTTGAGTGTCACGACTATTCCGAGCGGGTTAAAATTCAACTCGCCTCTCTTGAATTAACGGGCCACGCCACATTATGGTGGTCCAACCTTAAAAATCAAAGGATGCGTACCCTAGGATACCCCGTCTCAACGTGGAATTCCATGAAAGATGAAATGCACAAAAGGTTCGTTCCCCGACACTACAAGCACGAACTCTTCCACCAACTTCATAACCTTAGACAAAATTCTCTCTCGGTCGATGAGTATATCACGGAATTCGAGACTCTCAATATGCGTTGTGCTATTGATGAACCTGCGGAACAACTCATCGCAAGATTCATTCGAGGTTTGAACCGTGATATTGGTGACGCGGTTGAAGTACAACAATTGCAAACCATGGACATGGTCATTCAACTCGCCCTCATGGTGGAAAGACAACTCAAAAGAAAGCGTAAAACTAACTTTCCAACTAAATTTCCACCTAGGCACCTAGACCAAGACAAACCCAAACCTCCATGAAAAAACGAAGAGAAAAGGCCAGTTAACCGTAATTGGCCACCCAAGACACCCTTCAACCAAAACAAACTCCGATGGATAAGAATCAAGCGAATACATCTAAAGTGCAAATAGCCCGTGATGTCCAATGTTACAAATGTTTAGGAAAAGGACATTACGCAAATGAATGCTCAAACCGTCGAGTGATGGTTATTAAGGAGTCAACTGGAGAATGGGAAAGCGAGAATGATGAGGGTCAATACCTCGAAAAGGAAGAAGAAGAGGTAGTGGACGAGAGTGAGCACGAGTCGGATGAATGTGCTGCTCAAGATGGGCCCCTGTTAATGGTGATTAGAAGAGCCATTGTTTCTAAAAATATTGAGGAGGACTGCCAACGCGAGAACATTTTTCAAAGTAGATGTGCAGTCAAAGACAAAGTATGTTCGGTGATTATAGATAGTGGAAGTTGCGTTAACGTAGCTTCCCAAGATATGGTGAGCAAGCTTGGATTGGAGACTACTAGTCACCCTAAGCCATACAAGTTAAGATGGTTGGATTATAGAGATGACATCAAAGTGACCAAACAAGTGACTATTAATTTTACTATCGGAAAATATAAGGACTCGGTTACTTGTGACGTCGTACCTATGAAAGCTAGTCATCTTCTATTAGGACGACCTTGGCTTTATGACCGTAGGGTTCAATATGATAGTTACCTCAATAACTATAGTTTAAAATTCAGAGGTAGAAATATCAAGTTACTTCCTATGACCCATGTATAAATTGCTCATGACGATGTGCTTAGGAAGGAGGAAAAGATTAAAGAAAATCTTTTCTTAACTAAAAAGGGAATAAGAGCTGCAGTAACTAAAGGAAAAATGATGATTCTTGTTTTATTTAGAGACCGTGTTATGGAATTAGGAGAGATACCTCCACCGATACAAGACCTATTTAAGGCCTATCAAGATGTTTTTCCTGAAGAACTACCGCCCGGATTACTCCCGATTAGAGGAATAGAACATCAAATCAACCTCCAACCTGGCGCTATGTTACCAAATCGACCGGCCTATAGGATGAGGCCTGAAGAAGCAAAAAAGATACAAGATCAAGTCCAAGAATTATTAGGGAGAGGATACATAAGAGAGTCGATGAGTCCATGCGTTGTACCTACCTTGTTAGTACCTAAAAAGGATGACTCTATGTGAATGTGTGTTGATAGTAGAGCTATCAACCAAATAACCATTAAGTATAGGTATCCTATCCCTCGGTTAGAAGATATGTTGGACGAATTGAGTGGAGCATCAATTTTCTCCAAAGTTGACTTGAAGAGCGGTTATCACCAAATACGGATGAAAGAGGGTGATGAGTGGAAGACCGCCTTCAAAACAAAATACAGATTGTTTGAGTGGATGGTTATGTCATTCGGTCTTACAAATACCCCGAGCACCTTTATGCGGTTAATGCATCACGTTCTTAAGGAATTCCTTGGGAAATTTGTTGTCGTGTATTTCAATGACATTTTGGTGTATAGTCGCGACCTTCCACAATATGTCAACCATCTCGAGCTATTATTTCAAACTCTCCGTCGAACCAAATTGTTTGGGAATTTGAGTAAATGCTCCTTTGGACAAGAAAAAGTTTACTTTTTGGGCTTCATAATTTCTAAGGATGGCTTGGAAGCGGACGAAGATAAGGTTAAAGTCATCAAGGAGTGGCCCACTCCTAATAGTATCACTGAAGTCCGTAGTTTCCACGGATTAGCCTCTTTTTATAGGAGGTTCATTAGAGACTTCAATTCCTTAGTCGCTCCTATTACGAACCTCACCAAAAAAGGAGTTGACTTTAATTGGACACCGGCATGCCAAAGTAGCTTCGATTTGATTAAAGAAAAACTTTGTCAATCACCCGTTTTAGCACTTCTTGATTTTAATAAGGTTTTTGAGATCAAGAGTGATGCCTCCGGTATTGGCATTGGAGCTGTATTGATGCAAGATGGCAAGCCTCTTGCATATTTTAGTGAAAAATTGAAAAAAGCTGCTTTGAACTATTCTACCTATGATAAGGAGTTCTATGCTGTAATTAGAGCTCTAGAACATTGGCAACATTATCTACTTTCAAAAGAGTTTGTGATTCATTCTGACCATCAATCTCTCAAGCACATTAAGAGCCAACACAAACTCAACAAGCGTCACGCAAAATGGGTGGAATTCTTGGAAATATTTTCCTGTATTTTAAAATATTTGAAAGGATCGGATAATACCGTTGTCGACGCTCTCTCTCGAAGACGTATCCTCTTGATGGAATTAGGTGTTAGATTTTTTGGATTTGAATGGATCAAAACTTTGTATGCATCAGATAAAGATTTTGGATTAAAGTATCAAGTTTACCAAAATAAGGCGGAAAGAGGATATAGTCTTGTAGATGGATTCTTACTAAGAAATGGAAAATTATGTATTCCACATTGCAGTCTAAGACAATGCCTTATTAAAGAATCTCATGGAGGAGGATTGTCTGGACACTTTGGAGAAAAGAAGACCCTAGAATTATTAAAAGAAAAATTTTATTGGCCTCACATGATGAAGGACGTGCACCACTATGTTGAAAAGTGCATTATTTGTAAAAAGGCCAAAAGCAAAGTTCTACCCCAAGAACTTTACCTTCCCTTACCAGTTCCTACACATCATTGGGTAGAAATTAGCATGGATTTTGTTTTAGGGTTACCACGGACTGGACGTAATAAGGATTCTATACTCGTGGTTGTGGATAGATTCTCCAAAATGGCGCATTTTATCGCCTGCAATAAGACTGATGATTCTGCTGCTATAGCCGACCTATTCTTCAAGGAGATAGTTAGACTCCATGGAGTGCCTCAATCTATTGTGTCAGATCGCGATACTAAGTTCTTGAGCACTTTTTGGAAGACTTTATGAAAGAAGTTGGGGACTACATTATGTTTTAGTACATCTTTCCATCCCCAAACAGACGGCCAAACGGAAGTGGTCAATAGGACTTTGGGAACCCTTCTCCGAAGTGTCATAGGTAAGAATCTAACCAATTAGGACATATTACTACCCCAAGTTGAATTCGGTTATAACCGAAGCCTTCATTCCACCACCCAACAAACGCCATTTGAGGTAGTATATAGTTTTAATCCGAATACACCCTTGACACTTATTCCTATTCCAACCCAAGACCTAATCAACCCTTCGGGAGCAAGTAAAGCAGAACAAATGAAAAAGTCACATGAGAAGGTTCACCAAGCGATTGAGAAAAAAAACGCCAATTATGCTAAGCATGCTAATAAAGGACGGAAAGAGGTAATTTTTAATGTCGGAGATTTGTTGTGGATACATCTTAGGAAGGAACGATTTCCCGCCAAAAGACGCTCCAAATTGTTGCCTAGGGCTCAAGGCCCCTTCAAAATTTTAGAACGCATAAATAATAATGCGTACAAAGTAAAGTTACCTAGCGATTATGGAGTGTCATCCACCATCAATGTGCAAGATTTGTCCCCTTATATTGGAGAAATGAGATATGAAGAGGAGGCTGAACTAAAAAATTTGAGGTCAAATCCTCAGCCACCCGAAGGGGATGACATGCCTCGGAGGCCCGTCACGAAATCACAAACTCGGGCACAAAATTTACTTAATCAATGTTCTAATGAATTGTCTCTTTTTGCAGGTTTGGAACACATCATGGACTTCACTTGGGAGCCGACATCAGAGGATGTGGAGAAGCCTTGCCATGTCATTCATTGGAGCATTCGCACGGAGCTTGCTGATAGCCCTATGGGAATTTGTCTTCCCGGGCCTTAATTTGTAATTTTTAATTTTTAAAACTCATTGGCATACATTCGCCTTTATTGTAAGGATTTTATAATTGCATTTCATGCATTAGATTGTGTGGTTAGAACTAGATGTATGGTGGTGGATTTGGGTTGGAGGAAGTTCAACAAAATATTCAAAGGAAAAGGCCCTACAATAAATGGAGCCCAATGGAAGCCTTAGCCCAAAGAAGAGCCCACAAAAAAAGGTATAATTTTGCAAGTACAAGAGTTAGTGGCAACATAGATTGATGATGTGGCAAGATTCCCTCCATTGATCCATTTAGGCATGACATTCATCTCCTCCCTAGGATGTGTGCTTGTTTGCCTTGATCTTGGCCATCCATCCTTTTTCATCCAAGGCCACCATTCATTCATCCTTATGGAAACCCTAATCATCCACCCTAGGATTTTCTATTTAAGCATAGGATTGGTGTTTGTAAACAACTTTTGCCCAAATCAATACACTACTATTTCCCTATTCTCTCAAGGTTTTCTTTAGAGTTTTTCCTTGGTTCTTTGAACCAAGAAGAGTTGGCCTCCATTGCTAGCCTAGCTTGGGTTGCTAGGTTAGCTCTTATTCATTCTCTCACCCTCTCCATATGGAGTTGGATTGAGGACGAAAATCCCCTGCCTACGGTAGTCGTTTTCCTCCCGGAAAACGTTTATCCGAGAGCTTAACACGTAAGATCGCTCTACGGAACCTCCAAGGGTATTTCTTTTACTTTTATTGCAAACACATTCACACAATCTCACCTTTCATTTTCAGCCATCAAACTCACACACTCCACCCTTTATTTTATTGCATTTTCTTTCATTTTCATCTCATCTCTCTACACTTTTCCACACACATTCACTTCTCTATTTTCTCCCATTATATTGCAATTCATATATCCATTCTCTTCATTCTCGACCACTCTTCATAATCACACACCTCCACCTTTTATTTATTTGCACTTTTCTTCTATTTTTGTTCTCTTGATTTTCATTTAGCACAACACTTGCACCCGAGTACATTTTCTATCATTTTGTGGGTTCGAACACGGATCCTTTCCTAGGGATCCCGTGTCAATAGGGTGATACCTAACTATTTCTAACATAACCCGGCTATTTCGATGAAAATCTAACGAAACCCTAACCATTAAACAACCTAAAAGTCGAGAACCAAAGCCGGGAAACCATAGATTCTTACCTAGAATCGTGATTGGGGAAGGAAACGTGAAGAAATCTCGAAGACCGGAGGAAGAACGATGAAGAAATGGTGGAGAATCGCCGTTGAGGAGAAGGAAATCGCCTGAGGGGTTTGAGAGGGAGAGAAATAGCGTGAAGTGTGGAGGAGAAAGAGGGATTTTGTGTTTTTAATCAATTTGACTTGTCAAATAACAAGTTTGCCCTTCAACTTGGTTTTTCATTTAACTCATTGCTCGACTATCGATTCGTATTCTCCAAATTTTTCTATTTCACCAATAATTTTAATTTATTATTAGGGCTCTATTAAAACTATATGTTCGTCAAACGGACCTAGTTTACTGTATTTATCAAAATACTCATTATATTACGAGAATTATCTAAAACTCGTAAAATAGGCGTTATATCCCCAAAAATTTCTTTATTCCTCCAGATAATCTCATTCATTCGTAGGGCTCCAACAAGACTCCCTGCTCGTTAAACAGAATAGATTCGCAATATTTACAAAAATATCATGACATTGTGGAATTACAAAAATCCTGTAAAACCAGGTGTTACAGTTATTATGATTGTTTGTTGAACAATTATTTGTGATATTCCTTACTTAATTCAGATTATATCGATAGATAGGTTGATGATCCATGTTTATATTGTATCAAAAGATAAATATAAATTCTAAGATGTACGAATAATTAATCGGATTAAATTGTTACAAAATAGTTAGCATTAATTCGATTGACAATAAGAATTAGGTTTATAGAGATTCAATGTTAGTTACCTTCTTTCAACGTAGAGAGAAATTCTAAATTGAATTTACCTAAGTAATTCGAAAGAATCCTAGAATTAATTTATTCTTGCTATTCATAGACAATGCTGCAGAGCATTACCAAAGCATCAGTAGTAAAATTATCGTAACGAAGAAATCGATCCTAGCCAAGGCTTCCATTTACTGATTTTATCTCGTTTATTTTGTTTTCTTTTGTTACATCATCATTCGGATTTTAGTTATAATTATTTTCATTTATCATCTTAATATTTTCATAAGATTTTTATAACAATTAATTCAATTAGGAATATCCTTGTGGGATCGATATTTTTACTACTTGAAGCGGTACGTGCACTTGCATAAAAGTGTAGAAAATCCACTAACAAGTTTTTGGTGCCGTTGCCGGGGATATTGCTTAGTTGTGATTATTTTGCTATAATTATTTTATTTTACTTTACGTTATTTTATTTTATTTTGTTTCTCTATTTTCAGATATTTTTTATTTATGCCAGACGAAGAAGACGCCCAGGATCTTGTACTCATAGATCCCAAAATTGAAAGAACATTTAGGGCTAGACGAAGACAACAACAACAATAGTTTATTGAGGGAGATAATGGCGAACGTAGCTGAAAGAGTTGTTGATGATAGAGACAAGCTCATTCAAGATTTTGCTATTCCTACACTAAATGATCTAAATCCTGGAATAGTAAGATCAGATCTTCGTGCCATCAAATTTGAGTTTAAACCAGTGATGTTCCAAATACTCCAAACGTTTAGACAGTTTACTGGAGCAGTTACAAATAATCCTCATCGGCATTTGAAAGTGTTTGGAGAAGTTAGTGATTCTTTCAACTTCCCTGGAGTATCTGAAGAAGCATTAAGATTAAAACTCTTTCCATATTCTTTGAGAGATAGAGCCAGAGATTGGTTGAATAGTATTCCTTCTGATACCATTACTGCAAATCCATGCAACCCGCGATCGATGAAGTCGAGTGGTCTGAGGGCACTTTCCTTCTACCCGAACATGTTATGGAACCGATGTCTGAGTCATGTCGATCGACTCTGTGACTGACTGTGTGGATAGTCTTATGTGGGAGCCGAATTTTTGAAGGGTTCAGTTTTTATCAGATGTGGCATTGTCTTTGAGTACTGTTTAAAAGAAAAAAAATATATATGTAAATAATCTAAGAAAGTTATGAATCAATCTCGGCCCTAATAGGGTCGTTACAACTATGGTATCAAAGCAATACCGGGTTCGAAAATCGATTCTGCAGACCACCTTCCAGCACAGGTTGTCATATGAGCACACTCCAACAACTGTAAGTGTCTATGATTTTAGTAATGTCATTACGTTAAGATATGTTTATGATTACTTGTTTAGAAATCTCAAAATGGTAAGAGGTCAACAAAGAGAGAGCAATGAGGATAGTAACACCATCGCTCAGCTAACCGAGTTGGTTATTCGCCAATTCTGCCAAATTGAGCAGTGGGTGGCTGCTAGGGATGAGTAAGGGAATTCTAGCTCAAATACGACTCACGACAATGGATGCGACCGTTTTCACCGCCTTCGACCTCCAGTATTCAATGGTCAAGTTTCGGATCCTATTTATGCTGAAGAGTGGATTCAGACAATTGAGGACATGTTCAAGTATGCCAAGGTCGATGAAAGGGACAAGGTCACATGTGCTGTTTTTCATCTTGCATTGGGTGCAAGGCATTGGTGGGACTCAATTCAGATCACTACGAATGCGGAAACTATGACTTGGGCGTGGTTTAAGACGGCCTTTTATGACAAGTAGTTCTGTGGCTGACTACATCTGTAAGTTTGAGGCCTTGTCCAGGTTTGCACCCCGTCTGGTGGATGATGAGGAAGACAAGATTCACCAGTTTGTCCATGGACTGAAGCCGAGCCTCTTCCAGGGAGTGAAGACTGCGGAGATCTATAACATACCCTATTCCGAAGTGGCAGCTAAGGCTTTGGAATTGGAAGAAGTTGAGTTAACAGTACAAGGACAACGTGAACCGCCAAGGAAGTTTATCAAGCAGACTCAGCCACCACCGCGCCAGGGCAGAGGTTGGCAACCACAACCAAATAGAGGACCGCAGCAACAGCAGAAAGGTTTGAAGAGACCCTTCAATCCAAATGATGATCAAGGAAAAGGAAAGCGACCTCTAGCTCCTCTATGTTCCACCTGCCAGAAGAATCACCATGGCAAATGTAAATTATATTCTGGCCGTTGCTATAGATGTAACAAGGTTGGGCACATGGTCAGAGATTGCCCTATGCCGCCAGACCCAAATCGTGCGAGAGTAGCGCCAAGAGTCTATGCTTTAATGGAGGATGAGGACGTGGTACAACATACGGTCATAATAGGTACAATTATGATCTGTGGTATTTCTGCTTATACACTTATAGATACGGGAGCCACACAATCGTTTATATCAACCCTGTTTGTATGTAAGCATAGGTTAGAACTCTTTCCAGCCGAGAGGTCATATAGTATTATGTTACCGTCGGGAAAGTCTTTACATTCAGAACAGATAGTAAAAGGTGATATTGTATCTTTAGGAGAAAAGAAGTTATATGTAGAGCTAATCGTAATTGATATGAAGGGATATGAAGTCATATTAGGAATGGATTGGCTATTCAGACATTATGCCACGATAAGTTGTAGGTCTGGATTGGTTGAGTTCCGACCCCCGAACGGAGATCGGTATTCCTCCAAGCTATTCCAAAAATAAGTAAAATGCCAATTATATCTTCACTAGAGACTCAACAGTTACTGAAGGGTGGTTGTGAGAGTTTTCTAGCTAGCATAATTGATGTCCGGGTAAAGGATAAGGTAGAACTCTAAGATATTCCTATAGTACGAGAGTTTCCAAAAGCATTTTTGGGTGACTTGCTCAGGTTACCACCTGATAGAGAAATTGAGTTTGTAATCGATACATATCCCGAGGCATCACCTGTGTCTAAGAACCCTTACCGCATGGCACCTGTTGAGCTGAAGGAGTTAAAAGTCCAACTCCAGGAACTAGTTGACAAGGGATTTATACACCCTAGTTGTTCTCCTTGGGGTGCACATGTCCTATTTGTTAAGAAGAAAGACGGTTCTCTTAGAATGTGCATAGATTACAGAGAACTGAACAAGTTAACAATCAAGAATAAATATTCCTTACCCCGAATTGACAACTTGTTTGACCAGTTACAAGGAGCTAAGGTATTTTCAAAAATTGACTTACGTTCGGGTTATTACCAACTGAAGGTTAAGGAGAGTGATGTACCAAAGACAACATTTAGAACCCAATATGGACACTATGAATTTCTTGTGATGTCGTTTGGATTGACAAATGCACCTGCAGCTTTTATGGACTTGATGAACCGTGTGTTTCGTGAGTATTTGGACAAGTTTGTGATTGTGTTTATAGATGATATCCTAATTTATTCACGGACCAAAGCGGACCATGAAAAACACTTAAGAACAGTTTTGACGACATTAGAACAGCATCAACTCTATGCCAAGTTGTCCAAATGTGAGTTCTGGTTGGATAAGGTCAACTTTCTAGGTCATGTCATTTCTGCTGAGGGCATATCTGTAGATCCAACCAAAATTCAGGCAGTAAAAGATTGGCCCCAATCGAGGAACGCCAGTGAAGTTCGTAGTTTCCTTGGTCTGGCAGGTTATTATAGAAAGTTTATTAAGGGATTTTCTATGATAGCTAAACCTTTAACTAGTCTAACAAAGAATGACACCAAGTACTCTTAGATTGAAGCTTGTGAAGATAATTTTCAGACACTAAAATTGAAGTTGACGACAGCCCCTCTTTTGACACTCCCAACTGAAGAAGGGAAGTTCATTGTTTATTGTGATGCATCCAAAGTTGGTCTGGGGTGTGTCTTGATGCAAGAAGGCAAGGTTGTGGCGTATGCCTCCAAGCAGCTGAAGAGTTATGAACAGAATTACCCCACTCATGATTTGGAATTAGCCGCAGTTGTTTTTGCATTAAAGATTTGGAGACACTATTTGTATGGTCAGCAGTGTGAAGTATTTTCTGACCATAAAAGCCTGAAGTACCTTTTTACTCAAAAGGAGTTGAACATGAGACAAAGACGTTGGTTAGAGTTTGTTAAGGATTATGACTTTCAAATTAAGTATCACCCGGGTAAGGCTAATGCGGTAGCCGATGCATTAAACAGGATATCAACGACGATGCAACCTGCGGTGTCAACCATGTCTATACCATTGAGGACGGAAGTTCAGAAATTTGAATTGGAAATAGTTTCTGAGCTGTCGGAACTACTTGCAGAAGTAACCATTCAACCAACTATCTTGGATAAGATCAAGGAGGCACAACAAAAGGAATCAAAGGAAAATAAGAGCATGATGAGTAAGTTGAAGGACGCCTCCTCAGAGTTCAGCCTTTCCAAGGATGGTATTTTTGAAATTTAGGAACCGGTGGCATATTCCAAGTGATGAGGAATTACATAAGTTGATCTTGGCCGAGGCGCACTCGTCTCCCTTTTTTGTACATCCTGGCAGCACCAAGATGTATCGGGACTTGAAGTTACTCTATTGGTGGCCGAATTTGAAAAAGGATGTTGCCAAGTATGTAGAGTCGTGTTTGATATGCCAGCAAGTTAAGGCAGAACACCAACATCCAGGAGGTACCCTTCAACCCTTACCGATTCCCCAATGGAAGTGGGAAAACATTGTCATGGACTTTGTTGTGGGATTACCTAAGACAACTAAAGGTCATGATAGTATTTGGGTTGTAATTGACAGAATGACGAAATCAGCTCACTTCCTACCTGTAAAGACAACGTACACGATGGACCAGCTTGCTAATCTGTATGTTCAGGAAATTATCAGATTGCATGGGATTCCGATATCCATTGTCTCAGATCGTGATCCCAGGTTCACCTCAAGGTTTTGGCAAAGTCTTCAAGGCATGCTTGGCACAAAGTTATCCTTCAGCACTGCATTTCATCCTCAGTCAGATGGCCAATCTGAACGGACAATTCAAACACTCGAGGACATGTTGAGGGCGTGTTTGCTAGATTTCCAGACATCTTGGAGTCGATACCTGCCCTTGGTTGAATTCTCCTACAACAATAGTTACCAGTCCATTATTGGTATGGCACCATACGAAGCACTGTATGGCAGGAAATGCAGATCACCCTTATATTGGGATGAAGTTGGCGAAGCAAAACTCCTAGGCCCCGAAATTTTGCAGCAGATGTCAGACAAGATTACCGTTATTAGGAAAAGAATGATGACTGCACAAAGCCGACAGAAGAGCTATGCAGACCAAAGAAGGAGGGATCTTGAGTTTACTGTCGGAGATGAGGTCTTCTTAAAGGTTTCACCATTTAAGGGAGTTTTAAGATTTGGCAAGAAGGGAAAGCTTAATCCACGATTCATTGGACCATTCCCTGTCTTGGCAAGGATTGGCAGTACAGCCTATAAGTTACAATTACCTCCATCACTGGAAAAGGTTCACAATGTTTTTCACGTGTCTATGCTAAGGAAATGCATACGTGATCCAACGCAGGTTGTTAAGCCAACAGAGATTGATATTGAACCTACACTGATGTATGAAGAGAAACCTGTTCGAATATTAGAATCTGCAGTTAAACTCTGCGGAATAAAGAAATTCCACTGGTGAAAGTCTTATGGATGAATCATGGCATTGAAGAACCCACGTGGGAGCGATAGCAGGACATGTTGGCCAAATATCCTGAGCTCTTGGCTTGATCAATTTTCGAAGACAAAAATTTTGTTTAAGGAGAGGTGGATGTAACACCCGACAATGTTCGGCCAGGTATTTTGTTAACAACTTTAACTGTCACCTCCTCCATTAACCTTTACAGTTTTGAATTTAAATGTCAAAGCTTAATTGATTTTATTTATGTGATGGCAGAATTGTAAATAAGATGGATTTCAATCGATATAAATAGAAAATGGAAATCCTTAAACCTCACTAAAACCCCAATGTAGCCGACACTTTCCTTCTGCGATTTCTCAACCTCTAGAGCTCTCCTTCTCTTTGCCAGTGACTCCTTCGTCGACGACCGATTCTTCAGTCTCCACCCTAACAATCCACGCTCTAGGTAAGGCTTAGACAATGTAGCTGCTGGTTAGTTACTTAGAGCTCTGTTTTCAGCTAGAACTTGAAGTTTCGGATTCTTCAATGACAGAGTTATTGTAGTAACATTTATAATCTACATTTAGCAATGACATTTTTTATTCGATTCTGGACATTAAGATAACCGACTGTGCTTAGTTGCTAGGTTGAATCTGGACATTTTAGATTCTGGAAACTTGATCTACGCACATAAGGTGCTTGACTAAAGAACTTAGAAATACATGTACGATAGATTCTAGGATGACTTTTGGTTAGAACTTTTAGGATTTTGTTTTAACTCTGTAATGTGAAATGTTTTAGGTGAAGAAAAATCTGAGGTGAAGTGCTCAAGTTGCTAAGGGAAAACCAGGTAAGTGAGTGAGTAAGATTCCCGGCCATTAAGGCCCTACATCACAAGGGTACTAGGTAGATGATGTCTATAATGTTTAAAGGTTATCTGTGCTATTGTCTGTTTCGTTATGATACTCGAGTTGATAGTATGATCTTTTGATGAATGAATGAGCTGTCTTTTTAGTCTGATGAAATGAGAGTACTCATACTCATGCTTCACGATTGTTTTCCTTTTCAAGCATATGAAAATGTTTTAAGTGCATGTTTTCCTTCACGATCAAGATATGAACATGAAACTTATGTAACAAGGATTAAGAGAGGGTTGGGGCGGTTTGGCGTACGTCACTGTCCAAAAGGAGGACCATGAATACGGCCCGCAAGGGACTATGTACACTTTCACTGTCAACCCCCTTTTCGGCACAAATCCTTCCTTAATCCACATGATGTAAATGATGAACAAGAACTTGATGTAAACGATGAACAAGAACATGAACAAGAATGTAATGAGAAATGATTATGTAAATGTGTTCTTTTCAACTGTGCATTCATGCATACATGTCGGCATTGCACTCCTTATTAAGCATTAGGCTTATAGTTTAAACCTTATGATGTAGGTGAAGAACTACCAGGTGAGGATTCCAAATTCAGTGAGGAAGTCTAAAACTGGTTGCTGGATGGAGCTCAGGGTGACAGATTTGTGGCTGGAAAGGCGATTATGACCCCTGGTTACTGCTCTTATGATGTTAGTAAGAATTATACATACTGAAATTAAGTAGGAAGGGATTTTATTAACATAATGGATTTTGGGATTTGTCTTACTGGATTTCTAAGTTTAAGAATGATTATGAGAAGATAGAATGATTTATGTTTTATTTAAGTCTTCCGCTACACGTATTCTAGATGAGTCTATTATTTATACCTGTGCAATCTTATTTTAGTCAAGATGAAGTCTGTGAAAGTCAGGATGTCTCGTTTCGTAGATGTTATCGTCTGTAGATGCTGATCATTACTATCGGCAGATGCTAGGAATTCCTTACTCACCGGTAGAGGTCATCTATCGGATGATGATTATATGTCACGTGTGATGCACATGTCAATCGGCAGATGTTGATTATTACAATCGACAGATGCTAGAAATTCCTTACTCACCGGTAGAGGTCTTCTATCAGATGATGATTATATGTCACGTGTGATGCACATGTCAATCGGCAGATGCTGATTATTACAATCGGCAGATGCTAGAAATTCCTTACTCACCGGTAGAGGTCTTCTATCCGATGATGATTATTATGTCACGCGTGATTCACACGTCAACCGGTAGATATAGATGTTTTGCTATCGGAAGATGTGAGTATTAAGTCTTGTCGTTTTGTGACCGGATGATGCTTATTATGTCACGTGTGGTTCACATGTCAACCGGTAGATGTAGATGTTTTGCTATCGGAAGATGTGAGTATTAAGTTTTGTCGTTTTGTGATCGGATGTTGTGGGTAATTATGCTTTGTCGTTTAGTAATCGGTAGAGGTCTTCTACCGAGCGATGTCCATGAGTCACGTGAAACCCTCGTGTCCATCGGATGATGCCTTCTTCTGGGCGACGTCTACTGAGTCACGCGGAGTGCACGTGACATTCAGGGAATGTGTTCCTATCGGTAGATGACTGCAAATCTATGCAGCCCGCGATCGATGAAGTCGAGTGGTCTGAGGGCACTTTCCTTCTGCCCGAACATGTTATGGAACCGATGTCTGAGTAATGTCGATCGACTCTGTGATTGACTGTGTCGATAGTCTTATGTGGGAGCCGAGTTTTTGAAGGGTTCAGTTTTTATCAGATGTGACATTGTCTTTGAGTACTGTTTAAAAGAAAAAAAAATATATAGAGAGTAAACTTAGTGTAAATAATCTAAGAAAGTTATGAATCAGTCTCGGCCCTAATGGGGTCGTTACAAGAATAATCTGGAATCTGGAGAAATTAATATCAATGCTGCAGTTCCACTCGCAGCACCGCAACAGCATCGACCCGTAGACTTGCGAACCCAGAAACCTCCTCCACCGTTTCCACAAAGGCTACAAAAACATAACCAGGAAAAGCAGTTTAAAAAATTTCTGCACGTTCTGAAACAATTGCACATCAACGTACCTCTGGTGGAAGCTCTTGAATAAATGCCAAATTACACAAAATTCATGAAAGACATCTTATCTAAAAAGAGGAGATTGGGAGAGTATGAGATGGTGGCTATGACTGAGGAAACAAACTACATATTGCAGAACAAGATTCCACCAAAGTTGAAGAACCCTGGAAGCTTCACCATCCATTGCACAATCGGCAATAACTATTTCGGAAAAGCTCTATGTGATCTTGGAGCTAGTATCAATTTGATGTCCATGTCAATCTTTAAGAAGCTGGGAATTGGAAAAGCAAGGCCAACAACAGTAACTCTACAGCTTGCTGACCGTTCACTAACTCATCCTCAAGGAAAGATAGAGGATGTGTTGGTAAAGGTGGACAAGTTCATCTTCCCTGCAGACTTCATCATTCTTGACTACGAAGCAGATCGGGAGATGCCAATAATATTGGGGCGGCCATTTCTAGCCACTAGAAGAACCCAAATCGACGTGCAGAGAGAAGAACTCACAATGAGAGTTAATGACTAGCAAGTTACTTTCAATGTTTTAAAAGCCATGAAATGCCCCTATGATGAAGAAGAGTGTTTCAATATTTTCGAAGAAAACAAAACAGCAGAAATAAAACAATTATCAGGCGGGTATAGAAGGCAGTTCGAAGCATTAATTACAACCGAATATGGCAAAGAGGATTGGCAACATTCCAGCGAAGGAGCAGCCACAGTGGAACTCAAACAGCTGCCACTTCACTTGAAGTATGTATTTCTTGGACTCAAAGAGACATTTTTTGCTATTATTTCTACTACTTTATCTAACATGCAGGAGCAAGAGTTAGTGGAGGTGCTTAAAAAATATAAGCCAACTTTAGCATGGACAGTGAAAGACATAAAAGGGATAAGCCCGAGCATTTTCATACACAAGATCAGACTGGAAGAAGGAGTTACTGCAACAATAGACCAGCAGAGAAGACTAAACCCCATTATGAAAGAAGTTGTAAGAAGGAGATACTCAAGTGGTTGGATGTAGGAATAATTTACCCCATTTCTGACAGCTCTTGGATTAGTCCAATCCATTGTGTTCCAAAGAAAGGAGGGACAACTGTAATAGCTAACGAGAAAAGTGAATTAATTCCAACAAGAACAGAGACAGGTTGGAGGATTTGTATGGATTACAGAAAGTTCAACAAGGCTACTCGAAAAGATCATTTTCCCTTGCCGTTTATAGATCAAATGTTGGACAGGTTGGCTGGGAGAAAGTTTTATTGCTTTTTAGACGGGTACTTAGGGTATAACCAAATAACAATAGCAACCGAAGACTAGGAGAAAACAACCTTCATTTGTCCATATGGAACTTTCACATTCAGGAGAATGCCTTTCGGTCTGTGCAATGCACCATCAATGTTCCAGCGTTGCATGATGGCAATTTTCTCAGACATGATTGAAGAATGTCTGGAAATATTTATGGATGATTTCTCAATTGTTGGAGATTCCTTCGAGAATTGTCTAGAAAATCTAGAGAAAGTGTTTAAGAGATGCATGGAAACTGACCTAGTTTTAAACTGAGAAAAGTGCCATTTTATGGTTCCAGAAGGAATAGTCCTCGGGCATAAGGTTTCAGAACGAGGCTTAAAGGTGGATAAAGCAAAGATCAAAATTATTGAGAAGCTACCTCCACCAAAAACAGTGAAAGGAATTAGAAACTTTTTGGGGCATGCAGGATTCTACAGACGCTTCATTAAAGATTTTTCAAAAATATCGAAGCCCTTATGCATGTTACTGGAGCAGAATATTTCATTCAATTTTGACAAAAATTGTCTGGAAGCTTTTAACCTACTGAAACAAAAGTTGATCACTGCACCTGTGATAGCTGCACCCGACTGGAATTCATCTTTTATTTTGATGTGTGATGCAAGTGATTATGCAGTAGGAGTGGTTCTTGGGCAGAAGAAAGAAAAAATATTTCACACTATTTTCTATGCTAGCAAGACATTGAATGAAACTCAAAAGAACTACACAACCACAGAGAAAGAACTACTAGCTGTAGTGTTTACCTTTGACAAATTCAGAGCTTATTTAATTGGCACGAAAGTTGTCGTTTACACTGACCATGCAGCAATAAAATATTTGGTTGCTAAGAAGGATGCTAAACCTAGGCTTATTCGGTGGGTGATTTTACTTCAAGAATTTGATGTGGAGATCCGAGACAGAAAAGGGTGTGAGAATCAAGTTGCAGATCATTTGTCAAGATTGAAAAATGGAAACAACCAGGAGCATGAAGAGTTAATTAAAGAGACATTTCCTTATGAATATCTGTTAAAGGTTGAAGGATCTTCAGCACCCTGGTACGCTGATTATGTTAATTATATTGTAAGTAATATAACCCCTTTTGATTTAGATTATCAGCAAAAAAGGAAGTTTATGAAAGAGGTAAAGCAATACTTCTGGGACGAGCCATTTATTTTCAAGCAATGTGCGGACCAGCTCTTGAGAAGGTGTGTTCCTGAAGAAGAAATACAGTCAGTGCTGCAGAAATGCCACGCAGCATCGTATGGCGGTCACTATGGAGAAACCAGAACAGCTGCTAAAATTTTGCAATAGGATTTGTATTGGCCCTCTCTTTTTAAGGATGCTAATGAGTTTGTTAAAATTGTGACAGATGTCAAAGAGTAGGGAATATTTCAAGGAAGCACGAGCTGCCACTCACAAATATTTTGGAAGTGGAAATATTCGACGTATGATAGACTTCATGGGACCTTTTCCACCTTCTTTCGGGAATCAATATATTTTGTTGGCTGTGGATTATGTGTCTAAATGGGTTGAGGCAGTGGCACTTCCAAATAATGAAGGAAAGTGTATTCTAAAGTTTTTACAAAAAAACATCTTCACACGTTTCGGAACACCGCGAGCAATTATAAGCGATGGAGGTTCTCACTTTTGTAACAGATTTTTCAAAGGATTACTGAGTAAATATGGAGTAAGACATAAAGTTACGACAGCCTACCATCCACAGAGTAATGGGCAAGTAGAAGTTTCTAACAGGGAGATCAAGAAAATTTTAGAAAAAGTGGTTCACCCTAATAGAAAAGATTGCTTCCAAAAATTGGATGATGTTTTGTTGGCATATAGAACAACATATAAAACACCTTTGGGCACCACACCTTATAATTTGATTTATGGAAAGGCTTGTCATTTACCTGTAGAGCTTGAGCACAAGGCATATTGGGCAATCAAAATCCTAAACTTGGATTTACAAGAAGCAGGAAAATATCAATTTTTGCAGCTGCAGGAGTTGGAAGAGTTAAGATTGGGAGCGTACGAAAATGCAAAAATTTACAAGGAAAAAGTAAAAAAATAGCATGATAAAAAGCAACAGGCAAGGACATTTGAAAAAGGTGAAAAAGTTTTGCTTTTTAATTCTATGATGAAAATCTTCCCAGGAAAGTTAAAGTCAAGATGGTCTGGACCTTTTGAATTTCTCGAGGTTTTTCCATATGAAAGAGTGGAGTTGCATGATGAAACAAATGGAAAAAATTTTAAGGTGAATGGTCAACATATCAAACATTATTTTAGAGAAAAATTGACAAAAATTATGTCAATTTCTCTACAAAATTTTGAAGAAAAATGAGCAGATGGAAGTCTGGCTGAAGACTTAAACAAAAACTTAGCGCTACAGGGAGGCAACCCGCAATAATATCCTTTTATTATATCATTTAATTTTAGTTGCATTTTTATTATTTTTTTTAGATTTAAATGAGTTATTTCTGAATTTTAGTTTTACTTCTCTACTTATCTTCACCAAAGTTATCTCGAAGCGATTTTAGGGTTATTTACCGCTCAAATCCACCGCCGACATTCAGCGAAAGTTTTGAAATCTTCTACTCCCTGCCGCTTCTACAAACGCTTGAGCGTTAGACGAAAAAGCTCCCTCGATTTTCAGAGATAACTTTTGACTGACAAGATGAGGTCGAAACAAAAGGACAGAAGAACATTAAGAAAGTGAACCGAATGGCCTTTATATCTGAGGAGGCAAAGCTGCGATATGAGCAAGGCTTACAACAATGGACTTTTGCTCAGGAAAAAGGTTTCCGAGTCGAAGCCGAGCAGTTACAAAGGTACCCGAGTTATGTGAGCACTATTATTCAAGAAAGAGGTTGGGAAACACTTTGTGCTGTTCCACAAACAGCAGTGAAAAATATAGTGCGAGAGTTTTATGCCAATTTCGAGGGCGATTTGCCCGAAAGTATTCGGGTTCGAGTAATTGATGTGGGAATCGGACCTTCTGCAATCAACGATTTTTACAATCTGGAGGAAGTCGACGATGAGTTTTATAAGTATGAAGTTAATTTATCTCCGGGCTTTCTGAATACGGCTTTGAAAAAAATAGTGTAACGCCCCCGAACTCAGCCCATATCGGTGCGCTACTTTGCTAACTCAAACCGCGTTTAAACGACGTTTAAAATAATTTTCGATAAAATTTTGACTCGGTTTTAAGGTTTTTCGAACCCTAAAAAATTTTGGAAAACATGCGTAAAATATGTTTAAAATACGTCAGAAAAGGTCGGGTCAAAACATTTTGGAAAATAGGAAAAATTAAAAAAAAAACACTTTTGGTGTGCTGGGCGGCGCTGCACGCACCGCGCGCACTGCGCGGCACCCTGCGTGTGCGCAGCGCCGAACGTTCGGCTCCCAGCGCCGAACGTTCGGCACCCTCTCAGGTGCCAGCGTGCCCTGCGTGCCAAAATTCGGTCTTTTCCCACTTTTCTTCACTTTTTCCCGTGCCAAACACTTCCAAATTTCCTAAAATTTTTACCATACATTCCCGACACTCCCTACTCCGTGCCCCGTAAAAATCTCAGAAAACCAACTTAAAAAGGTCAATAAAAAAATAGAGAAAATAAACCCAACGTTATTTGTTTTAAAATCAAAACGAGCGGCATAACGCCTAAAACTTCCAAAATCCAAAACCTGAAAATACACATTTATAAAACCATCGTTTATACAGACAAATCCCACAAAACAACCACATTAATTTTTACAAACTCTGATATGCTAAAACTATACAATGCAAAATACCGTTCTACCCACATCTCTCCAATGATCATGGTTGAGACGCCTCGACAACTGCCCGCACCGGCATACAGCGTACATCAACGACTACGTCCTAACCCTAGCTTTTCTCATAGCTCTAACCTGTACTCCTGTCGACACCTACACCACGGAACACAAAACGTAAGCCTAATGCTTAGTAAGTAGGGAATAATGCATACCAAAAACATAATGCAACACAACCCCTAACACATGAAGTTCTACTCGCTCAGTTGCTCTTGTTTCGTGTGCGTTTCGTTGCTCATTCATAGAACGGAACTCATCGCAAGTGCTAAACTGCAATTCTGGTAGTCCTTCGCAGGTACCACCTTAACGCAACTGGGAAACTCTACCAGAGTTCCTCCCAGGTGTTACCCTAACGCGACTGGGTGACTCTAACTCTACTAGTCCATCGCAGGTATCACCTTAACACGACTGGGAAACTCTACTAGAGTTCATCGCAGGTGCTACCCTAACGCGACTGGGTGACTCTAACTCTGCTAGTCCCTCGCAGGTACTACCTTAACGCGACTGGGAAACTCTACTAGAGTTCCTCGCAGGTGTTACCCTAACGCAACTGGGTGACTCAACTCTACTAGTCCCTCGCAGGTACCACTTTAACGCAACTGAAAAACTCTACTAGAGTTCCTCACAGTGCTACCCTAACGCGACTGGGTGACTCCAACACAACCACATTACGTTTCAACTCACACCACCCCTTTACGTTTCAATCTCACCATTCAAAACCATGCTCAAAACTCGTTCGTTTCGTAGTTTGAAAACAATGATGCATGTCCAGGCAATACTCAAACACCAACTGAAATAAACAACCAAACAAAGCAAACAAACAATTCCCTACCGTTCCATGGTGTAGGCCCGAAGGCAAAACACAAACATCCTCTACTTACCTGAACTCCCGCACGTGTTAGCTCACTCCGAGTACACAATTCACTTGCTCGACCACCTAGCACATTAATGGGAAAAATCACTTAAAATCATCAAAACATAAACTAAGGGATGTTTACTAAAATTCTCACACCATCAATCTAACTTTTCAACATAAAAACCCAAAAATCCGATTTTCCCACAATTTTCAATGTCCAAACTTCAATCGATCATAACTCCCTCGTTTTTCAACAGATTTCAACGTGCCACCCCATTCTGGAAATCTCTCCATGTCTACTTTCCATTAAAATACTTAAATTCAACAACCAAACCACTTAGCCAATTTGAAAGCCACAAAACAGAATCGGCTCTCAATATTTTCAAAAACCGGTTTTCACTAACTTCCACCAAAACTTTAATCTATCCCTAAATACACCCTAAACTAATCCATCTAATATTTAAACCATCAAATATAAGAAGAAAACACAGCAAAGACACCAATTTTCGGACCTCACATCTTAGGGTTTCCAAACCTTAATGAAACTCTCACAAAATCCTCTAAAAACACCAAAAACCATCACCTAAACGTATAAAACAAAAAACCCACTTAATTTCTTACCTTAAACTTGAGAAACCTTGAAGAAAAGAAAGAGGGAAGAGGCGTCAATGGTGGCTGAAAACGTGGAGAAGAATGGGGAAGAAGAAGAGGGCTTTCTCTTATAACCTTAAACTTTCATTGCCTTTTGATTTTTCCCCCCTACACTTCTAAAATTTTAAAAGCACCCCCTCTCCACTATCATGTAATCCTACGTGAAATGCATCATTAAAAATCTCTATCTTTTCAAATTTTAATTCATTTAAATTCTAGTTTTCTATTGGTTCATTGACTTTTCAACACATTTGTTTTTTTTTTCTTTTGAATTGTCAAACTCTTTCGTTTTCTTGCCTCATGCATTCCAACGTGAATGCTTCATATATATACCCTCTTTTCTTTTAAATTTTGTTATTAAATCCAAGCAAAATAACTCCATTTTATTTCCTTATTTTTCATTACATCAAACCAATGATACATTAACCCCCACCACTTTACGTTTTCTCACAATTTCTCATCTAATTTTGCCATAACTTAAGAAAATTCTAATTTATTATTAAAGCATCATATCATAATCTAATCTAAGGCTATGCACGTTACAGAAATTTTTTCGGGTGTTACAAATAGTCATGCCAGGCACAGCATGGGTGCGATCCAAAACTGGCTTTCTCTCCATTCCTCGCCTTGCCCTGCTTCCCAAGGCCAAGGTATGGTATCATTTCCTGAAACTCCGTATATTCCCTTCTTCCCATGGCCAGCATGTAACCAGAGACCACGCTATTTTGCTCTATTGCATTTTAACCAACAAAAAGATAAATGTTGGTCTGCTCATATGTCGGAATTTGTGTGCAAATGCTCTGAAGCCCAAATGGCAGCTATTGTTTCACTCCTTAGTATCAGGACTGTGTGAGCTGGCTGGAGTCGCGTATGAAGCTGATGAAGAACACCTCTCCTCCAGTCCAGCAATGACACCATCCATTATTAGGAGAATTGCTTCAGACAGCTTGGGAGCAGGAGAGCCAGAAGCTTAAGGGAATGCTGCAAGCGGAGCTGCAGCATCATCGAGCGACAACAACTACCAGTAGAAAATACTTGATAGTCTGGAGTTTTTGCATACCAAATTCGAATGGCACAAAAGTGACATTGAGACTTTGAAGCAGAAACTTCATATCCAAGAGGTTCAACAATATCAGATATCAGAATCACTGAAGAGCCTCAAACGCAAAAGCAAAGTATTTTGGCAGTACACCAAGTTACGAGATACTGCACTGGCAGCAAGTCTTGCCAAGAAACCGAAGGATAAATCTCCAGTGTTTCCACATTTCCCAACTGCATTACTGAGAGATTCAGATGCTGAATCTGAAAATGAAGAATGAGTACCAGGGAAGTCCTAAAACCCCTAGTTTTATTTTGTTTTAATTTATTTTTCTAGATTTCATTTTGTTTGGCAGTGGGGACACTGCCAAATTTTAAGTATGTGCGGTGCTGCATGTTTAGTGTTAACTGCTTAATTTGGATTTCTGGAAATTCAGTGTTGATTGTTTAATGTGGATGCTTAGTTTTCTGTTTAATTTGAGTGTTTGGAAATTGTTTAGAATGTTTAGTGTGATTGAATGTTTAGTTTTGATTGTTAAAATTTTACTTCATGGAACTTAGTCTTGTGCTCAAGATTGTTTAGTTATTTATTATATTTCTTCGTTGTTCTGTGTTCTGTTTGTTTTATAAAAAATAAAAAAAAAAAAATATATATATATATATATATATATATATATATAATTGAAAACAATGAAGAACAATTTAATTTCCTAATATCTTTTCATTTAGTAAGTTATTGAATAATGTTATTGTCACATATTATTATAAATTAATTAAGATTTATTCTCATAAGCTTAGTTGTTCCTGACACACAAACTTCTTTTTGGTTGCATAGGAATATCATCTTTTCTAGACATTACAACTATATCTAAGTGTCAATAAAATAAATAATAAGTTTGGAGATTATATAAATAATAATAAATAAATAAATAAATAAAATATAATAATGAATAAATACAATTTCCTAATCTATTTTTAATTTCGAGTGAGCCTTTTGGATACTCGATGGGTAGAAATAAATTGGAGCAACTTTGAGAGGAACTCCGTTGCATATTTATTAGCTATACTCCTCTATTTTATATGAGTATATATTTTGAGGTGACATTACTGAGTAACCGGAGGATTTCATCACCAATGTTGTCAATCGCGTAAAAAGATAGTGTGACTTAGAGATAAAGTCAATATAAAATATTATTATTGTGTATCCCCCTCACTTATTTAAAAAAAACAGAAAAAGAATCATTGAAAGCTAATGGATTTAGGAATGACATTAAATAATTGACATCTTATGATATGAATTGTGATTTTTAGTTTTGATTATTGAACTTAGCAATTCAAATGGAGTTTGAGCACACACACACTTTGAAAATTAGTTTATTGGAAATTAAATCTATATTAATTGCTTTTAATTGTGATAATAAAATTTTTCAATGATTTACAAGTTACTAGATATTTCGAAAATTACATAAATTTTGTTAATGCTACTTTGGGAATTTATTTTTATTTTGCATCACTCGAGGACGAGTAATAATTCAAGTTTGGGAATATTTAATAACTCTTAAATGAGAGTCACTACCCAATCAAAAGTATGGCCGATGAGAATGTCGGGCCCCAAAGGGAGAGAAATTATGACAACCCGTCTGTAATATCCGGCTGTACGGAATCCAATATTTTAATGTAAATGGCATTTTTGTAAATATGTCAAATCAAGTCAGTTTTTCAAAAAGAAAGCGTTATTACGATCCCAATAATTAATAAGGATTTTTAAGAAAATTTTAGGAATTTTAGGAATTTAACGCTAATTTTACGGAAAATTACGTTTAACGTAATATATGAATACTTTGGTAAAAATAGTAAACGAGGTCCGTTTTGCGAACGGGCAGTTTTAAAAGAACCCTGGTAATAAGTTGGAGCTATGGGTGAAGTAAGGAAATTCGGAGAAACCGAATCATCGATTTAATAACGAAACGAAGGACGAAACAAATAGAAAATTAAAGGAAGGGTAATTTGGTCATTTTACAAGTCAATTTTTATTAAAAGGCAAAAGCCTTTTCTTTCCTCCCAACCACTTCTGCGATTTCTCTTTCTCTCTCTCCCTCTCACGGCGATCTTTCTCCCTCTCGACGGCAATCCACTTCAACGCCGGCGATTTTCCCATTTTCGGTGACCCGTTCTTCGTGCTTTCTCTTCCAATCAACGCCCTAGGTATGATTCTAAAGCTTTGGAAGCTTATTGTTCGATTTTTACGGAGTTAAAAACGATTAGGGTTCGTTTAGGGTTTGTGAAAAATGCGAATTAGGGTTCGAAATTTATAGGTTAGCTGTAGTTAAGGATATAGTGAACGTGTCGAACGTTATTGGACGAATTTAATTGATTTAGGACGAATGTTAAAATTTGAGGATTTTCGGGTTTTAGGAAAAAACTCGTTAAATGTTGTTTCGAGGTATCAATCGTACATTTGTTTGTCGATATGCCTCGATTAGTTAAATTAGAGCTTTAAGGAATTTCCTTAGTTAAGATTTCGTTAAAATTGGACGTTTAATAGTTTAAACTTGTTTTAACGATAATTTGGTGAAATTGCCTAGGTGAACGCTCGTGGACGGAGCTTGGATTACATCGAACACGAGGTAAGTTCTCGTGATCTTCTCTGGCCGATTGGCCTACACCGTACGTCGAGGTCGTCTCGAGGAGTTTTGGTGACGCATATGTTAAATTTGTTTTGGTTGGGTAGTTAGGATTAGTTCTGTATAGGTTAGGCTTTTAATTGCTTTATTGTCTCGATGGTACGAATCATGTATGTTTACTTTATGTCATATTGAATTGTTCACGCATCACGTGTTTTAAAAGAACATAGAAAATGAATTTCCGCACGATGTTTTAAAGAAAATGGTAATGCGGCCTGAAGAGGGGCTATTGATCTATTGTGTAGGCACGAAGGGGTCTGTCACAATACCGCATTTAACACATACTCATACAGTTTACAGTTATAGGTCATGCGAGATGGGGCTCAGGCACGGCTGTACGCGTTGTAAGCGTGTACACCCCTCTTCTAGCTGGAAAGAGTAGTCCGACCGCTGGATGTGCTCTCTCCGGTTAGGAGGCTGAGATTTCGGTGACACCCACAGAGTAAAGATAAAGAAAATGCTACATGATTTCTGAATTCATATGCACAGCATGCATTTACATTTACGAGAGCTTGCTGAGATTTTTATCTCATAGCTGTCTGTATGGTGTAGGTGACTTCGACATAGGTGAGGACGAGATCCCTCCACCTGAGGAGTGATGCAGTTGACGGAGGATGGCTTGCGGTGGTGTGTTGCGCAGTCGATGCTTACCTGACCCGTGGGGAAGTATATATAGGTTTTGAGGTTATTGGGATCGTCTGGGCTGATGGTTGTATAGACATATTAGGTTGTTTGGGTCTGAACAGGTTTACGTATTGATGTTTTGAAATGTTTTGGAAATTGATTTTATAATCTTTTGTTTGATTTCAAAACAGGAGGATTTGTTTAGGTTTTAAACATATCCACGCGTTTTATTTTCATGAAAATAAGCTATGTTTTGAATGTGTTTCGAGTCGTGGTTTTGGGTGAAGTTTCGAGTGAGTTTGTGTCGGAACGTATGGTTGTTATTGATGAAATTATTGATGAAATGGTGAGTGGAATGTTAGGAGTATAGAGAAGCAGGGGAAGAGGAATAGAGAAGAAGTTGGCGAGAGAAAAGGAAGGGAGGCAGTGGGGGTGGCGATTGGTCGCCTGTCCTGGCGATCGATCGCCCCTTGCTATGGCACGATCGCCAGTGGATGCGACGCGATCGCCTCCCGATCGCCACGCTCAGGAAAAATTCCAGAGCGTGTGGCGATCGATCGCCTCCTGTTGGCCAGGCGCGATCGCTGATCGCCTTTTGCCAGCGATCGCCCTTTCATTTTAGGGATGACCGCCCCTTTTTGCCCCGCGATTAATTTTTAATTAAATGGTTTTAAGTTTTGTTTTAAATTGATTTTAAATTTAATTAAGGTTTTCCTTAATTGTTTTAGAGTTTTAATAGATGGTTTTCAAAATAGATTCGAACGTTTTACGAATTTGATTTCCATTTTAAATTCCGTTTAAACTTAGGATAAAAAAAATAGTACGGAAAAAGCGAGTACAGTATTAGGGTCGCTACACCGTCATTCAAAGGCAATGAGGGCCCAGTGTGAGAGTTCAGTCCATACAAGAGAAGGTGCACAATGATGCATCGCTTGGAATAGTAAAAAAATATATGATTTTTTAGTAGAGTTCTCATTCATAGCTGGTACTATGCATTTTGGGATAACCCCAAAAACAAATTTGATGATTCGTCGGTGGAGTGCTCGGAGTCGAAGCTGCGATTCTTCTTCCTCAGAGATGTTCACCCAAGTCTTTGGTTGGAGGTTCAGCGAGATAAGACTCTGATGGTTCTCTGTTTTCTCTGGTTTTCAGAACTTGAGAGAATTTTAGTGTGATTTTCCTTTTCAACACCAAGCACTCAGATTACAAGAAGAGTTTTTCCAGAACTTTTTTAAAGATTTGATATGAATCTGACCCCATTGAAGGTCAGATTCAGACAGAATAGGTAGAGATTTCTTCTGTAATTCTTTTTCAAATTTTCGGTGATCGAGAATTTGAAATTACGAATTAAATATTTTCCATATTCTTCGTTCCGTGATACTACAAAAATCAGGCGTTAATGGGGAATAAATCTCAAATTTTTTGCTAAAAGTCCCAAAATAATATCTAAAATTTGGGTTTGGTTTTAGCTGAATTTGGAAAATCTCAATTAAGACCCTAAGTGTAGAAATCGAATATTGAACTTTGGAGATAAAATTTGATATGTTACACACGTGGTCGCGTGGCACCGCAATACGATCGCTTTGGGATGGAGCGATGTGGTACCACCCAATCCTTGGCTGCATTGCCCCGTGCATAGAATTGCATAATTTTTAGATCGTCTCGAAATGATATCGAGATGGATCTTATCCCAAATAAATAACTTGAAGTTAGAAGCCAACTTCATCGCCTCTGCTTTTTTATTTGAACCGTAGAAATAACAGATCAGAATCAGTTAATCATCAGCAATGGAAGATAAGCTTCTCTCCGCTGCAGCGATTTCCTTACTCTTCATCCTCGTCGTCTTCAAGCTTTTTCTGACAAAGACACGCCGGAGAAACCTTCCCCCTAGCCCCCCGTCGATTCCCATTCTCGGCCACCTCCATATCGTAAAGCACCCAGTCTACCGGATTTTGCAGAAGCTTTCTGAGAAATACGGAGCGGTCTTTTCTCTCTGGTTTGGCTCCCGGTTCGTTGTCGTTGTATCTTCTCCGTCAGCGGTCCAGGAATGTTTCACCAAAAACGATATCATTTTGGCAAACCGACTTCACTTGCTAGTTGGGAAACATTTAGGTTACAATCACTCCGTCCTTTCCACATCTAATTACGGAGATCACTGGCGAAATCTTCGCCGTCTCAGTGCCACCGAGATTTTATCATCTATCCGACTTAACTCGTATTTGGGATCTCGGACGGATGAAGTGAATCGTTTGTTGACCAAACTTTCCGTCAAATCTTCCGGTGAGTTCACAAAAATGGAGCTGCAATCGAAGTTTTCGGAGCTCACATTCAACGTCATGATGAGAATGGTGGCCGGAAAGAGGTACTACGGCGAGGACGTATCGAACGAGGAAGAGGCAAAGCGGTTCAGGGATATGTTGAAGGAGATGATGTCCTTCGGTGGGGCAGCGAATCCAGGAGATTTCTTGCCATTTTTAAACTGGGTTTTTCTTAACTACGAGAAGAAACTAATCGATCTTGGGTCGAGATCAGATGCAGTCTTGCAGGGTCTGATCGAAGAGCATCGGAATAAGAAGACGGTAGAGAACGGCACGAAAACCATGATCGACCATCTACTTTCACTGCAAGAATCAGAACCAGAGAATTACAGTGACGAAATCATCAAAGGCCAAGTACTTGTAAATACTTGAACTAAACTCATCAAAGTTTTATTTCAGAAAGTTGCGTCTAATTTGTCCTGCCTTCTGAACTTGCAGATGATGTTACTGGGAGGATCGGATACTACGGCAGTGACATTAGAGTGGGCGATGGCCAATTTGCTGAACAATCCAGAGGTGTTGAAGAAAGCCAGGGTCGAAATGGACTCTGAAATCGGACAAGAACGACTGGTTGAAGAATCCGATCTACCAAAACTGCGTTACCTTCAAGGAATCATATCGGAGACGCTTCGTCTGAACCCGTCGGCTCCACTTCTGGTGCCTCATTGCGCCTCTGCCGACTGCACAATTGCAGGGTACGACGTGCCAAAGGATACAATGGTGTTGGTCAATGCATGGGCGATGCACAGGGACCCATCCCTGTGGGAGGAGGCGTTGAAATTCAAGCCGGAGAGACACGAGAGTGGGGAGGGAGGTGAAATGCAGAAGCTGATACCATTTGGGTTGGGAAGAAGGGCGTGTCCAGGCATAGGAATGGCGCAGCGGGTGGTGGGGTTGACCTTAGCGGCGCTGATACAGTGCTACGAGTGGGAAAGAGTAGGCGATGAATTGGTTGACATGAGCGAGGGAGTAGGCATTACGATGCCCAAAGTAGTGCCATTAGAGGCAATGTGTAAGCCTCGCCCAATAATGGGGTTAATTTTCCCCTAGACCTAATCCACTTGTGTTTGCCAAATAAATTGGTGATTCTAGCATCTTAATAGAACAGATAAAATTATGTTCATTTTTGTCGTGTGATTAAAACGACGCATGTATGAAAGTTTTATTTTAAATTTTGAAATTTGATCGTATTCTCTTAACTGGATTTTGTGAATAAAATCTTTCTATCTGTGCCACTTTTAACACCTTGAATTGGGAACCGAGCAAAAAACTATGTTTCTAACGCTTGCAAATAAACTCAATCATTACACATTCATAATCGGTTATGCTGATACCTGATTTAACGCAAAGATGCAAATGGTAATAGGATGTGCATCACAAAATTTTAAAATTTAACGTGCTTCTAAGTTTGTCAATCTGACTTGCACTGTCTTAAGCCTAATTTTCAAATTCTTCAAATAAGTAAAGTTGTTATTAGTGTTGGCTAACGGGCGGGTTGGCTCGCCAGACCGCCCGCTCGGCCCGCTACAGTAACTAGCCGAGCCTGCGCCCGGTCTCAATAGGCGAGCCGGGTCGAGCCCAACAGTTGGGCTCGCGAGCTCGCCAGAGACCGACCCAAACGAGCCGGCCAACGGGCCGGCTCGTTTGGCTCGACGGGCTAGCTCGCGAGCCCCACCCCGCAGCCCGCCCTCTCTGTCTCTTACTCTCCACCCCGTAGCGGCGCAGCCCGCCCTCTCTCTCGCTAACTCACTCTTTGTCTCTTACTCTCCTCTCCGTCTGTCTCTGCAAAATGCAAAATGCAAACTGCAAACTGCAAACGTCTCTCTCTCTGTAGCAGAGAGTCTCTGTTTTGCAAGTGCGAAACAGAGAAAGAGAGAGTCTCTGTTTTGCACTTGCAAAACAGAGATAGAATGCACTGCAAGAGAGAGAGACACTCTCTGTTTTGCAGGTCGAAAACAGAGAGAGAGAGTAACCTTCTCTTTATAGCCAGCTTTTAATCTCCTGAGCAAATACCATGAGAAGATTAGGAAGGCAAGGAACCAGCTGTGCTGGCGTTGAAATACGGAGAAGAAGAAGAATTCATGGTAGTTCCACTCAGTGTGAGATATCCGTTGAGTTTTGTATTCTGTAGATTTGCAGAAGGAAGGAAGAAGAAGCACAGGGGGAAGAAGGAAGCTATCAACCACGATTTGTACTATTCTGTCTATTGAAAATACAAGTGCTGTAATGTTTGTACAAGTTGACAGAGGAGAGAGCTTTGGTTCAACACAAGTATATCTATGAAAGAGAAAAAACGTAATGATAACCTGAAATGACACTAGTTACACACAAACTAACACTAACACTAACTATATGTGCTAATAATATCAGTGTTATATAGAGGGAGGAAGAAAAAGACAAATAAATTGGATGATGTTGTTTGACTTGGTCATTCATAATTTTAAGACTGATAATAAGGTGATAATCGGGACGTTTGATTGATTTAGACTAAATGAGATGTACCAAAATTTATATTCAGCAGTCTTATCGATTTCAATAGTATAAATAGAGCGTTTTATAAAATTTAATAATTAGGATAAAGTTAAAAAAAAAATAACTACGTTGAGAGCGGGTGTCCGATCTTCTGCTCCGGTGAATTTTCCGAACTAAAATTTATTTCTAAGCATTCTGAATTCTCCTTGTACCTTGGAGGTTGATATTTTTGTTGAATAGTTTCAAATAATTTATTTATTAATATATTTAATTTTATATATTTTTACTTAATATAACTAATTTTTAAATTAAATGGGTAAATATCATTGACTTAATTATTAATACTTATTATAATTTTACATGAATTTTTTTTAAAAACTTATATTAACAGTCATAAGTTTGAAATATTTATATACGTTTGGCTCGTTAGGCTCGGCTTGTTAAGGCTCGTTAGGCTCGTTGAGCCGGCTCGGCTCGGCTCATTAGGCTCGGCTCGTTAGGCTCGGTAGGCTCGTTAGGCTCAACTCGTTTAACTCGTTAGGCTCGGTGAGCCAGACTACTTCTGGCTCGGCTCGGCTCAAATCGCTCGTTAGTCATGTCTAGTTGTTATTATTCTTTCTCAACATCAAACTAATTCAACACAAACAAGTGATCCCGAGAGATTGATCTCAAGTACACCGTGATGAGCACTCATCCACCTGTACTAAATAATATATTTTGACACTAATTTTTGGACACTAGTTTTTGGAATTAATTGATTGTCTATTTAGGCTAAACATATCTCCGAATTAATATTGTTTTTTTAATAAAAATTAAAATTAATTCAATCATAGAAAATTAAAAATAAAAACAAACACAACATTCCAAATCATTTGTGAAAAGTGGTCGTCGTTTGATGGGACAACTTCATGTTTTCTGAGTCACAACATCTCCTCTTGTCTGCCCAAACTTGCAGCTTTTTGTCTTGATCCAAACGTTTTCAGATTGATTACTTGGTCACGTCTAATATTTTTATATTTTCAAAAACCATATTTTAAAAAATATATGCAAGCTATTACTTGAGTTTGACTGAAGAGTATTTTAAATGTATACTAACTCGTGTCTTATATTATATTGAAAACATGAATTTTGTAGAATGAAATAGTGGAAGGCTAATAAAGTTGTTCTAGTATTATTCATTTATAAAAATGATTTAGGGTATCATAATCCTTGTTGGGTTGTGACTTATATTGGATTTCTAATGCTTATTCGATTTGCATATTTACTAAAAATTAAAAAATATCAATGTGGTGGGTAACTTAACCATGTCCAAACGAGTTTGGTCAAGTTGGATTGGGTCTAATTTTGGAATCAATCTAAACAAAACCAGGCAATCTCAATTTCATTAAAATGAAATCAAGATTGAACTACGTGAAATAAAAAGTCTCCAACAATATGTAAATAAAGTAATTAACCATACTTTATAAAATTTATTATATTAGTTATAAGTTATAAGTTACAATTTCATTATGCCATATGTGATGTGCTACCGATCCATTCATTCACTATCAAATTTGGAGATTTTCTAACCATGTTTTAGTATTTATTTTGTAGGTATTCATGAAGAAGAGTATTGACAATACCGATTACATTCATTAAGCATTTTAATATGTTTCGGAGATATTCAAAATAAAACATAAGTGGAAATTGAAGCACAAGTTTAGAAGACTTAATTGTGTTTTTTTTAAACTGACCTCCGAGTAGTATATGTCATATTCAACAATCTTCCCAATTTTATATCAAAAATTGTTCTTTATGAAAAATATAGCTGATATATCAAGTTTTCAAGAATAAGTTGGATATGTAATTCCGATATCATTAGTTATGTCAAATAGACATAAAAAAGAAGCTCATTCTCTATTACCCGAACTTAAAGCCCAAATTCCCACAAAAGAAGAGTTTTGAAGATAATCGACTGGGTCATTACTGCACTCAAAAACTCAAGAGAAGGTTTAGCTCAGACTAGTAGGGGTAAAAAATCTAACATCACATGAGAGAGTGAAAATTACATGGTTTATAAATATAGTTTTTCTCTCTACCTAGTACAACGCCGTTTTGCGCTAAACACAAAAAAAATTCATGCGGACTTCAACACAAAGTAGACAATATTGTACTATGAGAACTGGGGGACGTTACAAATAGTATCAGAGTCACTGCCCAATCAAAAGTATGGCCGATGAAAATGTTGGGCCCCAAATGGAGGAAAATTATGACAACCCATCATTCAAAGACAAGGAGGGCCCAGTGTGAGAATTCAGTCCATACTAATGAAGGTGCACAATGACACATCGCTTGGAATAATAAAAAATGCATAATTTTTTAGTAGAGTTCTCCTTCATAATTAGTACAATACGTTTTGAGATAACTCCAATAATAAATTTGTACGAGCTCCGATACAAAGTAGATAATATTGTACTGAGAGTATCGAGCGACTCTACATTAGCTACCATCACCATTAGATGAAGAAAATTCAAAACACTTACTATAATGGGTATACAAAGCCTTAAATGTGGAGACGAACACAACAAACAAAGAAAGGATCGACATGCAAAGTGTGGTACGTATTAGTGACGTGGAAAGACATTATAGACTTGCGTGGAGGAAATTAAATCGTCCATGGATCAAGCATTTTAATAATATTTATGTCTAATTTTATTTAGAAAATGAAACTACTATTTTATTGCATCAAAATTTACTACTCGGCTTTAGGTTATTTAGCCATTTGAACAAGGACGGTTTCAACCATTCCTTGACAAATAATGCAGCTTTGAATATTATAAAGTAAACTTTAAATGCTATTATGCAAATCTCCTCACATTTCTCTTGATTTTTTGTAGTGTATTGTACTTGTTTCGATTGTTCCGTGAGAGTTAAGATAAAATCTTATTTTTTTAACTTCATTTTCTTTTATTTGAAGTGAAAAAATCCAGAGAGGTTGAGAATCCTCACAAAATATAATATTGGAAAGTTACTAATCACCGAGGTTGCCTTTGAAGTGGAAAAATATATTTAGCATTTTTCTGACTAATTTGTGTAGGTCGGTTCGTATCTTTTTCATCCCACCTAATTTTACAATGAAATTTCGAGGGAATATAGTCTTCGTTATGAAGTGCTGCCGTGCTGGGCTGTCTAATTTTCAGCACAAAACTAGCTGAATAGCATCTATTATAGCGTTTTCAATCTATATTTTTTGGAGGGAGAATTTCCTAAAACTATATATATATATATTATTTTTAATTTTGGTAAAAAAGCTGGAGTGTCTTGGACTTATCGTCACAGTGGTCTACGGATTCTTGTAAATATCATCATCTCTAACAGAGATGATGAGCTCAATTTCTGAAGTACTGAGTTTCAGATATCGTTCGAAAGCTACACATGGAGTTGTCAAGTATTTTTCTTTATCTTCTACCTCTGCTTCTTCTCGTCGTTTTGCTGCTAAAAAACTCAAAAACTCAGAGCAGAAACCTCCCACCCAGCCCACCCTTTTCTCTTCCGATCTTCGGCCACCTCCGCCTTCTCAAACACCCGATTCATCGGAACTATCAGAAGCTTTCGGAAATCTACGGACCCATTTTCTCTCTCAAACTCGGTTCTCGTTTTGTGGTAATGGTCACCTCACCTTCCATTGCAGAGGAATGCTTCAGCAAGAACGACATCATCTTCGCAAATCGCCCAGGCTTCCTCATGGGCAAATACCTCGGCTACAACCACACCACAATGGCTACCTCGCCGTACGGTGACCACTGGCGTAACCTCCGCCGCCTTGGCACCGTCGAGATCTTCTCGACCAACCGTCTGAACATGTTTTTGAGCATCCGGAGGACGAAATCAAGCGATTATTGCAGAAACTTTACCTAAAATCGAGTAATGGGTTTGGCGAGGTCCAACTGAAAACCATGTTTGCCGATCTAACTTTCAATATAATAATGAGAATGCTTTCCGGAAAAAGATATTACGGAGACGACGTCACGAACAAAGAAGAGGCGAAGGAGTTCAGGGATCTCATCGTTGAGATTGCGGCGAATGGCGGAGCGGCGAATCGGGTCGACTACTTGCCCATTTTGAAATGGGTCGGAGGCGATCGTTTGGAAAAGAAACTGGAGGGTCTGGCCAAGAGGACGGACTCGTTTTTGGACAGATTGATTGACGAGCACCGGCGAAAAGACGATCCCGAAAGCCGGAATACTTTGATTGATCATCTTCTAGCTTTGCAAGAGACCGAACCAGAGTACTATACAGACAAAATCATCAAAGGGCTTGTTCTGGTGAGAAATCTCTTCTTTAGAAGTTTATTGTAAAGATCATCTGTAAAAATCCTCCCCCAGCTTGAATGTTTTTTTTTGGTCTTACAAATTTTCTGCTAATTTTTTCAGAGCTCCTTGCTGGTAATTTTTCAAGATTAGAACTAACTTAATTCTCGTTGGTCTGATTCTGATGTTAAGGTGCTGCTTCTGGCGGGTTCCGACACTTCGCGGTGACGATAGAATGGTCGATGGCCAGTCTCCTCAGCAGCCCAGATGTGCTGAGCAGGGCTAAAGACGAAATAGACACAAAAATAGGAGCAGAGCAACTCATCGACGAACCAGATTTATCGAAATTGACCTATCTTCAGGCAATAGTCTCGGAGACACTCAGATTACATCCGGCAGTCCCAATGTTGCTCCCGCACTACTCGTCGGCCGATTGTACAGTGGCCGGCTACGACATCCCTCGTGGCACAATTCTATTGGTCAATGCGTGGGCCATTCACAGGGACCCTAATATATGGGACAACCCAGATAGTTTAGTCCGGAAAGGTTTCTGAGTGGGAAGGGGGAGGCGCAGAAGCTAATGGCGTTTGGGTTGGGCAGAAGAGCTTGTCCTGGCGCAGGGCTGGCGCAGAGAGTCGTGGGTTTGGTTTTAGGGTCGTTAATTCAGTGCTTCGAGTGGAAGAGAATAAGCGAGGATGAAATTGATATGTCCGAAGGCAGAGGAATCACCATGCCCAAGTCTCGCCCACTGGAAGCAATGTGCAAAGCATTGCCCCTCGCCGGCAAGATTATCTCGTTTTCCGGCGACTGCGTCTAGGAAATAGCTATCTTCCCCTATAATAACCCAATATTGTAGTTTACCTCTTTTAGCAGTTCTGTATCACTATCATCAAAGAACTCGCAATAAACTCAAGATACTGATTATAGATGTGGCTGTTGGGGGATCAATTTGGAGTGATTTGAGTGTTTTATCACAATCACGATGCGACAATAATGCCAATGGATTGGTATAAAAAGTGCTCCATAATCTGCAATTTTATCTATGCCAAAAGCAATTCTCATCTCGTTTTCCTTTTTCCATGTGAACTTATAATAGAAATAATCTTAATCCGATCATCCTTTACGACTCCCTCTCATCTCAATAGCGTATCCGAGATCTAACACTCTCGCTCCGATTAGGTTTTGAGGAGGCAAAAGCTCGGTTTGAGGATGACGAGATTATAACATGGATTGATAGTTGTTCTTCTCTTGGCAGCGCAGAGGGTAATTGTATCTTGATTAATCGTCGATAATAATAACGAATTACTTATCACTTTGAAATGTAAACTTATTTCCTATAAATTTGCGAAGCACGTAGTATGAGAAAAACTTGGGATGGAGGGGGAAATTCAAGGAGTAATATCCCATTGGTACTCAATCAGACTAATGTAAGATCGAAGATCAATGTTTGCTCGCCGATTAAAAATACTAATGATATTAGAATTCGACGACTTGATAATTTTAAATGAAAAACTAATAATTTTATTCAATTTGGTTTGTACCTTAAGAAATATTAGAATGATAAAATGTGGCATCATTAAGAGTTATTTGTGGGGTCCCTCCTTAATAATGAGGGACCCGTGCATTTAATGGAGACTTATGAAAGTCTCCTTGGCAGAGTTTTCTTGGCGTGCACGTTCCTTATTTTAAGGAACGTGTCTCTCTCCATTCCTCTATAAATAGCTGTTCGAGTTTTTTT